>CM051266.1:1352612-1367612 GCA_027921565.1 Artemia sinica
TATATATAATATTAGAAGATATATATATAATAATATATTCTATATATAATATATATATCTATAGTATATATGTATATGGTTTATATATAGTATATGCCATGAAGATACGCAAACAAACCGAATATTTCGAGAGGACAATTGCCTCTCTTCTGTATGGGAACGCACGATGTATCATAAAAGCCACAAGTTAAAAGAATTTAAACCAACTACCTACACACCCTTACAAGCGAGTTTATTCGCCAATATCCGCGATTTGCATAAAAATCCAAAAAAATATGAACTGCACATCGACGGATACTACTAGCGAACAGCCTGACGCATCGAAAAGAGAAGGAAACAATTCATTCAAACGAGTCGAAAGAAACTAAACGAACCAGCCAATTAAATACGATTTTTGAGAACCTATGTAATTTTGCTATCGGATTTTAATTAATGCATTTCTTGCAGACACCCTCTTGAGCTACCTCAGGTGCTGTTCACGATGTGTAGTTGATTAGATGAACTGGGAAGAGTGGTTTCAAATGTTTATTTCATCAGGGATACTAAAGTATCGGCTTTCTCTTGTTGAGAAAACCGAAATCGTGACTGGTTTATTCTTGAATCACACCGGAATCTCTGTTTAAAGCTAGACCTAAATTTTGGTAGTTTATAAATTTCAACAGCTTCTCTGTAGTGCTGGACAATACCTTTGTCAAGCAAATATGACGACTATCATTGATATAAACAAAATAAGTAATGGGTTTGGTTCTTCAAAAATGTGCTCTACAAAGGGCATAGTCGAAATTTTTTCGTCCTGTTTTTTTTTTAATTTTTTTTTTTTTTTTCTTTTATTATTTTTTTATTTGTTTTTTTTTATTTTTTATTTTTTTATTACATTTTTTTTGGTTTTTATTTTTATTTTTTTTATTTTATTTTTTATATTAATTTTTTCAGTGCTATGTTACAAAGTAAGTATTATTAATTGAACTAGAGTGCTGGAGTTATCCATCTATCAGTTTAGTTCGACTTGATTAGTTTCTCGTCGATATACCCAAGAGACCCACACGATACACGAGGAAATTCTGTAGACCCGGTAGTTGTTCCACCTATCGGGATAGGGTCTTTTATAAAACCTTGATTAAATTTGGGTACCTGTTATTATACAGTTTTATTTTTTCTTTTGCTCTGGGTCTGATATGAGTGTAAAATGTTATTTTTTCCTTAGAATTTTATTGAAATGTGGTCTGATTGAAATCCCTTTCAAAAAAACATTTGGGGAGACCAAAAGATAAACTGAATTTTCTTCTTTCCCCTTTGTTTGTATGTTTTTTGTGGAACTATCCTGATAAAATCTGTTGCAATTGCGTTTTCCGGCAATGTACGAATTTATATTAAACTAATTGGATAACCATTCCCAAATAAAATATATCTTGAGGTAGGTTGAAGCTTCTACATTCAAGAAACATTGTTTGAACAAACTTTCAATGCTCCTATAACTAGGAATTAACACTTGGCAAGACGCTCCTGTATTCAACTGCAACTTAACTCTAGGAACTCACTACACTTCATTTATTACAACTTTATACAACTTGAACAGACTACTCGCCTAAACATAACTGGTCACTGCCTACTACTTTCTGAACTCTACTCTCTGCTCTTCTCTACTTAAACTTTCAACCTCTAACAACTCCTACGAAACAACTACTTCTAACTCTTCAACTCGCAATAACTAAGAACTGGAAACTTACTTTTCTCCACTTTTAACTTTTTCCACTTACTACTACAACTCTGTCTCTTTTAACAACTACTACTTTAACTATACTATACAACTTGCTACTATTAACTCTTTGGGGGACATTTAAACTCTTACTAACTCACTCTGTTCTTCACTATACTTAACTCTTCTGACTACTAACTTCAACTTCGTAATACTCAACTTGCCTACTTTAACTGAACTTTAACTTTGTCTTTCCCTACTACTTTCACTCCTAACACCTGACCTTCCATACTCTCATCACCTCAACTTTGAACTGCTTCTACTAAAACTGTTTTTTGCTATCAACTCTAACTTACTCTCCTGAATTGAACGACTTATCTTTTTCCAACTACGTTAACTTTTTCACTCAACTTATTGTTCTAAATACTGACAAACTTATTTACTTTCTTATACTTTAATACACCTCAACTTATGAACGTTGTTATAACTATTCTTTTTTTTTTCTCCTATTGTCCATTTCGCTGTATAACTTGTACAACTTTGGTTTCTTGACAACTGATCTACTCTTCCTTTTTTATAACTTCCTGTACATCTACTTGCTTCCCGTATTATCTCTTCTTATTGCAACGTCTTCTGCTCTTACAACTAACACTAACTAATATTTACACTTATGTTCTCTTTTACTGTATAATGACCTTAACTCTTATTTTTTTCTCTCTTTCCTCTTATTTAACTTTATCTACTTTCTAGTCTCTTTTTAACTTCTGTCCTTAGAAACTTTAACTTAATATCTAACTTAACAACTCTCTGTCAACTTGTATACAACTTACTTGTTTTGCTTACAAATTTTTACTGTTACCCGTACTTTACAACTACACTTTCTACTCTCTCAACTTTTTTGTAACTTGGTCCTTATAGATAACGTTTAACTTCTATTTTTTCAACTCTACTCCTTGGAGAACTATCTCTTACTCTTGTACTTTACTCCACTACTGTGATCCAACTTTTCTTTTTCACTGTTAACTAACTACCTTACTTCTTCTTTTATTCTAACTTACTTGTTTCCAACTACTTTTAGTTATTTTTCTTTGTTTCTTAACTCGTTCACCTACCCACTTACTCCTACTTTTCACCTTACTTAGTAACTGTCTTCCTTTCAACTTTTTAACTTTCTCTATTTTACTAACAAACTTTACAACCTTTCTGCTAACACCTTTAACGTTTGACTGGCTACTTTTGCCTTATTTTTTCTACTTTCCTTTGTACACTCTCCTTCTCACACTCCTTTACAACTTCTTTTTTCAACTCTTATTAACTTGCTTACTATACCTACTATTTCACTCCCTCCAACTTTCTGAATTTTTTCTCTGCTTTACTAACTTTTCTGTTTCGTCAACTTTTTTTTTTGTTACGTACTTCACACTTTCAACTTCGGGTTTTACTTAGACCTTCTCTACCCTAAACTCACAACTGTCTCTTATCTAATACTCTTTCCTTTTTAACTTTACTTTTCACTCGGCCTGTATAACTTTCTAACCTACTCTTCTCTGACTTCAACTTCTCTTTTTTGTGGCATTATTACTACTGACTTACTTTTTTTCCCTTGACTGTTTTATATTTTGTTTTTTTGTTTTTTGCTTTTTTTTTTCACAGCAGGAGAATGATTTGAGGAATAACTTAAGTAACGGTCAATATGTGTGGGTTTTTATAGACACTAAACTCGAAACATGAATCATTTCGGTGCACCAGAACATCTAAGAAAGGAAGACGCCTCTCTATCTCTGATTCCTGAGTAAATTTCAGTTTTGGATCCAAGGAGTTGAGCAAGTAAAGAAAAGAACCCAGAGACTCGTCACCATGCTTCCATAAATAAAAAATGTTATCTTTAAAATGAACCCAAAATTCATGTTTACAAGAACTTTGCAAAATAGCCCTTTCTTCAAGGTCTTCCATGAAAATATCAGCCTGTATTGGAGAAAGAGGGGCACCCATGGAGAGCCCATATTTTTGTCTATAAAAAATGCCTCTATAATGGAAGTAAAAAGAAGTTCTGTTACAAAGGGCTGTAAGCGAAAGAAGTGTCTGATTCTAAAGAGTAGAATTTTCTGATATAGATGGGTTAGAATTAAGTTTTTGCTCCAAAAACAGTTCGGCCTTTTGAGGATCACAATTGGTATACATTGAATCTGCATCAAAACTGCCAATTCTTGTATTTGGTTTAACCAAAACTTGCTTTACCTTGGAAACAAAATCAGCAGAATTTTTAATATAGGATTTTTGAGCCTGAATTAGTGGGCGAAATATCACTGATAAGAATTTCCCTATTTTCGCTGTGGAGAATTAAAGAAGAAACAATGGGTCGAAGTGGATTACCGGGCTTATGAACTTTTGGAAGACCATAAAAGCGAGGGGACGTGCATCCGCGTGGGTAAAACCTTTTGTACAACTGATCTGTAATTTCACCTTTTCCTTTTAGATAAGAAAGCTCTTTTCGGACTTCCCGTACAAAATTTTCTGTGGGATCGGTAGCTAATTGTTCATATGTGTTAGAATCATTTAAAATTTCTCTGACTTTTTTGTCGTAATCATCTGAATCTAATACAACAACAGTATTGCCTTTATCGGCTTTCATAATAATTCTAGAATGATCTTTAAGTTGTGCATGTAAGACCAAGTGTTCATTTTTACTAAAATTTTTTAATTTCGATTATTAACAGAAGGCGAATCCAACAAAGTTTCAACAAATTGTGCTCTAACCTCAGCAATCTCTCAAATATCCACACGAGAGTCATGAAAAGCCCCCTCTATGTTCGCGATAATTTCACTATAAGGTATTTTCGAAGGGGTTATCGAAAATTTCTATCCTTTCGACAGAACCTGATTTTGCTCTGTTGCAAGGGGCGTGGAGCTGAGATTTATCACAGCAGGACCAGGATACGCATATGGGACAAAAGGTGGATTATTAGAGAGTTTTTCCAACTTCAAACGGTGTAATTTCTCAGAAAGTCTTTGTCTAGAAATCCTAAAATCATGCTGAAAAGAATTTTCAACAATAGCCTTAATTTGATGAAAATCAGCATAAGAAAGCGTACATAATATTTCTCGCTCTCGCTCATAGTATATCTCTTGTGAGAAAAAAAGCTAATTTGATTAATCAACAGTATTTTCTTCATAATTGTAAAATGAACCGTATTTTACCCAAGTCAATGCGACCTTCACTTCACTTAAACACACGTAACGAACGGCAATTTACAGAACGTATAGGGTTTGGTATTTTAAATTATGTTATTAGCGACTGCAAAAGCAAGCGCCACCGGTTAAATCAGGATATATTCAGGCTAGAGCGAGAAATATTATGTACGCTTTAATTTTTTCGGTCTATCTAGCCTTGTGTGCAAAGTGAATGGTATTCCACTGTACACTCTATCATTTGACAAAAAATCCTATAGAACTCTGTACGAGTTGACCATGCAATCCCTAGATCATGACTCTCAACTATTTGAAAATGGAATAACCGTTTAAATGTTTTCAAAAAATCATGGGGTAATTGTCTTGGACTTGTCGGGGACTCAGGATATGAGCATAGTACGAACAGGGAATGTACGTTTATAGTGTACATTTGCCGATGCTTTGACTGAGAGTATCACGCTAATATCATTGAGTCAATTTGAAACCTATTGGGAAATCACACCCGACAGCAGTGTTTTACTAGACCTAGCACCATGAACACAAACCAAATAATCAACGTATTTAGTATGGATCCATACATATCCCAGCACCAGTCCTATTGCATACCTTCGGACTTCATTGAAAAAATTCAAAGTGTTAACAATAGCCTAATCATTGTTAATAGCAGTCCATCGACTTTAAAGACCGGCCATTGGCTATGCATCTTTCAAACAGCAAAGAATATTGAATTTTTGATCCTCTTGGCCTATCGTATAAATTCTACACGCCATACATCAGCAACTTTATTAAAAGCAGTGGGAAAACCATTATTGAAAATCAACGAAGAGTACAGGATTTAACGACTAAGACATGTGGCTTTCATGCACTACTCTTTTTCATGTTCAGATGTCGTGGCTATACCTATAAGCAGTTTCTCGACATCTACGTTGACTTACCTCGATTGAACGACTTTCTAGTGGAAAATATACTTACAGGCGTATTTGATATTGATTTTAGTGCCCTACTAATAAAATGTTCTAAAAATGTATGTGAAATTGTTTATTAATAAATGATAAAAATTTATATACACGATAAAAAACGACTTTTCTACTTTTTAGATTTCATCTTCTACTAGGTATAGGTATTTGTCGACAACAACTAGTGCAGGTAGATTATCTGAATTCACAGTGTACTGATCCAGATGTACTGCAATGTTGGGGTCACATTTTCTACAGTAGAGTGTAACTTCACTCTTGTCATATCTCTTTGTATAGTCAATGATACTATTCCCATTCATTCTATAGAATTAACATGTTTCAATTTGCTTATTTGAAGCAATTTCACAAACAGTGTCCTCAAGTGTCGAATCACATTCCGTCACAGCCAAATAAAAATCAGTGGACTTATAATCATAGCACCCATTGTCTTCACAACGATGACGTAGAAACCATATTCTTTTTTTGTTCCAACAGTTGAATCGCTGCCCCAGTTCCTCCTCCCAGAACAATCTAAAACCACGACGATACCAATCTCGTAGCAATAAACTAAAATCACGGTTAGGATTCTTTCCAATCATACCGGGATATGTATTCTCCCACTGATGACATTTATCATAGTGGAAATTGGAACATAGGTGGCCTCTAGGATGAGAGTCACACACTTCTTCAAGACAGGAATTACAACCTTTAATTTGTACTGCATATCCTCTATGCAATTTACACGGGTTGCATAATCTACACTTTTCATCATACTCAACAATCATTGTGCAATTCTCACATGATGACCAACTGTCCAGTGTGTACATACATAGGGGACATGTATGGAACATTTTTTCACGTGTTGACACTCTCACTGCCAAAATGAAACTGAGCTAGCAACAACAAAAAATTGTCTGAGATAGAGAGAGAGGAGTAAATCATCCTTGAGCACCATCTTTCTCATGAAAAAAAGTCCCAAATTTCTAAACTAATGTTTAAAAGCATATCCACAATATTATTTTGCCGTGTCGTGATCAATATATCAATAAATTGTGTAAATGCATTTGGACCACGATGTAGAAGCTTCATACAATAGTCTAATGATGGAGAATCAGTTTTCATTATATCGACAAGCATTCCCCGAGAAAATATCTTTCTTTGAATAGACAGCTCTAGAATATCGTCATCTAGAATCAAACGTTTTTCCATAGGCACTGGATTCCTTATGATTCGCTCTTTCTCAAATCTATCCATTTTTTTTAGTCCTAACACTCTCACAGCCAACTTCAGACTAACCAGAATTTCTTTTTCTATTCTAAAAAATATACTCTAGTCTACTATAGAAAGAAAAATACCTTTGATTTAGAAACAATTTTATTGAGTATAATTACAATAATAATATTCACTGATGCATTTTCTTCTCATCAATATATTTCGATAGGACATCTAATGCTGATCGAAGTTTATTTATATGCACAATATTCCTTTTTCCAGCAAAACATAGTTGCTCCTCCTGCTTAAATTTGCTTAATGATATCACGTATGTAGCATACATATCGACACATTTAAGGCATAGTCTAGAGCCTCCGGTTATTTCCACAGCCACATTGGGTACTCATATATTGTTGCTGCTGCTGCTGCCGGCTCCATCATTAATCTCCAATAATGTAAATGCACCACTCATTTTTCTCTACTAATATCCTCTCAAATAAACTATTCTCTCTGAATTTAATTCTCTTACTAATATGAATTGTAAAGAAAACCATTCTTTTTATTCAAATCCCAATCACTAATCAAGTTATTGCATATGGAGTAACCTACGCTCTCTGATGGGTTCCTAAGAAACGGATGTTGACTCAAAAACCAGTCTGATTGAGTTATATAATTACGACCTTTCTCTCAAAACGTGTATACTCTCAAACTCTCAAAATTCCTTCCTATAGGACAGGTAGAAATGTCTTCCTATAGGACCGGTAGAAATGTCTTCCTATAGGACCGGTAGAAATGTCTTCCTATAGGACCGGTAGAATAGTGTGGGAGTTCCTAGGGGCGCGAGCAAAATGGTACTTAGACCTCTACTCTTATTGGAGATTTAAGGTGAGGGGATTACCACTTTTAAAGGCAAAAATAGCGCAAAGAGTTGCTATGCCACTTGCTAGAGGGGGAGATCCCTCGTCGGCCCAAAAATAGTGGGATTTCCGCGGTTACTCTAACGGTTCCGTATATACTAGCGTGATCGGATGGTCTAGGGCCACATTTAAAGCCAAGATTTACCGATAAGATTTCTAACTATCTCTTTAGACTCGACCTAAGCTGAAAATTTTAAAGAATACATAGTATAAAAAAGTCTTACTGTATTCACTTCATGCTGTATAAATGAACTCAAAACGGAACTAAAGGTAAAATCTTACAATTCCAATACACTTTATGACGCGCGCTTGCGCACGCACCTCTTACCAAAGGCGATGAATGGCCGAATCAAATCAGACTCCCAGCATCCTTTGAAGCTTTTCAAACTCTAAATTTAAGCAATATGAGTCATCGCTCAACTGGCTTTTTCAACCACTCGCTAATTAGTGGATTCTTTAGACATCGTATTAAAAACTTTCCTTGGGTTTAGATATTCAACATAAATGAAGTTAAATTTATAAAAAGGCATTTTTCTGAAACAAAAGGGGTCAAAGGTCCAAACACCCCCCTCCTAAGAAAAATGACCGCCATCACGCCATGGGTCAGAGCACAAAACAGAAACAAAAATAAATAACACCAACTTCAAAATCACCAAACTTGCTTATCTTCTCTTCTTTTCACCGCTTGGCTCAGGATTCGTCACCCTCCCCACGTTTCCACCGTAGAAACCACCATGGTCTAGATCGTCTTACATCCGCATTTGGTCTCGAAAATCGAAGTCCCCAAGATTCGTAGAAATTCAGTGTTCACAGCATGATCAAAAACAAAAATTTTCTCGCTCTCACGAATTTACATTTGAGAGGAGCAGAGAAATCAGCTCCTGGCACTTTCGATGATGCCAGCCATCGTGAAAAATTGGCTGCACTAGCCTCTTAATTTCTATCTGTGGAAATAACCCCACATCTCAATCAAAAAGTGAATTGCTCCTTGGCATAATTTCAAATAATCTAAGGCCGAAAATGCGAAGGCCTGTGAACACGATAAGGGTACAGGAAAATGAAGTAAAAATCTGAGCGAACCATGAATCGCTTTTTTCTGGTTCCCATTCCCTAAAATCCCATCCTCGTCGATGAGGGATGAAAATAATATTGAAGACTGGAAAGACAAGTCTTCAGTAAAGGGATCACAACTTGTCCGCCAGTTGTGCATCGTTGCTATCTTTCACGACTTCCCACAGGGGATATTCCCCAAGGGATTCCTCCCCCTCAAAAAGGAACAAACCCTCTTTTGAGTTAATAAAACCATTCTCAGATTTCTTCCCAATTTTTTTCAATCCAACCCACAATTCAGTATCTCCCAATCTTTCCGTAACTCGTTGTTGACAAGTCAATTCTATGTCATGGGTCTTCTCCTCCCTCCTAAGTTTTTTCGTCTTATCATAATTTCGTAATTTTCCCAGTGGCTCTTGGACCTCTTTGTCCCCCCTATTATTTATGTCATCAAGGCACAGTCCATTCAACATTTTTTTATTTTTTGCCACTGCAGGCTGAATCTCCAAATTTTTGCTCTTTTGTACACTTCTCTTTTCATCTCTACTTTTCTCAATTTTGTAATCAGCACAAAATAATAAATCATCGTTAAATCTGATTTGGACTCCAGTGTCCACCATCTTTGACTGCATTACTTCATTGTAGCTCCGTTTAATATCTCTTTTCTCTCTCTTAGTTTTCTTTTCTTTTGTAGTAGCATTAAATAAATCGTCCTGAAATCTGAATTGGACTCCAGTGTCCATCTTCGACTGCCTTTCTTTATTGTAGTTCCGCTTAATATCTTTCTTCTCTCTTTTAGTCTTTTTTATTCTTACCGCAGCAACAAACATTTCGTCATCAAATGGGAAGTGAATTCCGAAATTTGGTTTTTCATATTCTACTAAAATTTCTCGAACTTTCCGAGGAAAAGCGCGTACAATAAATTTCGTCTCATTTTTTTTTTGGTACAGTCAGTGTTTCATTTTGGCCTATACTTGTAGCGTCTCATATTCATTAAAAGTGTTTTCAAGTTTTCCATTTTCTGGAAATTTTCCCGAAAAATCATTCTCGCGCGTCTTTTTTTCAATATTTTGTGGTCTTTTTACTTCTGCATCCCATTTTTGTGGATCCGCATCCCATTTTTATTTCATTTGTCCGACATGGTGGCACAGCCTCCCAATTTGTTTTATGGGCCGGTACAACATCCCGCCTTGTCAACGAAGTAGCATATTTTCCCGTAAAAGTGTTTAATGTCTGGTAATTTTCTTTTTCTAGCGATAGATTCTTAGACAAATTATTATGGCTATTTGACAGCCTAGAAGTTAGTTGTGATAAAATCTCACTTTCTGGAATTCTCCAGCTGGCTTCTATTAGGCCTATCATGGTTCTTTTAAACTCTTGGTGATATCTTTCTTCTTTCTCTCTATCTATTTTATCATTCTCCTTTTTTCGTTCTCTGGCTATTCTATCAGCCTCTTCCTTTTTTTCTCTAGCTATTCTTTCTTTCTTCATGAAATTTAATATCTGTTGTGTCATATCTATTGGAGTACTTTTCCGTAGGCCCCTGCTGGATCTTGATTTAACACTGCTCCTTCTACTCGGACTACTTTGATTCCGTCTGTCATTATTTCTTCTTAATTCATTTTCTAAATTCATTTGTTCCATATCTGTATTATTTCTATCCCGCAACTCCCCTTCATTTGGCACAGCCTCTGAGGGTAAGTTCGTCTTGTTTTTTCACATATTATTTCTTCCTTGTTTATTTCGTACCCTCTCATTTTACCGCGTATACTTCTTTCTGATTATATTATCTCTTATTCAATTAGTCAATAGCCGGTAAGTTTAACAGTTTTTCAAATAATGTCTAGACTTCATTAGGGACATCAAAACAAGCAGTTTTACGCGAGTGAAATATATCTCCGACAAACGAATTAACAGGGGTTGGACGAGAAAATAAACTGAAAAACTGTGCGAATATTCCACTGGTGAATTAGCTGGACTAAACTCAAACAGGGGAACTGCCCTGTAAAACAAATCACATATCCTCCCTGGATACTCGAATTCCAAATGTAATCTCCTCTTGGGCAGATTACTCAATAGGACAGGTGCCTCCCACCTTCCTTGTCCAATATACGCACAAACGGACAAATTCTCCTAATTTGCCGTCCTCAATACTCTTATAACCTTTGTCACTGAAGATTATGTCTAAGTCCGCCAATTCACTCAAATAATAACCCAACTTTCAACGTTTTCTTATCTGTCCTTAAACCCTGTAATACTTTTAAATACGGAAATTTCCCCACTGTAAACTCAGCTCATTAATTTCACGTTATTCTTTTTTATATTTGTCTAACAAGGCACACAGCCCATCACAGACTTTCATAATTCTATTAATTGATTGCGTATTTTTGTCTTTTTGGTATTACCACAATTGGCTACTTTCTAGGCCAAATTAATCCGTCTCTTCGAATACACAAAATTCTTTGCTATCAGTGCTGTCGATAGGTCCTTTTCTAGCTGCCACCACTTTTTGAAGGTGTAAGTACCACTGGCACCACTTATTGGAGGTTTAAGGTGCGGGTGTCACCACTTTTAAAGGCAAAAATGGCGCAAAGAGTTGCTATGCCAGTTGCTGGAGGGAGAGATCCCTCATCGGCCCAAAAATAGTGGGATTTCCGCGGTTACTCCAACGGTTCCGTATACACAAGCGTGATCAGATGGTCTAGGGCCACATTTAAAGCCAAGATTTACCGATAAGATTTCTAACTATCTCTTTAGACTCGACCTAAGCTGAAAAGTTAAAAGAGTACATAGTATAAAAAAGTCTTACTGTATTTACTTCACGCTGTCTAATAGAACTCAAAACGGAACTAAAGGTAAAAATCTCACAATTCCAATACCCTTTATGACGCGCGCTTGCGCGCACACCTCTGACCAAAGGCGATGAATGGCCCAATCAAATCAGACACCCAGCATCCTTTGAAGCTTTTCAAACTCTAAATTTAAGCAGTATGAGTCATCGCTCAACTGGCTTTTTCAACCACTTGCTAATTATTGGATTCTTCAGACATCGATTCCATATTCATTCAGACTTCGTTGTGTTAACACCAAATTTTTTTCGGATATAACCGCGCTAAAGCTGTGATTTTTCCCTGTGGACTTTCAGTTTGGATTTATTTACATAATCAGATTATCGTTTTGCTGGCTATATCAAATTCCCTTGGGACAGTACATTTTCATTGTCAGTCTTCAGAGTGTATGCACCTGTTTTTATACTTATTACTTCACTAACAAGAACTTAATTAATTCAGTGACCTTCAAAATTATAAAAGTTCACAATTAAGATCAAATTGGATCTAACTGGACATACGATATTCGTAGGCAATTACGGTGAGATTGAGGTGGGGAAAGAAAAGTAAGCAGAAGAGGGGTGGACAGTTGTTAGCAAGAGCCGTGGTACCCGCTGGGCTTGCCCCTTAAATTGCGGGGACAAGGTAGACAGCCTCCAACACTTCAATTACTTCTCTCGCATTGAAACCACCAGAAAAATATCATTCAGCACTCGGGCGGTGAAGTAGTTTTCCAGGAAAGATTATACTTTCGCATTGCGCATAAGGATTAATTCTTTGGATATTGACCTAACTATATCTATGGACTCTTTTTGACCTTGAATTGGCATTGCAGTTATTATTGCTGTAACGTGAGCAAGATGTTAGTGGAATATGTATATTTGCCTGTTCCTGAATTTTTTCCAATCAAATTTTTGTGAAGGAATCGATGACGTGACGATAATTAATCATGCACTGGAATTTTTTTATGATAAAGTCATTAAAGACGCCAAAGCGGAGTTTTGGGGAATAGCAGATCCAAATAAATCTGTTCCAAAGCGGCAGGGTGACCTAGCTTCGCAGAGAAATTTGAACGATATTTTGGACTTGTTGTGTCAATGTGACTCGAATTTTTGTCATTGTCTCACCTACTGAAGTGCAGGTTATCCCCGCAGTAGCTTACTCCAGGTTAGTCAGCAAGATTAGCTCCCTAGATCGAGCCCTTAAACAGACAAACAAAAAGTGACTTCTTATGATCTGAATTTTCCCTCCTTGTCCAGTGCCTCGTTTAAGCCAAATGTAAACACATCCACTACTAATGTAGTAATCTCTGGAATTTCTCCCGAGCTTAACAATCCTGTGAAACGTCGTGATGCCATTGACCAAATCAAGGGACACCAAGCCATTCATTCTATCAAACCGTCGGGCAATAAACTTTTAGTGCAGATTGACCCAGTTGCTGCAAAGGACTTTTGTGATGCGGTACCTAATGTTCTGAAGTGTGATGCAAAACTTCAAGAGCGGAAACTCGTTGGAATAGTTAAAGGCAAACCGCTAGCTTATGACGTCAGTTTGTTCGTGGGGCGTGAAGGAGTTGTAGACGCTAAGCGCATCGGGCAGTCCTTGACTGTTAAGATATTCTTCTACGATGCTGTTGGACTTTCAAATGCACTTCGTCTCGGACTTTAGGTAGAATATGAAATTTTCCGAGTATTTGAGTTCCTCCGTCCTCCCTGTTGCTGTTATAAGTGTCAGTCACCTGATCATGTGAAGGCCAATTGCACCAACCCTCCCCGCTGTTTCCGATGCAGCGGTATGCATTTATCGACAAAAGATGCACCATTTTTGGCTGAACCGAAGTGTGCGCTGTGTGGTAAAGGCCATGTTGCATTCAGTCTAAAGTGCCGCGTAATCCGCATTGCCATAGCTAAGCGTGCCTCGAACAAGAAATGACTGGAACAGTAACGTTTCTGTGTGTTCTTTCAACATAAATGGCGCCAAAGACAAAGATTATTCAATAAATCAGAAAATGAACGACTTTTACATCGTGTTGCTACAGGAACATCTTTTGCCGGCTGTAAGTGTCAGCTCACTAAACAGAAGTGATGAACATGTAGTTTATACAACCAGTGCCAGATGTACGAGGGGCAGACCTTCCGGAGGGCTTGCATGTATTTTGAGTAATAGACTTTCGTGCTTCTCTCTCCAGTGCATACACTCTTGCGATAATTTTATTGCCCTTCGAATTGCAGATCTAGTGATTATCAATACTTACCTACCTCATGATAAAAAAACAGTTTTGTCACTTAATAAATTCACAAAAAATTGTGTCTTCTGTGAAGAATTTCCTTCGGAATATTGAAAGTCATAGCTATAAGTGGATCATAGTTGGAGACCTAAATTGTAACATAAATAGAGAGTCAACTCGGTCTGATCTTGTGCTTCAGTCTTTGCCAGATGGATATCAAATAGTAGCCAAGAGTGCAGATTTGTCGTATATTCATAAAAGTGGATGTGTGTCTGATATAGACCACTGTGTTTCCTCGGCTGGTGTGATATGCTCGAGTGTCAAGGTTCATGATGAAGAAAGAGATTATGATCACCTCCCCCTCTCTTTTACCGTCTCTGTTTCGCATTCTTTTGGCCTGAATCAGTGTGAATCTTCTGTACGGGGCACGAAATGGTATGATAAGCGTGAATGGAATAAAGCTAACTGGACATTATATATCTGTACTTTGGCAACTCTGCTCTCATCTGTGACAGTTCCTTACCATTTACTTTGTACCAGTGTCCTCTCGCCTAATGCTCGATCACAACTTAATTATTACTATTCTCAGATTGTTGCCTGCCTTAAACAAGCCGAGGCCATAGCTGTCCCTGTTTCGCGAATTCGTTCGAAAACTAGAAGTTCTTTATGGAAAGAGGACCCTCAGTTAAAAATTGTTAAAAATCGGGCAAAAATGTGGCTTCGGATATGGAATGCGTGTGGCCGCTCCGCTTCGGGTCATGTATTTAATATTAAAAGAAAAACTAAATCTGAATTCTAATCTTACTTGCGAAGAGTCCGATATAAGGGTAAGGAATTTCCGAAAAGTCCTCGGCAATGGAGTGAAGTGGTGAATTCTAGTAAGCTAAACCCGACTGTTTCGTTCAGTTTAAATCCTGGTGATTCA
>CM051266.1:1375112-1672612 GCA_027921565.1 Artemia sinica
CTTTAATTTTGGCTAACCATACATGAATAATTTGAACGAAATCTGCATATTAATTTTACTCTTTTTTTATTAAATGGCTTTCTCGAAATTTTGATTTGACATAACTTACGAATTAACTTACGTAACGAATTTCTATATTCGTATATTTTTATTACGTATATTAGTGGGTTTGCCCCCTAGTTAATACCTCGCTCTTTATGCTAAAGTTCTTATTTTGTTCTAATTCTTTAAGAATGACCCCTTAATCCCAAAGGCTGTTAATTAGAGTAGAGATGCCTCAGGAGGTCCCACGCCCACACCAAATATGGGCATAGAACCACGTGGTTTATGGTTTTTGTCACTGAGAATGAAAAAACAGGAACTTTGTCACATTTATGTCTGTTTTCTTGGATGGTTATGTGTGTTGGTCGATTTATTTGATGTTTTCATGGATGGTTATGGATGATTATGGTTTTTGTCAGTGAGAATGAAAAAACAGTATTTTTCTCACTTGAAAAACATGAATTTTATCACATTCATGGATGTTTTTATGGTTTTTGTCAGTGAGAATGAAAAAACAGGAACTTTCTCACATTTATGTCTGGTTTATGGTTTTTGTCAGTGAGAATGGAAAAACAGGAACTTTCTCACTTTCATGGATTATTGAGTCATTAATCAAATTGTTTCCGGGCAAGGTTAATTAATGTCTGACAGATGACGTCAAGTTAATTAATGTCTTTGATGTATTTCCAAAGAGAATGTTTCCGAGGCAAAGTTTAGATCACACATGACAGATGATGTCATGATTGATTGATTGACATGAAAGGGGAATTAATTTGTTGTTTCTAAAGAGAATTGATTGACACGAAAGGGAATTAATTTGTTGTTTCTAAAGAGAACTGTCTCCAAGCGAATGTTTAGATCTTAGCGATGAATAGTTTTAGCGCGGGAATCAGGTTTCTAAATAATTTGAAATGTATCAGCGCAGAGATGCCAAACAAAAGGAACACGCTGAAATTACGTTTAGGGATTATTTGGGCGAAACCGTTTCAGTCAGTTATAGGAATTATTTCGGCGAAACAGTTAGAGACATTTTAAAAGATGATTTAAAAGATGATTTTAGAAGAGGATTTGAGGGTGAAACTCTGTGGTCGTTATAATACACAAGTTGTATTTTAACAGGTCGTGAGGTCCCCTACCCCAACCCCAAAGGGTCCGATCCCCCTACCCCAACCCCAAGGTCAATCCCCCCCTCCCCGAAGGAAGCCCGGCACTCAAAGTCCCCAGCTCCCAAGGGCCCCCAGACCCCCAAAGGCCATCCCCAGACCCCCAAAGGCCCTCCCCGGCCCCCAAAGCCCACCGGGCTCCCAAAAGACCACCGGCTCCCAAAGGACCCCCGGACCCCCAAAGGCCCTCACCCGGTCCCCAAAGGTCCACCGAGCTCCCAAAGGACCAATCGGCCCTCAAGTGCCCCCAGACCCCCAAAGGCCCTCCCCAGACCCCAAAGGCCCTCCCCAGACCCCCAAAGGCCCTCCCGGACCCCCAAAGGCCCTCCCCCAGCCCCAAAGGTCCACAGGGCTCCCAAAGGGCCATCCGGCCCTAAAGGGCTCCCCCAGACCCCCAAAGGACCCCCGGCGCCCCAAAGGCCCCTGAGCTCCCATTTTTAATACTTTTTATGGCTTTATTATATCTTTTCAGAACAAGTTATTTTCTTAATGTCCATGCTAAACCCATTTTACAAGTTGAAGTACCCATCCTTTCACCCACAACTTACTATACTGATTTTTGAATGCTCCAACACCAAGCAATACTTTTCAAAAGGCATTTCAGAACAAGTTCTTTTCTTAATGTCCCTCCTAAACCCATTTTACAAATTGAAGTACCCATCCTTTACACCCACAACTTTACTTTACAGCTTTTTGAATGCTCCAACACCAAGCAATACTTTTCAAAGGGCATTTCAGAACAAGTTCTTTTCATAATGTCCATCCTAAACCCATTTTACAAGTTGAAGTTCCCATCCTTTTCACCCACAACTTTACTTTACAGCTTTTTGAATGCCCAACACCAAGCAATACTTTTCAAAAGGCATTTCAGAACAAGTTCTTTTCTTAGTGACCGTCCTAAACCCATTTTACAAATTGAAGTACCCATCCTTTTCACCCACAACTTAGTTATAGGTAAGAGTTTGAAGTTTTACCTTAGAGACTTAGCTTAGAGTTTTAGTTTGGTTTAGTTTTAGTTAAAAGTTTAGAGGTTTTTTTTAGCTTAGACTCTTAGCTTAGAGTTTTTGTTAGAGTTCTAGTTTAGTTTAGTTTTAGTTAAGAGTTTTTAGCTTAGAGTCTTAGCTTAAAGTTTTAGTTTGGTTTAGTTTTAGTTAAAAGTTTAGAGTTTTTTTTTAGCTTAGAGTCTTAGCTTAGAGTTTTTGTTAGAGTTCTAGTTTAGTTTAGTTTTAGTTAAGAGTTTAGAGTTTTTAGCTTAGAGTCGTAGCTTAGAGTTTTATTCAGAGTTCTAGTTTAGTTTAGTTTAGTTACAGTTCAGAATTTAGAGTTTTAGCTTAGAGTCATAGCTTATAATTTTACTTAAAGTTGTAGTTTGGTTAAGTTTTAGTTAAGAGTTTCGAGTTTTAGCTTAGAGTCTTAGCTTAGAGTTTTTGTTAGAGTTGAAGTTTAGTTTAATTTTAGTTAAGAATTTGATGTTTTACCTTTGAGTTTCAGTTAGAGTTCTAGTTTAGTTTACTTTTAGTTAAGAGTTTAGAGTTTTTAGCTTAGAGTCTTAGCTTAAAGTTTTAGTTTGGTTTAGTTTTAGTTAAAAGTTTAGAGTTTTTTTTTAGCTTAGAGTCTTAGCTTAGAGTTTTTGTTAGAGTTCTAGTTTAGTTTAGTTTTAGTTAAGAGTTTAGAGTTTTTAGCTTAGAGTCTTAGCTTAGAGTTTTATTCAGAGTTCTAGTTTAGTTTAGTTTAGTTACAGTTCAGAATTTAGAGTTTTAGCTTAGAGTCATAGCTTATAATTTTACTTAAAGTTGTAGTTTGGTTAAGTTTTAGTTAAGAGTTTCGAGTTTTAGCTTAGAGTCTTAGCTCAGAGTTTTTGTTAGAGTTCTAGTTTAGTTTAGTTTTAGTTAAGAGTTTAGAGTTTTACCTTAGAGTCTTAGCTTAGAGTTTTAGTTAGAGTTGAAGTTTAGTTTAGTTACAGTTAAGAATTTAGAGTTTTAGCTTAGAGTCATAGCTTAGAGTTTTACTTAAAGTTTTAGTTTGGCTAAGTTTTAGTTAAGAGTTTCGAGTTTTAGCTTAGAGTCTTAGCTTAGAGTTTTTTGTTAGAGTTCTAGTTTAGTTTAATTTTAGTTAAGAGTTTGATGTTTTACCTTTGAGTTTCAGTTAGAGTTCTAGTTTAGTTTAGTTTTAGTTAAGAGTTTGGTGTTTTACCTTAGAGTCTTAGCTTAGAGTTCTAGTTTAGTTTAGTTTTACTTAAGAGTTTAGAGTTTTAGCTTAGAGTCTCAGCTTAGAGTTTTTGTTAGAGTTCTAGTTTATTTTAGTTTTAGTTAAGAGTTTAGTGTTTTTAGCTTAGAGTCTTAGCTTAGAGTTTATGTTGAAGTTCTAGTATAGTTTAGTTTTAGTTTAGAGTTTTAGCTTAGAGTCTTAGCTTAGAGTTTTTGTTAGAGTTGAAGTTTAGTTTAGTTTTAGTTAAGAGTTTAGAGGTTTTTTTGTTAGAGTTCTAGTTTAGTTTAATTTTAGTTAAGAGTTTGATTTTTTACCTTTGAGTTTCAGTTAGAGTTCTAGTTTAGTTTAGTTTTAGTTAAGAGTTTAGAGTTTACCATAGAGTCTTAGCTTAGAGTTTTAGTTAGAGTTCTAGTTTAGTTTAGTTTTAGTTACAGTTCAGAATTTAGAGTTTTAGCTTAGAGTCATAGCTTAGAGTTTTACTTAAAGTTATAGTTTGGTTAAGTTTTAGTTAAGAGTTTAGAGTTTTTAGCTTAGAGTTTTTGTTGAAGTTCTAGTTTAGTTTAGTTTTAGTTAATAGTTTAGAGTTTTAGCTTAGAGTCTTAGCTTAGAGTTTTTGTTAGAGTTGAAGTTTAGTTTAATTTTAGTTAAGAATTTGATGTTTTACCTTTGAGTTTCAGTTAGAGTTCTAGTCTAGTTTACTTTTAGTTTAGAGTTTAGAGTTTTTTAGCTTAGAGTCTTAGCTTAGAGTTTTAGTTAGAGTTCTAGTTTAGTTTAGTTTTAGTTAAGAGTTTAGAATTTTAGCTTAGAGTCTTAGCTTAGAGTTTTTGTTAGAGTTCTAGTTTATTTTAGTTTTGAGTTCTAGTTTAGTTTACATATAGTTAAGAGTTTGGAGTTTTACCTTAGAGACTTAGCATAGAGTTTTAGTTTAGTTTAGTTTTAGTTAAGAGTTTAGAGTTTTTTAGCTTAGAGTCTTAGCTTAGAGTTTTTGTTAGAGTTCTAGTTTAGTTTAGTTTTAGTTAAGAGTTTGGTGTTTTACCTTAGAGTCTTAGTTTAGAGTTTTAGTTAGAGTTCTAGTTTAGTTTAGTTTTAGTTAAGAGTTTAGAGTTTTTAGCTTAGAGTCTTAGCTTAGAGTTTTTGTTAGAGTTCTAGTTTAGTTTAGTTTTAGTTAAGAGTTTAGAGGTTTTTAGTTAGAGTTCAGTTAGTTCATTTAGTTAGAGTTGATTTTACTTGAGTTAGTTAGAGTTTAGTTTAGTTTAGTTTTAGTTAAGAGTTTAGAGTTTTAGCTTAGAGTCTTAGCTTAGAGTTTTTGTTAGAGTTCTAGTTTAGTTTAGTTTTAGTTAAGTAGATTTAGAGTTTTAGCTTAGAGTCTTAGCTTAGAGTTTTTAGTTAGAGTTCTAGTTTAGTTAAGTTTTAGTTAAGAGTTTAGAGTTTTTAGCTTAGAGTCTTAGTTAGAGTTTCTAGTTTAGTTTAGTTTTAGTTAAGAGTTTAGAGTTTTAGCTTAGAGTCTTAGCTTAGAGTTTTTGTTAGAGTTTAGTTTAGTTTAGTTTTAGTTAAGAGTTTGATGTTTTACCTTAGAGTTTCAGTTAGAGTTCTAGTCTAGTTTAGTTTTAGTTAGAGTTTAGAGTTTTTAGCTTAGAGTCTTAGCTTAGAGTTTTAGTTAGAGTTCTAGTTTAGTTTAGTTTTAGTTAAGAGTTTCGAGTTTTAGCTAAGAGTCTTAGCTTTGAGTTTTTTGTTAGAGTTCTAGTTTAGTTTAGTTTTACTTAAGAGTTTAGGGTTTTAGCTAAGAGTCTTAGCTTTGAGTTTATTGTTAGAGTTCTAGTTTAGTTTAGTTTTACTTAAGAGTTTAGAGTTTTAGCTTAGAGTCTTAGCTTAGAGTTTTTGTTACAGTTGAAGTTTAGTTTAGTTTTAGTTAAGAGTTTAGAGGGTTTTTTGTTAGAGTTCTAGTTTAGTTTAATTTTAGTTAAGAGTTTGATGTTTTACCTTTGAGTTTCAGTTAGAGTTCTAGTTTAGTTTAGTTTTAGTTAAGAGTTTAGAGTTTTACCATAGAGTCTTAGCTTAGAGTTTTAGTTAGAGTTCTAGTTTAGTTTAGTTTTAGTTACAGTTCAGAATTTAGAGTTTTAGCTTAGAGTCATAGCTTAGAGTTTTACTTAAAGTTATAGTTTGGTTAAGTTTTAGTTAAGAGTTTAGAGTTTTTAGCTTAGAGTTTTTGTTGAAGTTCTAGTTTAGTTTAGTTTTAGTTAATAGTTTAGAGTTTTAGCTTAGAGTCTTAGCTTAGAGTTTTTGTTAGAGTTGAAGTTTAGTTTAATTTTAGTTAAGAATTTGATGTTTTACCTTTGAGTTTCAGTTAGAGTTCTAGTCTAGTTTACTTTTAGTTAGAGTTTAGAGTTTTTAGCTTAGAGTCTTAGCTTAGAGTTTTTGTTAGAGTTCTAGTTATTTAGTTTTGAGTTCTAGTTTAGTTTACATATAGTTAAGAGTTTGGAGTTTTACCTTAGAGACTTAGCATAGAGTTTTAGTTTAGTTTAGTTTTAGTTAAGAGTTTAGAGTTTTTAGCTTAGAGTCTTAGCTTAGAGTTTTTGTTAGAGTTCTAGTTTAGTTTAGTTTTAGTTAAGAGTTTGGTGTTTTACCTTAGAGTCTTAGTTTAGAGTTTTAGTTAGAGTTCTAGTTTAGTTTAGTTTTAGTTAAGAGTTTAGAGTTTTAGCTTAGAGTCTTAGCTTAGAGTTTTTGTTAGAGTTCTAGTTTATTTTAGTTTTAGTTAAGAGTTTAGAGTTTTTAGCTTAGAGTCTTAGCTTAGAGTTTTTGTTGAAGTTTTAGTTTAGTTTAGTTTTAGTTAATAGTTTAGAGTTTTAGCTTAGAGTCTTAGCTTATAGTTTTTGTTAGAGTTGAAGTTTAGTTTAGTAATAGTTAGGAGTTTAGAGTTTTAGCTTAGAGTCTTAGCTTAGAGTTTTTGTTAGAGTTCTAGTTTAGTTTAGATATAGTTAAGAGTTTGGAGTTTTACCTTAGAGACTTAGCTTAGAGTTTTAGTTTAGTTTAGTTTTAGTTAAGAGTTTGGAGTTTTTAGCTTAGAGTCTTAGCTTAGAGTTTTTGTTAGAGTTCTAGTTTAGTTTAGTTTTAGTTATGAGTTTAGAATTTTAGCTTAGAGTCTTAGCTTAGAGTTTTTGTTAGAGTTCTAGTTTAGTTTAGTTTTAGTTAAGAGTTTAGAGTTTTAGCTTAGAGTCTTAGCATAGTTTTTGTCGAAGTTCTAGTTTAGTTTAGTAATAGTTAAGAGTTTAGAGTTTTAGCTTAGAGTCTTAGCTTAGAGTTTTTGTTAAAGTTGAAGTTTAGTTTAGTAATAGTTAAGAGTTTAGAGTTTTAGCTTAGATTCTTAGCGTAGAGTTTTTGTTAAAGTTGAAGTTTAGTTTAGTAATAGTTAAGAGTTTAGAGTTTTAGCTTAGAGTCTTAGCTTAGAGTTTTAGTTTAGTTTAGTTTTAGTTAAGAGTTTAGAGTTTTTTAGCATAGAGTCTTAGCTTAGAGTTTTTGTTAGAGTTCTAGTTTAGTTTAGTTATAGTTAAGAGTTTAGAGTTTTTAAGCTTAGATTCTTAGCTTAGAGTTTTAGTTTAGTTTAATTTTAGTTAAGAGTTTAGAGTTTTACCATAGAGTCTTATCTTAGGGTTTTTTTTAGAGTTCTAGTTTAGTTTAGTTTTAGTTAAGAGTTTAGAGTTTTTAGCTTAGAGTCTTAGTTTAGAGTTTTTTGTTGCAGTTCTAGTTTAGTTTAGAGTTTTAGCTTAGACTTGGAGTTTTAATTAGAGTTCTAGTTTAGTTTAGTTTTAGTTAAGAGTTTTAGCTTAGAGTCTTAGCTTAGAGTTTTTGTTAGAGTTCTAGTTTAGTTTAGTTTTAGTTAAGAGTATAGAGTTTTAGCTTAGAGTCTCTTAGAGTTTTTGTTAGAGTCCTAGTTAAGTTTAGTTATAGTTAAGAGTTTGGAGTTTTACCTTAGAGACTTAGCTTAGAGTTTTAGTTAAGTTTAGTTTTACTTAAGAGTATAGAATTTTAGCTTAGAGTCTCAGCATAGAGTTCTTGTTAGAGTTCTAGTTTAGTTTAGTTTTAGTTAAGAGTTTAGTGTTTTTAGCTTAGAGTCTTAGTTTAGAGTTTTTGTTGAAGTTCTAGTTTAGTTTAGTTTTAGTTTAGAGTTTAGAATTTTGGCTTAGAGTCTTAGCTTAGAGTTTTTGTTAGAGTTCTAGTTTAGCTTATAGAGTTTTTAGCTTAGAGTCTTAGTTTAGAGTTTTTTGTTGCAGTTCTAGTTTAGTTTAGAGTTTTAGCTTAGACTTGGAGTTTTAATTAGAGTTCTAGTTTAGTTTAGTTTTAGTTAAGACTTTTAGCTTAGAGTCTTAGCTTAGAGTTTTTGTTAGAGTTCTAGTTTAGTTTAGTTTTAGTTAAGAGTTTAGAGTTTTAGCTTAGAGGCCTAGCTTAGAGTTTTTGTTAGAGTCCTAGTTAAGTTTAGTTATAGTTAAGAGTTTGGAGTTTTACCTTAGAGACTTAGCTTAGAGTTTTAGTTAAGTTTAGTTTTACTTAAGAGTATAGAATTTTAGCTTAGAGTCTCAGCATAGAGTTCTTGTTAGAGTTCTAGTTTAGTTTAGTTTTAGTTAAGAGTTTAGTGTTTTTAGCTTAGAGTCTTAGTTTAGAGTTTTTGTTGAAGTTCTAGTTTAGTTTAGTTTTAGTTTAGAGTTTTAGCTTAGACTTAGAGTTTTAATTAGAGTTCTAGTTTAGTTTAGTTTTAGTTAAGAGTTTAGAGTTTTTAGCTTAGAGTCTTAGCTTAGTTTTATTTAGAGTTCTAGTTTAATTTAGTTTTAGTTAAGATTTTAGAGTTTTACCATAGAGTCTTAGCTTAGAGTTTTAGTTAGAGTTAAAGTTTAGTTTAGTTGCAGTTAAGAATTTAGATTTTTAGCTTAGAGTCATAGCTTAGAGTTTTACTTAAAGTTATAGCTTGGTTAAGATTTAGTTAAGAGTTTCGAGTTTTAGCTGAGTCTTAGCTTACAGTTTTTGTTAGAGTTCTAGTTTAGCTTAGTTTTACTTAAGAGTTTAGAGTTTTACCTTGAGTCTTAGCTTAGAGTTTTTGTTACAGTTCTAGTTTAGTTTAATTTTAGTTAAGAATTTGATGTTTCACCTTTGAGTTTCAGTTAGAGTTCTAGTTTAGTTTACTTTTAGTTAAGAGTTTAGTGTTTTACCTTAGAGTCTTAGCATAGAGTTTTAGTTAGAGTTCTAGTTTAGTTTAGTTAAGAGTTTAGAATTTTAGCTTAGAGTCTTAGCTTAGAGTTTTTGTTAGAGTTCTAGTTTAGTTTAATTTTAGTTAAGAATTTGATGTTTTACCTTGAGTTTCAGTTAGAGTTCTAGTTTAGTTTACTTTTAGTTAAGAGTTTAGTGTTTTACCTTAGAGTCTTAGCATAGAGTTTTAGTTAGAGTTCTAGTTTAGTTTTAGTTAAGAGTTTAGAATTTTAGCTTAGAGTCTTAGCTTAGAGTTTTTGTTAGAGTTCTAGTTTAGTTTAGTTTTAGTTAAGAGTTTGGGGTTTTACCTTAGAGTCATAGCTTAGAGTTTTAGTTAGAGTTCTAGTTTAGTTTAGTTTAGTTAAGAGTTTAGAGTTTTTAGCTTAGAGTCTTAGCTTAGAGTTTTTGTTACAGTTGAAGTTTAGTTTAGTTTTAGTTAAGAGTTTAGAGGGTTTTTTTGTTAGAGTTCTAGTTTAGTTTAATTTTAGTTAAGAGTTTGATTTTTACCTTTGAGTTTCAGTTAGAGTTCTAGTTTAGTTTAGTTTTAGTTAAGAGTTTAGAGTTTACCATAGAGTCTTAGCTTAGAGTCTTAGTTAGAGTTCTAGTTTAGTTTAGTTTTAGTTACAGTTCAGAATTTAGAGTTTTAGCTTAGAGTCATAGCTTAGAGTTTTACTTAAAGTTATAGTTTGGTTAAGTTTTAGTTAAGAGTTTAGAGTTTTTAGCTTAGAGTTTTTGTTGAAGTTCTAGTTTAGTTTAGTTTTAGTTAATAGTTTAGAGTTTTAGCTTAGAGTCTTAGCTTAGAGTTTTTGTTAGAGTTGAAGTTTAGTTTAATTTTAGTTAAGAATTTGATGTTTTACCTTTGAGTTTCAGTTAGAGTTCTAGTCTAGTTTACTTTTAGTTTAGAGTTTAGAGTTTTTTAGCTTAGAGTCTTAGCTTAGAGTTTTTGTTAGAGTTCTAGTTTATTTTAGTTTTGAGTTCTAGTTTAGTTTACATATAGTTAAGAGTTTGGAGTTTTACCTTAGAGACTTAGCATAGAGTTTTAGTTTAGTTTAGTTTTAGTTAAGAGTTTAGAGTCTTTTAGCTTAGAGTCTTAGCTTAGAGTTTTTGTTAGAGTTCTAGTTTAGTTTAGTTTTAGTTGAGAGTTTGGTGTTTTACCTTAGAGTCTTAGTTTAGAGTTCCAGTTAGAGTTCTAGTTTAGTTTAGTTTTAGTTAAGAGTTTAGAGTTTTTAGCTTAGAGTCTTAGCTTAGAGTTTTTGTTAGAGTTCTAGTTTATTTTAGTTTTAGTTAAGAGTTTAGAGTTTTTAGCTTAGAGTCTTAGCTTAGAGTTTTTGTTGAAGTTTTAGTTTAGTTTAGTTTTAGTTAATAGTTTAGAGTTTTAGCTTAGATTCTTAGCTTATAGTTTTTGTTAGAGTTGAAGTTTAGTTTAGTAATAGTTAGGAGTTTGGAGTTTTAGCTTAGAGTCTTAGCTTAGAGTTTTTGTTAGAGTTCTAGTTTAGTTTAGATATAGTTAAGAATTTGGAGTTTTACCTTAGAGACTTAGCTTAGAGTTTTAGTTTAGTTTAGTTTTAGTTAAGAGTTTGGAGTTTTTAGCTTAGAGTTTTAGCTTAGAGTTTCAGTTAGAGTTCTAGTTTAGTTTAGTTTTAGTTATGAGTTTAGAATTTTAGCTTAGAGTCTTAGCTTAGAGTTTTTGTTAGAGTTCTAGTTTAGTTTAGTTTTAGTTAAGAGTTTAGAGTTTTTAGCTTAGAGTCTTAGCATAGTTTTTGTCGAAGTTCTAGTTTAGTTTAGTAATAGTTAAGAGTTTAGAGTTTTAGCTTAGAGTCTTAGCTTAGAGTATTTGTTAAAGTTGAAGTTTAGTTTAGTAAGAGTTAAGAGTTTAGAGTTTTAGCTTAGAGTCTTAGCGTAGAGTTTTTGTTAAAGTTGAAGTTTAGTTTAGTAATAGTTAAGAGTTTAGAGTTTTAGCTTAGAGTCTTAGCTTAGAGTTTTAGTTTAGTTTAGTTTTAGTTAAGAGTTTAGAGTTTTTTAGCATAGAGTCTTAGCTTAGAGTTTTTGTTAGAGTTCTAGTTTAGTTTAGTTATAGTTAAGAGTTTAGAGTTTTTAAGCTTAGATTCTTAGCTTAGAGTTTTAGTTTAGTTTAATTTTAGTTAAGAGTTTAGTGTTTTACCATAGAGTCTTATCTTAGGGTTTTTTTAGAGTTCTAGTTTAGTTTAGTTTTAGTTAAGAGTTTAGAGTTTTTAGCTTAGAGTCTTAGTTTAGAGTTTTTTGTTGCAGTTCTAGTTTAGTTTAGAGTTTTAGCTTAGACTTGGAGTTTTAATTAGAGTTCTAGTTTAGTTTAGTTTTAGTAAGAGTTTTAGCTTAGAGTCTTAGCTTAGAGTTTTTGTTAGAGTTCTAGTTTAGTTTAGTTTTAGTTAAGAGTTTAGAGTTTTAGCTTAGAGGCCTAGCTTAGAGTTTTTGTTAGAGTCCTAGTTAAGTTTAGTTATAGTTAAGAGTTTGGAGTTTTACCTTAGAGACTTAGCTTAGAGTTTTAGTTAAGTTTAGTTTTACTTAAGAGTATAGAATTTTAGCTTAGAGTCTCAGCATAGAGTTCTTGTTAGAGTTCTAGTTTAGTTTAGTTTTAGTTAAGAGTTTAGTGTTTTTAGCTTAGAGTCTTAGTTTAGAGTTTTTGTTGAAGTTCTAGTTTAGTTTAGTTTTAGTTTAGAGTTTAGAATTTTGGCTTAGAGTCTTAGCTTAGAGTTTTTGTTAGAGTTCTAGTTTAGCTTATAGAGTTTTTAGCTTAGAGTCTTAGTTTAGAGTTTTTTGTTGCAGTTCTAGTTTAGTTTAGAGTTTTAGCTTAGACTTGGAGTTTTAATTAGAGTTCTAGTTTAGTTTAGTTTTAGTTAAGACTTTTAGCTTAGAGTCTTAGCTTAGAGTTTTTGTTAGAGTTCTAGTTTAGTTTAGTTTTAGTTAAGAGTTTAGAGTTTTAGCTTAGAGGCCTAGCTTAGAGTTTTTGTTAGAGTCCTAGTTAAGTTTAGTTATAGTTAAGAGTTTGGAGTTTTACCTTAGAGACTTAGCTTAGAGTTTTAGTTAAGTTTAGTTTTACTTAAGAGCATAGAATTTTAGCTTAGAGTCTCAGCATAGAGTTCTTGTTAGAGTTCTAGTTTAGTTTAGTTTTAGTTAAGAGTTTAGTGTTTTTAGCTTAGAGTCTTAGTTTAGAGTTTTTGTTGAAGTTCTAGTTTAGTTTAGTTTTAGTTTAGAGTTTTAGCTTAGACTTAGAGTTTTAATTAGAGTTCTAGTTTAGTTTAGTTTTTAGTTAAGAGTTTAGAGTTTTTAGCTTAGAGTCTTAGCTTAGTTTTATTTAGAGTTCTAGTTTAATTTAGTTTTAGTTAAGAGTTTAGAGTTTTACCATAGAGTCTTAGCTTAGAGTTTTAGTTAGAGTTAAAGTTTAGTTTAGTTGCAGTTAAGAATTTAGATTTTTAGCTTAGAGTCATAGCTTAGAGTTTTACTTAAAGTTATAGCTTGGTTAAGATTTAGTTAAGAGTTTCGAGTTTTAGCTGAGTCTTAGCTTACAGTTTTTGTTAGAGTTCTAGTTTAGCTTAGTTTTACTTAAGAGTTTAGAGTTTTACCTTTGAGTCTTAGCTTAGAGTTTTTGTTACGAGTTCTAGTTTAGTTTAATTTTAGTTAAGAATTTGATGTTTCACCTTTGAGTTTCAGTTAGAGTTCTAGTTTAGTTTACTTTTAGTTAAGAGTTTAGTGTTTTACCTTAGAGTCTTAGCATAGAGTTTTAGTTAGAGTTCTAGTTTAGTTTAGTTAAGAGTTTAGAATTTTAGCTTAGAGTCTTAGCTTAGAGTTTTTGTTAGAGTTCTAGTTTAGTTTAATTTTAGTTAAGAATTTGATGTTTTACCTTTGAGTTTCAGTTAGAGTTCTAGTTTAGTTTAGTTTTAGTTAAGAGTTTAGTGTTTTACCTTAGAGTCTTAGCTTAGAGTTTTAGTTAGAGTTCTAGTTTTAGTTTAGTTAAGAGTTTAGAGTTTACCATAGAGTCTTAGCTTAGAGTTTTAGTTAGAGTTCTAGTTTAGTTTAGTTTTAGTTAAGAGTTTAGAATTTTAGCTTAGAGTCTTAGCTTAGAGTTTTTGTTAGAGTTCTAGTTTAGTTTAGTTTTAGTTAAGAGTTTAGAGTTTTTTAGCTTAGAGTCTTTTGCTTAGAGTTTTTGTTGATGTTCTAGTTTAGTTTAGTTTTAGTTAAGAGTTTAGAATTTTAGCTTAGAGTCTTAGCTTAGAGTTTTTGTTAGAGTTCTAGTTTATTTTAGTTTTGAGTTCTAGTTTAGTTTACATATAGTTAAGAGTTTGGAGTTTTACCTTAGAGACTTAGCATAGAGTTTTAGTTTAGTTTAGTTTTAGTTAAGAGTTTAGAGTCTTTTAGCTTAGAGTCTTAGCTTAGAGTTTTTGTTAGAGTTCTAGTTCAGTTTAGTTTTAGTTGAGAGTTTGGTGTTTTACCTTAGAGTCTTAGCTTAGAGTTTCAGTTAGAGTTCTAGTTTAGTTTAGTTTTAGTTAAGAGTTTAGAGTTTTTAGCTTAGAGTCTTAGCTTAGAGTTTTTGTTACAGTTGAAGTTTAGTTTAGTTTTAGTTAAGAGTTTAGAGGGTTTTTTTTGTTAGAGTTCTAGTTTAGTTTAATTTTAGTTAAGAGTTTGATTTTTTACCTTTGAGTTTCAGTTAGAGTTCTAGTTTAGTTTAGTTTTAGTTAAGAGTTTAGAGTTTACCATAGAGTCTTAGCTTAGAGTCTTAGTTAGAGTTCTAGTTTAGTTTAGTTTAGTTACAGTTCAGATTTACAGTTTTAGCTTAGAGTCATAGCTTAGAGTTTTTACTTAAAGTTATAGTTTGGTTAAGTTTTAGTTAAGAGTTTAGAGTTTTTAGCTTAGAGTTTTTGTTGAAGTTCTAGTTTAGTTTAGTTTTAGTTAATAGTTTAGAGTTTTAGCTTAGAGTCTTAGCTTAGAGTTTTTGTTAGAGTTGAAGTTTAGTTTAATTTTAGTTAAGAATTTGATGTTTTACCTTTGAGTTTCAGTTAGAGTTCTAGTCTAGTTTACTTTTAGTTTAGAGTTTAGAGTTTTTTAGCTTAGAGTCTTAGCTTAGAGTTTTAGTTAGAGTTCTAGTTTAGTTTAGTTTTAGTTAAGAGTTTAGAGTCTTTTAGCTTACAGTCTTAGCTTAGAGTTTTTGTTAGAGTTCTAGTTTAGTTTAGTTTTAGTTGAGAGTTTGGTGTTTTACCTTAGAGTCTTAGTTTAGAGTTTCAGTTAGAGTTCTAGTTTAGTTTAGTTTTAGTTAAGAGTTTAGAGTTTTTAGCTTAGAGTCTTAGCTTAGAGTTTTTGTTACAGTTGAAGTTTAGTTTAGTTTTAGTTAAGAGTTTAGAGGGGTTTTTTTGTTAGAGTTCTAGTTTAGTTTAATTTTAGTTAAGAGTTTGATTTTTTACCTTTGAGTTTCAGTTAGAGTTCTAGTTTAGTTTAGTTTTAGTTAAGAGTTTAGAGTTTACCATAGAGTCTTAGCTTAGAGTCTTAGTTAGAGTTCTAGTTTAGTTTAGTTTTAGTTACAGTTCAGAATTTAGAGTTTTAGCTTAGAGTCATAGCTTAGAGTTTTTACTTAAAGTTATAGTTTGGTTAAGTTTTAGTTAAGAGTTTAGAGTTTTTAGCTTAGAGTTTTTGTTGAAGTTCTAGTTTAGTTTAGTTTTAGTTAATAGTTTAGAGTTTTAGCTTAGAGTCTTAGCTTAGAGTTTTTGTTAGAGTTGAAGTTTAGTTTAATTTTAGTTAAGAATTTGATGTTTTACCTTTGAGTTTCAGTTAGAGTTCTAGTCTAGTTTACTTTTAGTTTAGAGTTTAGAGTTTTTTAGCTTAGAGTCTTAGCTTAGAGTTTTGTTAGAGTTCTAGTTTATTTTAGTTAAGAGTTTAGAGTTTTTTAGCTTAGAGTCTTAGCTTAGAGTTTTTGTTAGAGTTCTAGTTTAGTTTAGTTTTAGTTGAGAGTTTGGTGTTTTACCTTAGAGTCTTAGTTTAGAGTTTTAGTTAGAGTTCTAGTTTAGTTTAGTTTTAGTTAAGAGTTTAGAGTTTTTAGCTTAGAGTCTTAGCTTAGAGTTTTTGTTAGAGTTCTAGTTTATTTTAGTTTTAGTTAAGAGTTTAGAGTTTTTAGCTTAGAGTCTTAGCTTAGAGTTTTTGTTGAAGTTTTAGTTTAGTTTAGTTTTAGTTAATAGTTTAGAGTTTTAGCTTAGAGTCTTAGCTTATAGTTTTTGTTAGAGTTGAAGTTTAGTTTAGTAATAGTTAGGAGTTTGGAGTTTTAGCTTAGAGTCTTAGCTTAGAGTTTTTGTTAGAGTTCTAGTTTAGTTTAGATATAGTTAAGAATTTGGAGTTTTACCTTAGAGACTTAGCTTAGAGTTTTAGTTTAGTTTAGTTTTAGTTAAGAGTTTGGAGTTTTTAGCTTAGAGTTTTAGCTTAGAGTTTTTGTTAGAGTTCTAGTTTAGTTTAGTTTTAGTTAAGAGTTTAGAGTTTTTAGCTTAGAGTCTTAGCATAGTTTTTGTCGAAGTTCTAGTTTAGTTTAGTAATAGTTAAGAGTTTAGAGTTTTAGCTTAGAGTCTTAGCTTAGAGTATTTGTTAAAGTTGAAGTTTAGTTTAGTAATAGTTAAGAGTTTAGAGTTTTAGCTTAGAGTCTTACCGTAGAGTTTTTGTTAAAGTTGAAGTTTAGTTTAGTAATAGTTAAGAGTTTAGAGTTTTAGCTTAGAGTCTTAGCTTAGAGTTTTAGTTTAGTTTAGTTTTAGTTAAGAGTTGAGAGTTTTTTAGCATAGAGTCTTAGCTTAGAGTTTTTGTTAGAGTTCTAGTTTAGTTTAGTTATAGTTAAGAGTTTAGAGTTTTTAAGCTTAGATTCTTAGCTTAGAGTTTTAGTTTAGTTTAATTTTAGTTAAGAGTTTAGAGTTTTACCATTAGAGTCTTATCTTAGGGTTTTTTTTAGAGTTCTAGTTTAGTTTAGTTTTAGTTAAGAGTTTAGAGTTTTTAGCTTAGAGTCTTAGTTTAGAGTTTTTTGTTGCAGTTCTAGTTTATTTTAGAGTTTTAGCTTAGACTTGGAGTTTTAATTAGAGTTCTAGTTTAGTTTAGTTTAGTTAAGAGTTTTAGCTAAGAGTCTTAGCTTAGAGTTTTTGTTAGAGTTCTAGTTTAGTTTTAGTTAAGAGTTTAGAGTTTTAGCTTAGAGTCCTAGCTTAGAGTTTTTGTTAGAGTCCTAGTTAAGTTTAGTTATAGTTAAGAGTTTGGAGTTTTACCTTAGAGACTTAGCTTAGAGTTTTAGTTAAGTTTAGTTTACGTTAAGAGTATAGAATTTTAGCTTAGAGTCTCAGCATAGAGTTCTTGTTAGAGTTCTAGTTTAGTTTAGTTTTAGTTACGAGTTTAGTGTTTTTAGCTTAGAGTCTTAGTTTAGAGTTTTTGTTGAAGTTCTAGTTTAGTTTAGTTTTAGTTTAGAGTTTAGAATTTTAGCTTAGAGTCTTAGCTTAGAGTTTTTGTTAGAGTTCTAGTTTAGCTTAGTTTTAGTTAAGAGTTTAGAGTTTTTAGCTTAGAGTCTTAGTTTAGAGTTTTTTTGTTGCAGTTCTAGTTTAGTTTAGAGTTTTAGCTTAGACTTGGAGTTTTAATTAGAGTTCTAGTTTAGTTTAGTTTTAATTAAGACTTTTAGCTTAGAGTCTTAGCTTAGAGTTTTTGTTAGAGTTCTAGTTTAGTTTAGTTTTAGTTAAGAGTTTAGAGTTTTAGCTTAGAGGCCTAGCTTAGAGTTTTTGTTAGAGTCCTAGTTAAGTTTAGTTATAGTTAAGAGTTTGGAGTTTTACCTTAGAGACTTAGCTTAGAGTTTTAGTTAAGTTTAGTTTTACTTAAGAGCATAGAATTTTAGCTTAGAGTCTCAGCATAGAGTTCTTGTTAGAGTTCTAGTTTAGTTTAGTTTTAGTTAAGAGTTTAGTGTTTTTAGCTTAGAGTCTTAGTTTAGAGTTTTTGTTGAAGTTCTAGTTTAGTTTAGTTTTAGTTTAGAGTTTTAGCTTAGACTTAGAGTTTTAATTAGAGTTCTAGTTTAGTTTAGTTTTAGTTAAGAGTTTAGAGTTTTTAGCTTAGAGTCTTAGCTTAGTTTTATTTAGAGTTCTAGTTTAATTTAGTTTTAGTTAAGATTTTAGAGTTTTACCATAGAGTCTTAGCTTAGAGTTTTAGTTAGAGTTAAAGTTTAGTTTAGTTGCAGTTAAGAATTTAGATTTTTAGCTTAGAGTCATAGCTTAGAGTTTTACTTAAAGTTATAGCTTGGTTAAGATTTAGTTAAGAGTTTCGAGTTTTAGCTGAGTCTTAGCTTACAGTTTTTGTTAGAGTTCTAGTTTAGCTTAGTTTTACTTAAGAGTTTAGAGTTTTACCTTTGAGTCTTAGCTTAGAGTTTTTGTTACAGTTCTAGTTTAGTTTAATTTTAGTTAAGAATTTGATGTTTCACCTTTGAGTTTCAGTTAGAGTTCTAGTTTAGTTTACTTTTAGTTAAGAGTTTAGTGTTTTACCTTAGAGTCTTAGCATAGAGTTTTAGTTAGAGTTCTAGTTTAGTTTAGTTAAGAGTTTAGAATTTTAGCTTAGAGTCTTAGCTTAGAGTTTTTGTTAGAGTTCTAGTTTAGTTTAATTTTAGTTAAGAATTTGATGTTTTACCTTTGAGTTTCAGTTAGAGTTCTAGTTTAGTTTACTTTTAGTTAAGAGTTTAGTGTTTTACCTTAGAGTCTTAGCATAGAGTTTTAGTTAGAGTTCTAGTTTAGTTTAGTTAAGAGTTTAGAATTTTAGCTTAGAGTCTTAGCTTAGAGTTTTAGTTAGAGTTCTCGTTTAGTTTAGTTTTAGTTAAGAGTTTAGAATTTTAGCTTAGAGTCTTAGCTTAGAGTTTTTGTTAGAGTTCTAGTTTATTTTAGTTTTAGTTAAGAGTTTAGAGTTTTTGGCTTAGAATCTTTTGCTTAGAGTTTTTGTTGATGTTCTAGTTTAGTTTAGTTTTAGTTAAGAGTTTAGAGTTTTAGCTTAGAGTCTTAGCTTAGAGTTATAGTTAGAGTTGAAGTTTAGTTTAGTTATAGTTAAGAGTTTAGAGTTTTTAGCTTAGAATCGTAGTTTAGAGTTTTTGTTAGAGTTCTAGTTTAGTTTACTTAAGAGTTTAGAGTTTTATCATAGAATCATAGCTTAGAGTTTTTGTTGAAGTTTTAGTTTAGTTTAGTTTTAGTTAAGAGTTTAGAGTTTTTTAGCTTAGAGTCCTAGCTTAGAGTTTTTGTTAGAGTTCTAGTTTAGTTTAGTTTTAGTTAAGAGTTTGGTGTTTTACCTTAGAGTTTTAGCTTAGAGTTTTAGTTAGAGTTCTAGTTTAGTTTAGTTTTAGTTAAGAGTTTAGAATTTTGGCTTAGAGTCTTAGCTTAGAGTTTTTGTTAGAGTTCTAGTTTAGCTTAGTTTTAGTTAAGAGTTGAGAGTTTTTAGCTTAGAGTCTTAGCTTAGAGTTTTTGTTGAATCTCTAGTTTAGTTTAGTTTTAGTTAAGAGTTTATAGTTTTAGCTTAGAGTCTTAGCTTAGAGTTTTTGTTAGAGTTTTAGTTTAGTTTAGTTTTAGTTAAGAGTTTTGAGTTTTACCTTAAAGTCTTAGATTAGAGTTTTAGTTAGGGTTGAAGTTTCGTTTAGTTTAGTTATAGTTAAGAGTTTATAGTTTTAGCTTAGAGTCTTAGCTTAGAGTTTTAGTTAGAGTTATTGTTTATTTTAGTTTTACTTATCATGAGCGCTCATGATAAGCCAACCTAATCTAACCTAACTTAAACGTGGAGAAACCTAACCTCTAACCTAACCTAACCTAATCTAACCTATGGTTTTGGTATTTCTATGCAATATTGTGTAATTTTGTGGTTATGCTAGTTTGGACTAAACTTCAACTCTAACTAAATCTCTAAGCTAAGATTCTAGGCTAAACCTCTAAGCTATAACTCTTAAGTAAAACTAAAATAAACAATAACTCTAACTAAAACTCTAAGCTAAGACTCTAAGCTAAAACTATAAACTCTTAACTATAACTAAACTAAACGAAACTTCAACCCTAACTAAAACTCTAATCTAAGACTTTAAGGTAAAACTCAAAACTCTTAACTAAAACTAAACTAAACTAAAACTCTAACAAAAACTCTAAGCTAAGACTCTAAGGTAAAACTATAAACTCTTAACTAAAACTAAACTAAACTAGAGCTTCAACAAAAACTCTAAGCTAAGACTCTAAGCTAAAAACTCTAAACTCTTAACTAAAACTAAGCTAAACTAGAACTCTAACAAAAACCTTTTAGCTAAGACTCTAAGCCAAAATTCTAAACTCTTAACTAAAACTAAACTAAACTAGAACTCTAACTAAAACTCTAAGCTATAACTCTAAGGTAAAACACCAAACTCTTAACTAAAACTAAACTAAACTAGAACTCTAACAAAAACTCTAAGCTAGGACTCTAAGCTAAAAAACTCTAAACTCTTAACTAAAACTAAACTAAACTAAAACTTCAACAAAAACTCTAAGCTAAGATTCTATGATAAAACTCTAAACTCTTAAGTAAACTAAACTAGAACTCTAACAAAAACTCTAAACTACGACTCTAAGCTAAAAACTCTAAACTCTTAACTATAACTAAACTAAACTCCAACTCTAACTATAACTCTAAGCTAAGACTCTAAGCTAAAACTCTAAACTCTTAACTAAAACTAAACTAAACTAGAACTTCAACAAAAACTCTAAGCAAAAGACTCTAAGCCAAAAACTCTTAACTAAAACTAAAATAAACTAGAACTCTAACAAAAACTCTAAGCTAAGACTCTAAGCTAAAATTCTAAACTCTTAACTAAAACTAAACTAAACGAGAACTCTAACTAAAACTCTAAGCTAAGACTCTAAGGTAAAACACTAAACTCTTAACTAAAAGTAAACTAAACTAGAACTCTAACTGAAACTCAAAGGTAAAACATCAAATTCTTAACTAAAATTAAACTAAACTAGAACTCTAACAAAAACTCTAAGCTAAGACTCTAAGCTAAAATTCTAAACTCTTAACTAAAACTAAACTAAACTAGAACTCTAACTAAAACTCTAAGCTAAGACTCTAAGGTAAAACACTAAACTCTTAACTAAAAGTAAACTAAACTAGAATTCTAACTGAAACTCAAAGGTGAAACATCAAATTCTTAACTAAAATTTAATTAAACTAGAACTGTAACAAAAACTCTAAGCTAAGACTCTCAGGTAAAACTCTAAACTCTTAAGTAAAACTAAGCTAAACTAGAACTCTAACAAAAACTGTAAGCTAAGACTCAGCTAAAACTCGAAACTCTTAACTAAATCTTAACCAAGCTATAACTTTAAGTAAAACTCTAAGCTATGACTCTAAGCTAAAAATCTAAATTCTTAACTGCAACTAAACTAAACTTTAACTCTAACTAAAACTCTAAGCTAATACTCTAGGGTAAAACTCTAAACTCTTAACTAAAACTAAATTAAACTAGAACTCTAAATAAAACTAAGCTAAGACTCTAAGGTAAAAACTCTAAACTCTTAACTAAAACCAAACTAAACTAGAACTCTAATTAAAACTCTAAGTCTAAGCTAAAACTCTAAACTAAAACTAAACTAAACTAGAACTTCAACAAAAACTCTAAACTAAGACTCTAAGCTAAAAACACTAAACTCTTAACTAAAACTAAACTAAACTAGAACTCTAACAAAAACTCTATGCTGAGACTCTAAGCTAAAATTCTATACTCTTAAGTAAAACTAAACTTAACTAAAACTCTAAGCTAAGTCTCTAAGGTAAAACTCCAAACTCTTAACTATAACTAAACTTAACTAGGACTCTAACAAAAACTCTAAGCTAAGACTTTAAGCTAAAACTCTAAACTCTTAACTAAAACTATACTAAACTAGAACTCTAACAAAAACTCTAAGCTAAGACTCTAAGCTAAAACTCTAAACTCTTAACTAAAACTAAACTAAACTAGAACTCTAATTAAAACTCCAAGTCTAAGCTAAAACTCTAAACTAAACTAGAACTTCAACAAAAAACTCTAAACTACGACTCTAAGCTAAAAACTCTAAACTCTTAACTAAAACTAAACTAAACTAGAACTCTAAAAAAAACCCTACGATAAGACTCTATGGTAAAACTCTAAACTCTTAACTAAAATTAAACTAAACTAAAACTCTAAGCTAAGAATCTAAGCTAAAAAACTCTAAACTCTTAACTATAACTAAACTAAACTAGAACTCTAACAAAAACTCTAAGCTAAGACTCTATGCTAAAAAACTCTAAACTCTTAACTAAAACTAAACTAAACTAAAACTCTAAGCTAAGACTCTAAGCTAAAACTCTAAACTCTTAACTATTACTAAACTAAACTTCAACTTTAACAAAAACTCTAAGCTAAGACTCTAAGCTAAAACTCTAAACTCTTAACTATTACAAAACTAAACTTCAACTTTAACAAATACTCTAAGCTAAGACTCTAAGCTAAAACTCTAAACTCTTAACTATTACTAAACTAAACTAGAACTTCGACAAAAACTATGCTAAGACTCTAAGCTAAAAACACTAAACTCTTAACTAAAACTATGCTAAACTAGAACTCTAACAAAAACTCTAAGCTAAGACTCTAAGCTAAAATTCTAAACTCATAACTAAAACTAAACTAAACTAGAACTCTCACTAAATGTCTAAGCTATGACTCTAAGGTAAAACACCAAACTCTTAACTAAAACTAAACTAAACTAGAACTCTAACAAAAACTCTAAGCTAAGACTCTAAGCTAAAAACTCCAAACTCTTAACTAAAACTAAACTAAACTAAAACTCTAAGCTAAGTCTCTAAGGTAAAACTCCAAATTCTTAACTATATCTAAACTAAACTAGAACTCTAACAAAAACTCTAAGCTAAGACTCTAAGCTAAAACTCCAAACTCCTAACTATTACTAAACTAAACTTCAACTCTAACAAAAACTATAAGCTAAGACTCTAAGCTAAAACTCTAAACTATTAACTAAAACTAAACTAAACTAAAACTTCAACAAAAACTCTAAGCTAAGACTCTAAGCTAAAAACTCTAAACTCTTAACTAAAACTAAAATAAACTAGAACTCTAACAAAAACTCTAAGCTAAGACTCTAAGCTAAAAACTCTAAACTCTTAACTAAAACTAAACTAAACTAGAACTCTAACTAAAACTCTAAACTAAGACTCTAAGGTAAAACACCAAACTCTTAACTAAAACTAAACTAAACTAGAACTCTAACAAAAACTCTAAGCTAAGACTCTAAGCTAAAAAACTCTAAACTCTTAACTAAAACTAAACTATACTAAAACTCTAAGCTAAGTCTCTAAGGTAAAACCCCAAACTCTTAATTATATGTAAACTAAACTAGAACTCAAAACTAAAATAAACTAGAACTCTAACAAAAACTCTAAGCTAAGACTCTAAGCTAAAATTCTAAACTCTTAACTAAAACTAAACTAAACTAGAACTCTAACTAAAACTCTAAGCTAAGACTCTAAGCTAAAAAACTCTAAACTCTAAACTAAAAGTAAACTAGACTAGAACTCTAACTGAAACTCAAAGGTAAAACATCAAATTCTTAACTAAAATTAAACTAAACTTCAACTCTAACAAAAACTCTAAGCTAAGACTCTAAGCTAAAACTCTAAACTATTAACTAAAACTAAACTAAACTAGAACTTCAACAAAAACTCTAAGCTAAAAACTCTAAACTCTTAACTAAAACTATAAACTATAACTTTAAGTAAAACTCTAAGCTATGACTCTAAGCTAAAACTCTAAATTCTGAACTGTAACTAAAACTAAACTAAACTAGAACTCAAACTAAAACTCTAAGCTAAGACTCTATGGTAAACTCTAAACTCTTAACTAAAACTAAACTAAACTAGAACTCTAACTGAAACTCAAAGGTAAAAAATCAAACTCTTAACTAAAATTAAACTAAACTAGAACTCTAACAAAAAAAAACCTCTAAACTCTTAACTAAAACTAAACTAAACTTTAACTCTAACAAAAACTCTAAGCTAAGACTCTAAGCTAAAACTCTAAACTAAAACTAAACTATACTAGAACTTCAACATAAACTCTAAGCTAAGACTCTAAGTTAAAAACACTAAACTCTTAACTAAAACTAAAATATAGTAGAAATCTAACAAAAACTCTAAGCTGAGACTCTAAGCTAAAACTCTAAACTCTTAAGTAAAACTAAACTAAACTAGAACTCTAAGCTAAGACTCTAAGGTAAAACACCAAACTCTTAACTAAAACTAAACTAAACTAGAACTCTAACTGAAACTCAAAGGTAAAACATCAAACTCTTAACTAAAATTAAACTAACTAGAACTCTAACCACAAACTCTAAGCTAAGACTCTAAGCTAAAACTCGAAACTCTTAACTAAAACTTAGCCAAACTAAAACTTTAAGTAAAACTCTAAGCTATGACTCTAAGCTAAAACTCTAAATTCTTAACTGTAACTAAACTAAACTTCAACTCTAACTAAAACTCTAAGCTAAGACTCTAAGGTAAAACTCTAAACTCTTAACTAAAACTAAACTAAACTAGAACTCTAACAAAAACTCTGAGCTAAGACTTTAAGCTAAAACTCGAAACTCTTAACTAAACCTTAACCAAACTACAACTTTAAGTAAAATTATAAGCTATGACTCTAAGCTAAAACTCTAAATTCTGAACTGTAACTAAACTAAACTAAACTAAACTAGAACTCTGAATAAAACTCTAAGCTAAGACTCTAAGCTAAAAACTCTAAACTCTTAACTAAAACTAAACTAAACTAGAACTCTAACAAAAACTCTAAGCTAAGACTCTAAAATAAAAAAAACTCTAAACTTTTAACTAAACTAAACCAAACTAAAACTTTAAGCTAAGACTCTAAGCTAAAAACTCTAAACTCTTAACTAAAAGTAAACTAAACTAGATCTCTAACTGAAACTCAAAGGTAAAACATCAAATTCTTAACTAAAATTAAACTAAACTTCAACTCTAACAAAAACTCTAAGCTAAGACTTTAAGCTAAAACTCGAAACTCTTAACTAAAACTTAACCAAACTACAACTTTAAGTAAAATTATAAGCTATGACTCTAAGCTAAAACTCTAAATTCTGAACTGTAACTAAACTAAACTAAACTAAACTAGAACTCTGAATAAAACTCTAAGCTACGACTCTAAGCTAAAAACTCTAAACTCTTAACTAAAACTAAACTAAACTAGAACTCTAACAAAAACTCTAAGCTAAGACTCTAAGCTAAAAAAAACAACTCTAAACTTTTAACTAAAACTAAACCAAACTAAAACTTTAAGCTAAGACTCTAAGCTAAAAACTCTAAACTCTTAACTAAAACTAAACTAAACTAGAACTCTAACAAAAACTCTAAGCTAAGAGTCTGAGCTAAAAAAAACCCTCTAAACTTTTAACTAAAACTAAACCAAACTAAAACTCTAAGCTAAGTCTCTAAGGTAAAACTTCAAACTCTTACCTATAACTAAGTTGTGGGTGAAAAGGATGGGTACTTCAATTTGTAAAATGGGTTTAGGACGGTCACTAAGAAAAGAACTTGTTCTGAAATGGCTTTTGAAAAGTATTGCTTGGTGTTGGGCATTCAAAAAGCTGTAAAGTAAAGTTGCGGGTGAAAAGGATGGGAACTTCAACTTGTAAAATGGGTTTAGGATGGACATTATGAAAAGAACTTGTTCTGAAATTCCCTTTGAAAAGTATTTCTTGGTGTTGGGGCATTCAAAAAGCTGTAAAGTAAAGTTGTGGGTGTAAAGGATGGGTACTTCAATTTGTAAAATGGGTTTAGGAGGGACATTAAGAAAAGAACTTGTTCTGAAATGGCTTTGAAAAGTATTGCTTGGTGTTGGAGCATTCAAAAATCAGTATAGTAAAGTTGTGGGTGAAAGGGATGGGTACTTCAACTTGTAAAATGGGTTTAGCATGGTCATTAAGAAAATAACTTGTTCTGAAAAGATATAATAAAGCCATAAAAAGTATTAAAAATGGGAGCTCAGGGGCCTTTGGGGCACCGGGGGTCCTTTGGGGGTCTGGGGGGCCCTTTAGGGCCGGATGGCCCTTTGGGAGCCCTGTGGACCTTTGGGGACTGGGGGAGGGCCTTTGGGGGTCCGGGGAGGGCCTTTGGGGGCCTGGGGAGGGCCTTTGGGGGTATGGGGGGCACTTGAGGGCCGATTGGTCCTTTGGGAGCCCGGTGGACCTTTGGGGACCGGGTGAGGGCTTTTGGGGGTCCGGGGGGTCCTTGGGAGCCCAGTAGTCTTTTGGGAGCCCGGTGGGCCTTTGGGGGCCCGGGGAGGACCTTTGGGGGTCTGGGATAGCCTTGGGGGTCTGGGGGCCCTTTGGGAGCTGGGGGACCTTGAGTACCGGGGGCTTCCTTCGGGGTTGGGGTAGGGGGATTGGAACCCTTTGGGGTTGGGGTAGGGGATCGGAACCCTTTGGGATTGGGGTAGGGGACCTCACGACGCTGTTAAAATACTACTTGTGTATTATAACGACCACAGAGTTTCACCCTCAAATCCTCTTCTAAAATCATCTTTTAAATCATCTTTTAAAATGTCTCTAACTGTTTCGCCGAAATAATTCCATAAAATGACTGAAACGGTTTCGCCCAAATAATCCCTAAACGTAATTTCAGCGTGTTCCTTTTGTTTGGCATCCCTGCGCTGATACATTTCAAATTACTAAGAAACCTGAATCCCGCGCTAAAACAATTCATCGCTAAGATCTAAACATTCGCTTGGAGACAGTTCTCTTTAGAAACAACAAATTAATTCCCCTTCGTGTCAAATCAATTCTCTTTAGAAACAACAAATTAATTCCCCTTTCATGTCAATCAATCAATCATGACATCATCTGTCATGTGTGATCTAAACTTTGCCTCGGAAACATTCTCTTTGGAAATACATCAAAGACATTAATTAACTTGACGTCATCTGTCAGACATTAATTAACCTTGCCCGGAAACAATTTGATTAATGACTCAATAATCCATGAAAGTGAGAAAGTTCCTGTTTTTCCATTCTCACTGACAAAAACCATAAAACATCCTTAAAAGTGAGAAAGTTCCTGTTTTTCATTCTCACTGACAAAAACCATAAAAACATCCATGAATGTGACAAAATTTATGTTTTTCAAGTGAGAAAAATACTGTTTTTTCATTCTCACTGACAAAAACCATAAATCATCCATAACCATCCATGAAAAACATCAAATAAATCGACCAACACACATAACCATCCAAGAAAACAGACATAAATGTGACAAAGTTCCTGTTTTTCATTCTCACTGACAAAAACCATAAACCACGTGGTTCTATGCCCATATTTGGTATGGGCGTGGGACCTCCTGAGGCATCTCTACTAATTAGAATAAATAGCTCTGATGAAAGTACAAAAAAATTTAGTATAAAGAGTGAGGTAATGACTAGGGGGGCGAACCCAATCATATACGTAATAATTACTGTTCATTTTAAGTTTTTGATGATGTTCCTTATTTTCAGTTGAAAAACTGAAAATATTTTTTTAATTTGATTTCTTATCGTTTTTATAAATAATGCTGGGAAATCCGGGGAACCCTTTCATAGCAATTTCCCTTCCCAATGAAAATTTTATCAATTGAAAGATCCTCCTACATAATATCCCGACCCCCTCCCCACACTAGGAAAAAAATCCCCCCTGAAAACTTCTGTATACTTCCCAATAACCTATACTATGTGTAAACATTGTGCAAAGTAAAAACTTGCAGACCTTCCCCGGAGGACTGTGGAGGCTTAAGTCATCCTCAAAGACATAGTTGTTATATTTTCTACCATGCTGAACAAAATGGCTATCTCAAAATTTTGATCAGGTGACTTTAGGAAAAAATGACCGTGGGAGGGGGCCTAGTTGCCCTCTCTCTTTGAATTACTTAAAAGGGCACTAGAACTTTTAATTTCCGTTCGAATGAGCTCTCCCGTGATATTCTAGGGCTACTCATTCGATACGATCACTCCTTAAAAAAAAAATCAACACACACCCGTTATCTGGCAAAAAATACAAAATTCTACATTTTTGCAGGTAGGAGCTTGAAGGAGCTCTCAGGTACGTAAATTTTGATGGGTAAGACTAAACTTAATGAAATTTATATGTTTAAAATCAACATTAAAATTTGATTCTTTTGATGGATCTATTGGTATCAAAATTCCGTGTTTTAGAGTTTCGGTTACTATTGAGCCGGCTAGCTCCATATTTAGAGTTCGTTACCACGAACTGTTTGAAAATGGACGAACTCCCGTTAAGATTAAAAAAGCGGAAAGAGCGTTGATTTTTCTCTGAATTGCATCCATATTTAAATGCTAAAATAGTTAGATAGTATAATATCTACATAGTATTCATTAGTGGTATTTTCACTTTCTAATTTCCTAGCTGTAGTTTTGTTTGAATGATATATAAAATCATTTTTGTTGTTACTTACTTTTAATGTTTTATTTTTATTTTGCAATTTTTTGTTCATTTTCTTTATTCATTTATTTACTTCTTTAATGTTTTTTAATGTTTTCTAAAAAAGTATTTTTAATGTTTCTAAAAAAGATAAAAATATTGGTTTTCCGTTCAGCTTACTGTTTAATGTAGTGTCAGTCAAAGGAGTACCTACAACTATCATTCTGAAATTTAACTGGAAAACGTTTAATAAGTCGACCTCGTCCTTTCGATGTGCTTGAAATTCAAAACTATGCCTCACCAAAGTCAATACCATAGGCTTCATTATTCTAGCCGTAATTCGCAGATCTATCGCTACAAGGTAATTCAAGACAACAAGGTTGGTGTTAGTTATCAAACAGTTCATGGTAACGAACTGTAAGTAAGGAGCGACCCTGCTCAATGGTAATCAAAACTCTAGAAAACGTGTTTTGGATACTAATAGATACATCAAAAGAATCAGATTTTAATGCTGATTTTAAATATATATATTTCATCAAGTTCAGTCCTACCCATCAAATATTACGCGCCTGATAATATTTGAATGATTTTCGAAAAAAGGGGGAAAGACCCACTAAAAGATATAGAACCTTAATGAAAATCACACCATCATATTCAGCGTATCAGAGAACCCTACTGTAGAGGTTTCAAGCTCACATCTACAAAAATGTGGAATTTTGCATTTTTTGCCAGAAGAAAGATCATGGATGCGTGTTTATTTGGTTTTTTTTTTTGTTTGTTTGTTTTTTTATCCCAGGGGTGATCGTATCGACCCAGTGGTCCTAGAATATCTTGAGAAGGCTCATTGGAACGGAAATTAAAAGTTCTAGTGCCCTTTTTAAGTGACCAAAAAAGGAGGGCAACTAGGCCACCTCCTACGCCCTTTTTTTCCCAAAGTCACCTGATCAAAATTTTGAGATAGCCATTTTGTTCAGCATGGTCGAAAATATGATAACTATGTCCTTTAGGATGACTTTATCCCCCGAAGTCCCTGGGAGGAGGGCTGAAAGTTATGACCTTTACCCAATGTTAACATGTAGTATTGGTTATTGGGAAATATACAGACGTTTTCAGGGGGGATTTTTTCTGATAGTGGGGGGGAGTGGGTCGGGGTTTATGTGGGAAGATCTTTCCATGAAGGAAGTTTTCATGGGAGAAGGGAAATTGCTATGAAGGCGGCGCCGTATTTCCCAGCATTATTTGAAAAAGGATCAGAAATTAAACATAAAAAAAAAGTTTTTCAAGTGAAAATAAGGAGCAACATCAAAACTTAAAACGAACAGAAAATTTTACGTGTATGATTGGGTTCACCCTCTAGTGAATACCTCGCTCTTTAAGCCAAAGATTTTTTAGTCCTTTCATAAGAGCTATTTATTCTAGATAACGGCCTTTGTGATTAAGGGGTTATTTTTAAAGAATTGGAACAAAATTCGAACTTTAGCTTAAAGAGCGAGGTATTGACTAGAGGGCTAACCCCCTAATATACGTATTAAAAATATATGGATATAGAAGTTCGTTACGTAATTTAATTCGAAAGTTAAGTATATTTATTACTAATAAAAACGTTCGTAAATAAAATTAAGCAAGTTTCAAGCCAGCCATTTAACCAAATAAAAGTAAAATTAATATGCAAATTTTGTCTTAATTATTCATGTACGGTGAGCCAGAATCAAATCCGGCATTAATTCAAAAACGTTCAAAAATTAAATAAAAAAAATATTTTTTTTAACTGAAGGTATGGAACGACATTAAAATTTAAAACGAACAGAAATTATTCCGTAAATGAAAGGGGGCTGTCCCCTCCTCAACGCCTCGCTCTTTACGAAAAAAGTTTGACTTTCTCACAACTCTATTTTTTTTTAACAATAAAAAACTTTAGCGTAAAGAGCGAGGCGTTGAGGAGGGGACAGCCCCTTTCATATACGGAATAATTTCTATTCGTTTTAAGTTTTAATGTCGTTCCTTACTTTCAGTTTAAAAAAAACTTGTTTTTTTATTTGTTTAATACTGATCAGAGACAAAGCTTTCGCGTTGCCCTTAAAGAGCTATGTCCCTTACAATATTACTATTTTACCCGGCCACTTTGTATGGAAGGGGTGACTGTAGAGACTTGATAGCTTTGCGTTTCATCGTACCATTTTTATTTATTTTTTTTTTTTTGAATTGAGGTACTCTTGGCTCGGAAACTTTACTTTTGGGTTTTCTTTTCAAAAAAAAAAAAAAAAGAATAACAAAGGGCCCAAGCTTCCTATTCAATTTAATTGCAGATCTAAGTGTACACTCAGTCAGCTAAGTCTGTTTTAGAAACACTTGTGTCTGTTGCAAAAAGCTTGCTTAGGAAGTAAAGTGGCCGTGGACCAAAATAGTGCCTGCAAACATTGCACCATCCATCTTCTGACATCTTTAGAAGTGTGGCCAGAATTTGAGATATTCAAACAGTTCAAAGCTCGTCCACAACAGTTCACAGTTCACACTGTGGTCGTCAGAAACAGACACATTACTCAGAAGCAGATGATTGAGATAGAGGCTATCCAGACGAAAGACCTTTACAAAATCTAACGTATCGGATGGTTCGGTAGGTTGCGAAGCTTTGCGAGGTCAAACACTCACATGACTCGGTTTAGTTTAGACCAAACAAGTAGAAACATCGCATAGGAAAATCGTGCACAACAAGGAAGGATGTCATCCGAGGTCGATTCAGTACGTAAAATATTGACTCGACCCTGATTAGAACAAACCGCTTTAGGGACAATCCCAAGTATTAGCGTCTGGTTACCTCCAGATAATGTTACATATTCTATTAGTTCTTTTTTCTCAGGTCCTTTTAGCCAAAGTACTGAAAAATATTGACTTCGAACTCTCAGGAGAATTTTGAATTAGTCAGAAAATATGCTCCTGGTCCTTTTTGGGGACACTGTCTCAGACATCTCTTATTTTATGAGGTTCTTCTTGACTTGGGGACCTGTGACTGCAAGTTTAAAATTGATCAATGTCGAAATACTTTTTGGGTAAGTTTTGGGCCTCCTAAAGACCTTGCCCCTCCAAACAAAAGCTGCCTTAGCTAAGGCAACGATCCTCGAAAGTTTTAAATCAATCGAAAAATTTTTATTTTCAGCACCATGTTTGGCCGTAACTTCAAGACGGCTCATGTCCCAAGACTGTATTTTTCTCGTAAATTATGATCTAATTGACCAGACCGAAGGCTTTTAGTTTCAAGTTATTCAGAAAAAAAAATCTTTGCAGCCCTTTTTAAGACTCACTTTTGGCCAGGAAAATATTTTTCTCATTTCTCTTTTTTATCTAGACCTTGGCCCAAGGATTTTCAAATATAAGTTTCAAGCCACCTGAAAAAAACGGTTCCATTTTTCAAAAGTTCATGGCTCCAAACTGATTTTTATTATGCAGGAAGTTTCTCTTAGCCAAGGAGCTTGCAAGTGTAAATTTTAAGCAATTTGGAAAAAAAAATATTTTTTTGGCCATTTTAGTGCAACCTATACTTTTTAATATTTTTGTTTGTGTACTGGGGTCCTATAAGCTCAAGGATTTAAGGACTGGTTTTAAAATGCTAAAAAAAAAATTCTTTTTAAAAGGGCTATACCTAAAAACTAAGATTTTCATATTAAAATCCTCTTGGTCCGGGGACTTCAGGCTGCAAGTTTAAAATCGATCAGGTACAGTACAACATGACTTTAACAAATTTCTGTCCCTTTAACACCCCATCCCCTTTCAAGAAAAACCGTGTGGTCTCCTGAGCATAGGCAAAATTTGGAGCAAAAAGAGACCTCCGAATAAAAATACTATGCTGGCTGTTTTAGAACCACAATTTAGGGGAAACGTAATTTTTGAATTGGTTTCCATTGCCCAAAGACATCTGAATACAAGTTTTATGCCCCGAAACTAATTTTCTTTTTTTTTGTATATCAGAGGCTCCTAATACAAAGAACTTGTGGTTTTAAATATCAGGGTATTCAGGTACTATTTCGGGGCTCATTTTCATACTAATAATTTTTTCCCCTTTTTCGTTGGGCTTACTTGGCAAGGAAACTTGTAGCTCTAAGTTTCAAGCCATTCGTAATTTCTTTTTTTTTGAACCTGTACCGTTCCAGTTTTTCAAGAGAAAATAATTTTTCTATCTTACTTTCTGAATTGGGGTCACTTTCGCCCACCTATTTATGAACATAAGTTTTTGGAAGATAACAAGTGTCTTTTAGCCCTGTTTGGAGCCCTATTCTGAGAGGCCCCTCCATTTTCTTCGATGTTTAGGCTTCTTTTGGGCTACGCCCATCTAAGAAGTTGTAATGATGCTTACTAAAACAGTTCTTTATTTGTGCATACAACTTTAAGGATAAATGTCATCTTAAGAATAGCCTCTCATAGTGGCGGTTCGGGCTTCTCTTGCGCCTGGGGCAATATCTTGATTAGTCCTCTCATGTCTCCCGTAAGTTTTCAGGCCAAATTTTAACCAAATTTTCCTTTATTAACTAAAATTTTGTTAACTGCGTCTTTTACTTTATTTTTGTAAAAATAAAATTCCAAAAACTACAACATGATTATAACCGTTAAATTATTTATTTGAAATTTTGCACCCCTAATATTTCTGCACCCAGTGCAAGTGCCACTCTCTCAGTGGCATCCAATCAAAGAAGTGGCATCCACTCTCTCAGAAGTCATCCAATCAAAATTGTGAGGTAACCATTTTGTTCAGTATAGTTGAAAGGTTAAATAACCGTGAATCTGGGGATGACATGTTTCCCCAAATTGGGGAACTACTGGTTAAAACTAGGGAATTTGCAAGAAATCCTATACAAAACTTGTATTTGTCTTACTTTCTCTTTGCTGACTCAATTTTACATGTGGAAATGTTCTGGGAAAACGGTCCCGGGGAAATTCTCAAAGGGGTTGGAATTATCTGGAAGATTGTGCTTTTGGGGTGGGGATAATTTTTGACGGAGAAACTTTTCCATATATGAGGGGTGATACCCCCCTCAATATCTCAGTCTTTACGAGGTATTAGAGCTAGCTCAACTATTAGTGATATCTCATTGCGAATGGGATTTAATCGATCTGACGAAAAGAAATAGAAATGTGGCCCTCATTAAAAATTGAAAAAAATAGATACGGAAATTGTATTGAAAAACTTATTTCAACATGCAAATTTCAATTATTTTGTTTAATTAACATGTCTCTGTGCATGCTGTCAGAAAATATAACCCCATTCCCAATTCTGTTGAATTGAATACAAGGGCTTTCGAAATTTTTATTTTTCCTAAAATTAAAATAGGAAAATTTCCTTCTTCTCTTTCCTTATTTACCGCTCATTATGTAAATAATATTTTACTTATTTTTGAGATTTTGCTTGTATGGCCTAAATCTTAAATTTACATATTAGTCATATTAGTCGTATTAGTAAATTTACATATTAGTCAGGGCCGGCTTCCATACTAGATTTTCAGGACCTAATGTGTGGAACTCTATTCCGGAGAGCATTCGGGCGGCTGAGCACCTGGGGCTATTTAAAAATAAATTGAAAAAATATTTGTTAGGTCAAGGTTCATAGTTTTTTTTTTTTTTTTTTTTTTTTTTTTTTTTTTTTTTTTTTTTTTTTTTTTTTTTTTTTTTATTATTATTAAATGAATTGATGAGAGATTGATTTTTTTTTTTTTTTTTTTTTTTTTTTTTTTTTTTTTTTTTTTTTTTTTTTTTTTAGTGTTTGTATGTAATTTGTGTGTGTTGTTTTTTAGTGTATGTACCCGCCCAGTCACAAGTGCTTTTTGGTATCTTTCTTGGGGCGGGTATTGGCATATTTGTTAAATGTATTTTGATGTTAAATAAACTGAACTGAACTGAAATTAGTCAGTTTTTAAGGTTTTTTTTTTGTCGTTTTTGGTGTTTCGAGTTTTTCCTTTTGTATTACTTGACGTATGAAGCGAATTCTGCATTAATAGATTTAGAAATATAATTTTTGAAATAAATATTATCTTTGCACTATTTTCGATCTTTGTTTTATATAAATTACCACCTCTATATTTGGACAAAACCTACCTCTTCCTCTAGTTTCCCCTCCCCCCCCCCCTATCCCCTGATTGAACCAAATTTTAAGTTTATAAAAAATTAAAATTACTTTTATTTTTGCCTGACTTCTATCCGTCTCAACCCCACTCCCCCCAAGAACAAATCGCGTGCTTGCCTAAACTCGCTTATTCTAATATTTTTTTTTTTCACCGTTACGTTCAAATAACTGATGAATATTAAATTTTTATAATTTATATTTCTAAAAAGTCCCTAAATGATTTATTTATAAACTTTTATTGCCCATTTTTATACCTTTTTTTATCTAGATGTTGAATCATCAGATTATAGTTACAGCAGTTTTGGTAGACAGGGCTTGTTGCTAACCAACTTCATTTAAAAGCACGTTTAGCTTAGCTGCTTGCATGGCAATAGTTATTCACCCTTTAGGCATGGAATGAATGGGGTAATTTTATTTTCAGTCTAACATCTGAACTCGCTGTGAACATTTCAAGTATAATTATGAATCAAAATGTAAGTGGACATATGATTTTAGCGTTCTGTATTCGTCTGTAAATAATTTAAAAGGTTTTGCTATTTTCTTATGAAAAATCATCTACTTTACTTTGATTTGAGACACAGTGTTGATTTAGTCGTATAAGGCGGACTTTTATATATGACCAAGGATGAATCTCCAGCAATTTTACTGGGGGGGGGGGGGGGCAAGAAGGGTTCACATCCAGATAGTCAAGGTGAATGGGCTGTATAATTTTTTTACAAACAATTTTGGGGGCACTACCCCCCCCCCCTTACCCAGCCCCCGAACGACACTCCCGTGTATGACATAAATAGCAATTAAAATCCTCTTTCTGAGTAGGAATGAGCGCAGCCAAAAGAATTAGTCGGAAGGGGGCCCTCCATCATGGGCATTTGGAGGGGCTAAGACCAAGGATCCCTGTTAGAAGAAAGAAAATATCTAAGAAGATAATATTTTATAAAACCTAGACAAATATGACACCGTTCGAAATGAAAATGGGTACTTATGTATTATATCGACCACACTCAAGAAGGAAAGTTATGTTAATCATAATGAAATATACCAAGACATGATGAAAATATAATACTTTAGAAGCAAAATTATGAATACTACAACATAGATTTATGGAAAGCAGGCTGTCCAGAATGCAGTAAATTAAATACCAAACCTAACCAACTCTATATATTAAATATTGAATTAAAATATACCTGCACAGTAGTTTATTTCAATAAGGCTAAACTAGGCTAATTATCTCCGAGTGTACGCAGAGAAATTGGTTTATAACAGAATAAGAACAACAGTGTGGTCGCTATAATACATAAGTACCAGAAAATATTTTAAAACCTTTGACCACCTCATCCCTCCTGAAAAGTTGTGTTGGCTTGCTCTCCTTATACAGATTCCTGGAGATGTTCATTCATTCCATATAAGGAAACTTATCGTAAATAGCGATCTATAATTTAAGTATAACAACAACCCTTTTGAACCATGTCTAGTTACAATGCCCGCGGAAACTTTTGCCTTGAGGAAGGGAACCCGGAATTTTTTTTTTTGAGTACTTATCTGTTATACCGACCACACTCAAGTTCTTGATCTGATTAGAATTGGTTTTTCTTTGAATATAGTACTTGTTAAGAATCCAGTGAACACGCGGTAAGTGAAGTTTCGTTAATGCTAAGGAAATAAAACAAAACAGGGTGAAAATATAATAGTTCTGAAACAAATTTGGGCTATATATTTACACATTAGAGAGCGGGGAAGGTAAAGCATAGCATATAGTAAATTCGTAAACTAACGTAATCTAGGTATTTTTTTTACCCCTTCAACCCCCAAAAAACTAAAGTTTACATCTTTGTCATGAAGTGAGCAATTCCTCACTATGCAGCAAAAGTCTTTTTCATATAATATCTTTGACATTTCGATGCAGTCTTCCCCGCTTGTTTACTGGATTCTAAACAAACACCTAAATATTTTTATATTTAATACGAACAAGTTGGTTAGGTATTTAATATCATATATTCTGGGCGGCCTGTTTTCCACAATTCTCTGTTGTATTTTCCATAATTTTATTACTAAAGTATTGTATTTTCATCAGATTCTGGTATATTTCATTATTAGCTGATTCGTTATATTATTTATTGAGTGTGGTCGGGATAATAGACCAGTACCCTTTTTTCAGAGGCAAGGGGAGAGGTTAGGTAAGAGAAACGCATTTTTCAAGAAAAGCGTAACAACTTTCACAAATATTACATTATTTTTCTCTTTAGTCTTCCAAGGGAGAGGGAGGATGTCAGATGCTCTACCTATGTGGCCACTCTTTGCAAGGTGTATTTTAATCAGTTTGGGGCAAGACCCTACCCCCCAGAATTAGGAATACCACGTGTAGATATTTATTGCTAAGAAGACAAGATACATTTGGAGTATGTTCCATTGCTTAGCTAAGTAGAAGTCGAACATACCATTTGATGCTTCTTTTTATGGTCTTTCCAAATATACTAATCACTTCCTTTGCAGATTTCTCTTAAGCCCTTAAAGTCACACCTTGTTATTTATTAAAAAATGGTTATGAAAAATCCTGAAAATTATTAAAACAACCATAAACTTCCTTTTTTCATTCCTAAGAATGTATTGCTTCGCTATACCCCTACCCCCGATAGATAAAAATACACTCCACTATACATATTAAAATAATTTTGTTCAATAGCGCGAATTTTCACTTCTTCACTATTTTATAGCGGAAGCTAACCAAAATGTTAGGGCTAAAAGATTTGGTATTCTAAACAATAATGTGAGTACTGTTTGTGGGTTGTATTTTTGTCAGTTAGGAGGGGGGCTGAATGAAGCAATGTGCTTTTAGCAATGAGATAAGTTTTTGTGATAAAGTGCAATGTTCTTTTTGAGAAAATTTTTTTAATGATAAATATAGGATTGTTTTAAAAATTTCCTGAAATTATGCTAACTGTTTGTTACTAGCGAATGATGTGGACAAAGTGTCACTCAAGGGGTCACTTTACGTGATCAGTATAAAATTTGTTAATAAAGCTATTAGTATATCTAAAAAGCATGTTCACCTTCTACCTAGCTAAATAATAGAAAAAATTTAATTTACCGAGCCTATGCACTAGAGGGGACATGACCTTTCTTGGAAATATGTTTGACCTTCTCCGAATATAATCTTTCCCAAACATGATATATATTGAAATTCAATATTAATTATAATGTAGGATTTTCTAAAACCTAAAACCAGGAGCGTCAATTTGTAAAAAGCGGGGGGTAAATATTTCCTTAAATTTTTCAAATAAATAATACAAGAAAATGTATTTTCCAAATTCTTCAGGGTGAGATTTTTTTATTTTTGAAAAGAAAACACAAATAAAAATTATTTTCAGATCTGACGAAGGGAGCTCCCCCTTTGCCCCCAGCTGGCGCTCATGCATATAACACAATAATCTAGAACGCCATTGGTTAAATACATTTTGGATGTTGCCTTTGTTTTATTTCTTTTTTTATTGAAAGCAAAGAAAAAAGTGGGTAAAAAGTATGCGAAATAAAGTTTCTTTAGCAAAACAGGAAGCGGTACTTGTCTGTTAAACGGATTAGAGCCAAGAAGTGGAGTTAGGCTAATCGTAATAAAATATACCAAAACATGATGTTAATGTAATACTTTAGAAGCAAAATTATGGAAAATACGACAAAAAATTATGGATAACAGGCCGCTCAGAACGCATTATATTAAATACGTAAGCTAACCAAACCTCTAACGACCTCTATATATTAGTTTTTCTCACTCAGAATAAAGAAATCATAACCAATTCCAGAGAGGCAAACCGGTTTCTATCAGATCTTAGACAGCAAATAAGCGTTCAAATGGGGATAAATCCGTTTATTTAGACAGTGAAAAAAGGTACAAAAGTCGAGATATTATATAGACTTTTGTGCCTGTTCTCACCGTCTAAGTAAGTGGACTTATCCCCAATTGGGCTTTTATTTGTTTGTCATAGACAGGCAATGTGGTCTGAAAAAAGTGTAACTAATTAAAGGTATTATGCCGAGAATCCTAGACAGTGTAATTCTTGAGTGCGTTCCGTTTAACAAATAAGCACCCAGGAAGCATTTTTGAGCAGCAGTAAGGACAATTGTAGCCAATAGGGGACATATACCATCGCTTTACCCTTGGCAAGCTTTATTTTTCTTTCTGATTATTATCCTCTTTAGTTCCCTGTCCCTGATGTGTGCTTAAACATATCGTCATGCATGCTTTTGAGTTAAATTATTTTATAAGAATGTAAATAATTATTATACATAGAAATGTAGAATTAAATGAAATTATCATATCAGTTTCATGACATCACTCACTGCTAACAACAACTCACCGTAACACAAGGCCACTTGAGGCCAACACAGCTACGCACACTCCTCCTTTGCCCCGATCTATTCAAAGCTATTTAATATTCAAGCTGATTCCTGGAAATTTCATTAACATATTCGTGCCACCGTGATGCCTAACGTTTATTTGATAGAAAACCTATAACTGGCATTTAATCTTCATGCTTCCATTAATTTCTGCTTCGACTCTTCTGTATTGGAATCGAAAAACAGTTTAAAAATCTTCTGCAAAATGCTGGGTAAATTTTACACGGTATGCTGGGGGATGTCATTGCATGTTTTGAAATAATTCCGTATATGAGGAGGGCTGCCCCTTCCTCAACCCTCACTTTTAACACTAAAGTTTGAATTTTTGTTACAATTCTTCAAGAAAGACTGCTCAAACACGAAGGCTGTTGAATTTAATTGGAAATGTATTTTAAAGAACTTTCAGACTTTAGCTTAAACAACGATGGTTGAGGAAGGGGCAGACCCCCTCATTTACGGAAATAAATAAAAAAACTAGTTGTTTTTTTTAACTGAAAATATGGAGCGACATTAAAACTTAAAACGAACAGAAATTATTCCGTTTATGAAAGGCGCAGTCCCTTTCTGAACGCCTCGCTCTTTCAAACAGTTCATGGTAACGAACTGTAAGTAAGGAGCGACCCAGCTCAATGGTAACCGAAGCTCTAGAAAACGGGATTTTGATACCAATAGATACATAAAAGGAATATGATGTTAATGTTGATTTTAAATATATAAGTTTCATTAACTTTAATCCTACCCATCAAAAGTTACGCGCCTGAAAAAATTTGGCTGATTTTCTAAAAAAGGGGAAAAGACCCCATAAAAGTTATAGAATCTTAATGAAAGTCTCATCATCATATTCAGCGTATCAGAAAACCCTACTGTAGAAGTTTCAAGCTCCTATCTACAAAAATGTGGAATTTTGTATTTTTCGCCAGAAGAAAGATCACGGATGCGTGTTTATTTGTTTTTTTGTTTTTTGTTTTTTTTTTCCCAGTGGTGATCGTATCAACCCAGTGGTCCTAGAATATCGTGGGAGGGCTCATTGGAACGGAAATTAAAAGTTCTAGTGTCCTTTTTAAGTGACCAAAAAAATGGAGGGTAACTAAGCCCCCTCCAACGCTCATTTTTTTCCCAAAGTCGCCCGATCAAAATTTTGCGATTGCTATTTTGTTCAGCATGGTCGAAAATATGATAACTATGTCTTTTAGGATGACTTAGTCCACTGAAAGTTATGAACTTTACCCAATGTTAATATATAGTATTGGTTATTGGGAAGTGTATAGAAGTTTTCAGGAGGGATATTTTCTGGTAGTGAGGGGGGGGGGGGGTCGGGGGTTATGTTGGAGGATCTTTCCATGAAGGAAGTTTTCATTGGGAAAGGGACATTGCTATGAATGGGGTGCCGGACTTGCCAGCATTATTTAACAAAAAGATCAGAAATTAAATATAAAAAAAAACAAGTTTTTCAACTGAAAGTAAGCAGCAACATCGAAACCTAAAACGAACAGAAAATATTACGTATATGATTGGGTTCACCCCCTAGCCAATACCTCGCTCTTTAAGCCAAAGATTTTTTAGTACTTTCATAAGAGCTATTTATTCTAAATAACGGCCTTTGTGATTAAGCGGTCATTTTTAAAGAATTGGAGCAAAATTTGAACTTTAGCATAAAGAGCGAGGTATTGAATAGGGGGTGGACCCCCTAATATACATATATTTTTAACATATAAAAAATATATGAATATAGAAGTTCGTTACGTAAGTTAATTCGTAAGTTACATATATTTATTACTAATAAAAACGTTCGTAAATAAAATTAAACAAGTTTCGAGAAAGCCATTTAACCAAATAAAATTACAATTAATATGCAAATTTTGTTTTAATTATTCATGTATGGTGAGCCAAAATCAAAATCTGCATTAATTCAAAAACGTTCAAAAATTAAATAGAAAAACAAGTTTGTTTAACTGAAAGTAAGGAACGACGTTAAAACTTAAAACGAACAGAAATTATTCCGTATATGGAAGGGGCTACTCCCTCCTCAACGCCTTGCTCTTTACGCTAAAGTTTGACTTTCTCACAACTCTATTTTTTTTAAACAATAAAAAACTTGACTCTGTCTCACAACTGTATTTAAAAAAAAAAAACTTTAGCGTAAAGAGCAAGGCGTTGAGGAGGCGACAGTCCCTTTCATAAACGGAATAGTTTTTGTTCGTTTTAAGTTTAATTTATTCGTAATAAGTTCGTTTTAAGTTTAAGTTATGCTACCGAGAAGAAGGCTTACAAGGTCTCAACACTCTCCAGTTTAAAGAAGTATTTCTGTTTGGAACTCAATTAATGAATCTATTAAATCCATAAAATGATTTGGCACACTCCAAAAACGCTACCTTTCTTACTCAGTATTGGATACTGCATAAGTTACTGTCTCAATTTTTCGTTTGTATCTTATCCTCTCACTCTTCTTCTTTGACTCCACCTCGTCTCAATTCTTTCCTTTCTAATTCCTATGTTATCAGCTCTTCTCTTTTCATTTCATAGTGTGATATAAATTAGTTTATCAATATCTGTGTGACTCGTACAATCATTGCTTTAAGTAGAAATTTTTATGTTAATTGTTTCGTTTGTTCATTTATTTAAAAATAAAAGGTTGATTGATTGATTGATTGATTGAATGTCGCCACTTACTTTCAGTTTTAAGAAAAAAAACTTGCTTTTTTATTTAATTTCTGAACGTTTTTGAATTAATGCAGCTTTGATTTTGGCTCACCGTACTTGAATAATTAAAATGAAATTTATATATTGATTTTACTTTTTGGCTAAATGGCTTTCTCGAAATTTTTATTGGTCGTAACTTACGAAATAACTTACGTAACGAACTTCTACATTCGTATATTTTATACATAAATGAGGGTTTCTCCCCCTAGTCATTACCTCGATCTTTACGCTAAAGTTCGAATTTTGTTCCAATTCTTTAAGAATGACTCCTGAATCACAAAGGCCGTTTAATTAGAATAGATAGCTTTTTTTAAAGTACTGAAAAAAAACTTTAGCGTAAAGAGCGAGTTATTGACTAGGGGAAGAACCCCTGATATACGTAATAATTTCCGTTCGTTTTAAGTTTTAATGTTATTCCTTACTTTCAGTTGAAAAAACTTGTTTTTTTATTTAATTTCTGATTGTTTTAAATAATGCTTGGAAATCCGGTGCCCCCTCTGATAGAAATTTCCCTTCCCACATAATAATATCCTCCATGGAAAGATCCTACCTTGTAGCCACCTCCTCCGACCCCATCCCCACCAGAAAAAAATCCCTCCTGAAAACGGCTGCATAATTCCAAATAACAAATGCTATATGTAAACAATGGACAAAGTTCATAAATTGCGGCCCTTTCCCTGGGGACTCTGGGGGATTAAGTCATCCTCAAAGACCTATTTATTAGATTTTCGACTATGCTGAACAAAATGGCTATCTCAAAATTTTGATCGAGTGACTTAGAGAAAAATCAGTGTGGGAGCCTAATTGCCATCCAATTTTTTGGTCACTTAAAAAGGGCATTTTTAGGGGAGTTTCCTCCTTTTTCGAAAATAAGGCAAATTTTATCAGGCTCATAACTTTTAATGGGTAAGACTAAACTTGGTAAAACTTGTATATTCGAAATTAGTATATATATCCGATTCTTTTGATGTACCTACTGGTATTAAAATTTGATTTTATAGAGTTTTGGTTATTAATGAGCCGGGTCCTTCCTTACTTACAGTTCATTACCACGAAATGTTTGATAATTTCTGTTAGTTTTAAATTTTAACGTTGCTCCTTACTTTCATTCGCAAAAACTTGTTTTCTGTTTGTTCAATATTATTAAGAAGCTCACTGCTCAACTTAAGCTGTCAGAAATGGCATACCAGTATTTCTCGCCTCAATTTGGCTTGATGCGTTTGTTTTATTAATGTTTTTTTTTCTTTGCTATCTTTTCCACTTTTTCCTTTTTCTTCATATTTTATTCCACTGATTATCTTTTTGACATGTGTGGACAATAGATAAATAGTATTTGTTTTATAATCATTATTCCTATAGTTGTTCCAGGTCAACTCCGCTTCCCATAATGGATTTACTATGGGTAACCCATAATAGAAAACTCCACATTGGGAATTATTTTGACAGGATTTTATCATTGTCTCTTACCTACATGTATGGCTTGAATATTCTTTAAACCCATTAATTCTTGGCATCTATAACAAGCAATTTTAGCTTACATCTCCAACTCCAGGCGTCTGCTTCAAGGTGGTTCCCAGGACACGAGACGGATTCTAAGCCTACCTTAAATTTGTTCTGTGTTAATGCTGACAACGGAGGTACTTCCATGTAATCCATCAATGATTATCAGTAGGAGTAGGGAAGGGGTAAAAATATTAACATGAAAATGTATTTTTTAGCCTTGGACCTATTTATCAGAAGTCTTTATTTGAAAAGGGGTAGTGGGTACCAATAGGGAGGAGGGGAGTTTAACCCTCCCCCCTAAATTTTGAAAATGACCTCTTTTAGGTTATTTTATTAATAAAATAAAAAATTACACTCTTCCAGTTTTTCGGAGGAGATTTTAAAGGTTCGTTGAAAAATTGAAATAAAACTTGCCCACTCTAGTATTTTTCGTTAATTACTACCACTTTGGGAGAGGAGGGATTGAAATCATGCTCCCAATATTTATTTTATGTGACAAGGGGTATTTGGAAAAGCAGTATTTTTCGTAAATGGAAAAGCAGTGTGGTCACAGAAATTATTTATGACAAAGGGTACGTTGACCGAGGACAATTGAATCATAGCTGGAACCGCTCTTCCCTATCCCCACTATTAGCCTAAATGAACTAAATGTTATGAGCTGAAAAACTCACTGAAAAAAAAATTCTGAAATGCCATAGAACTCTATTTGATTTGAATACACCCTTAAGACAAGTTTGAAAATCGGGTTATATAAACGACAAAAATACGACAATATTATATTTTAGTGTCCGGCTTGCTCTTTCCCTCCCCCTTAGCTCTCAATGGACTATAATATACTGCATTGTGTAGTAAATAAGTCTGTCAGAAACGAACGTAACTAAGTACAATTTTTTTCCTCGGAGTGATGCTCATGTCATAGAAACATATTGACGTTTTATAAGGATATTTTATTAAAACAAACATTAATCCCCAAAAAATTAAAAAAAGACCTTTGTCTAAAAATGAATCTCAGTTTGTCAACGCCTTATCCGGATGAATTTTTTAACCCTTCTATATTTCTAAAAAAAAAATGATCCCGTCTGTTGACCAGAAGTTATCTTCTATGCAATATTTGAACAAAAAAGTGTATTTTTCAAGCATTAAAACTACAAGCTTTTACTATCTGGAACTGACATCGAACTGAATTTTCAGGTATACCCATGGTTTTGGTTGACGGATCTGGTACAATTGAATCATATTTTCTTTCATGTTATTCCTTACTATTTAGGCTTTTGTGCAGGAACAGTGTACACACAGCTCAGAATATCAAGTGCTTCAAACCATTTTAGCTATAAATGCTGCGAGAAAACAAATTCCCGAAAGAAATTTTCGGAGAAAAATGTTTACAAATATTCAAATATTGTTCTGAAAACAAGTTTCTGGAATAAAATATATTTTCAGGTTCTTCCGCTAGATAGATTGAATTATGCTGTTCTCGAAGCCATTTTGAATTTTTTGAATTTTTTTTATTGAATTTTTCAGTAAGTTTATTTTAGAGGGTGGTAGGTCTTTTTTTCAAATATAATTTTTGATATCCATTAATGCTTAAGAAGGATTTGCATTTCCCCTGAGAGAGGAGTATTTGACACACTAAATCGGTAGGTTCCCCGCTTAGTGAGCATTAATCATAAACGGTACATAAAAAGGACACTTGCGTGTTGTCCCGACTGCACTCAAGAAGTGAAGTTAGGTTAATCATAATAAAAAATATACCAAAATCTGATGAAAATATTATACTTTAGTAACAAAATTATGGAAACTACAAGAGCGAATTATGGAACCTAGTCTGCCCTGCCGCATTATATATTACCTAACCAACTCTATATATTAAACATTTAATAAAAATGTACCTGCATAGCAGTTTATCTCACTCTGGCTAAGCCAGTTATCTCTGAATGGAAACAGAGAAACCGGTTTTACTCAGATCAAGAACTTGAGTGTGGTCGGGATAACACGCAAATACCAAAAAAATAAATCCAAATGAAACTTTTTAATGTAGAGAACAATAAATTTATAAATTGATAGTAAGTGAAACATAGTAAGGTCATTCCATTAAGTCACGTTAAGTTACCCTAGTAATTCACACTTGACTTCTTACTACATCAGTTGAGCAGCTTCCATATTACGTAAGTAATTTTCTATGCTAAGTGGTTAAGTTAAGTCATGATCATTATAGCTCTTCACATTTAAACAAGTCCTTTTGAACTAGGCGGACGTAAAAACCCGTCATAATCACCGTCTAGGATAACCTGACAACCATCACAAGTAAACTATTCAAAAAATGAAAACGCTGAGTGGAGATGGAGATACAAGCTCCGGTCAAAGTTGGATGATATTCTAGAAAAAGCTTATCTATTTAATTTCGAATTTATTAATTACTCGGTACTTCTCTATTATACCGACCATACTCAAGAAGTAAAGTTAGGATAATCATAATGAAATATACCAAAATACGATAAAAATATAATGGTTTAGTACCAAAATTATGGAAACTACAACAGAGAATTATGGAAAGTAGGCCGCCCAGAACGCATTATATTAAATACCTAATCACCTCTATATATTAAATTTTTAATTAGAATACACCTACATAGTAGTTTATCTCACTGAGGAGAGGCTAATTATAATCGAATACAGACAGAGAAACCGGTTTTACTCAGATCAAGAGCTTGAATATGGTCTGGATAATAGACAAGTACCAATTACTCATCCAGAAATTCAATTTTATTGCTTCGGCGTTGAAGTTTTTCCATAACGTAACATGAATTATGTAACTTTTAATTCTAAGTTGAGCTCAAGTCCACTTAGCACTGTCTAAGCTGCGGAAAAATTTGCTCCGTAAGATTGCATTAGTTAGCATAAAATATGAAGTTGTGCTAATGTGAAAGGCTTATGCCCTAGTGTGAAAGCACCATTAGTAGGGTTACCCCCACGGTCAGTTCCTAATGTGCTATAATTGTCCAAATGTGTGAGCTACACAGCGATTTTCGGGGCTATAGTCAAAAAATTGACTGTAACAGTGCTAAAATAGCACTTTCGTGCTACAGGTAGAAACCCTGAATAGGTGCTACAGTGCTATACATAATTACATAGCGCTAAAATAGCACTTTCGTGCTACTGGTGGCAACCCTGACCATTTGACCAGCTAAACTGTGGACTGTGGAGTTTTGCAATGCGCCTATGTTCGAATATATTACAGGTATTCAACGTTACTTAATTAAGTTAAAGATTAATTAAGCTAGTTAAAAATTTAGCTTAAAGAGGAGCAAGCGGGGGCTTAGAGGAGCAGGACAGGGAGCAGGCTTATAGTTTCTCTTCCTTTAAACTTTGCATTTCAATCTTTATTTTCATTTGAATAAAACTTTAATTTTTGTATTTAGTTAGCACAGTGTAATTCTAATTCATTTTGCTTTCAGCTCTATATTTATTTTCGCATTCTTTTATTTTAGGCTTTAGACCCTAATCGTCGCCCAAGTCCCTACGAAATATTATCACAGCAGGTTGCCAACTCAAAATCAAAAGATGGTGATACACTCATGACCTTGAGCTCAAATTTTTCTGTTGCTAAAAACGACTCCAAACCTAAAGATGGTGAAACACTTTTAAGCACGAGTTCAAGTTATTCTACCGGAAACACTGGTTAGTTTTGTCATTGCTTTATTTGTTTTTTATTTTGTTTTATTTTTCTTTGCATACTCTTTGCAAAATCTTCCATTCACGTAAATAAGAAATAATATACTGAATAATATGCAACAATTCTTATAATTAGTCAAACAGCAGAATATTCTCCAATTTGTATTAGAATATAATAACGCGGATATTGCTTGTATCTCTTGTTCCAAGCAAAAAACAAACATAAAAAAGGGGGAAAAAAACTTAAATTACTCTCCTTTCCTTATAACTTCATTAGAAATATTTTTAGCCACAACGGTTGTCTTTGTTAGCGTCGTCTGCAGGATCATCAGGTATTTCCCTAAAAAAATTACTTCCAATTAGAAAGCTGCTTTCACCCTGCCAGAATCTGGGCCACATCCCCAACTCCGAAATTACATTTGGGACAGGAATAATCCACATCTGAGACCAGCCTTTATATTTCAACAAATGTATTTCTATATTTCTTTTCAACACGAAAGATTTTTCTTCTGAAATATTTTTCTTCTGCAAAAATCTTCCATCCCCGTATATATGCACATATGCACATTTGAAGCTACCCATTGATACTTCTGCAATTTTATGAGTTCTGGCTCTTAGCTAATTTAATTCCGGTGCATAAATGCTTGGGGTCGTGCACATCTGAGCTGCACAGGGAGGGGGTTAGAATTCTTCAAGATTAGACAAACATCTGAGTTATAATGCAGCTACAAAATTATGAAAGGGACTGTCCCCTCCTCAACGCCTCGCTTTTTACGCTAAAGTTTGACTCTGTCTCACAGCTTTATTTTTTTAAAACAATAAGAAACTTTAGCGTAAAGAGCGAGGCGTTGAGGAGGGCAAAGCCCCTTTCATATACGGAATAATTTCTGTTCGTTTTAAGTTTTAACGTCGTTCCTTACTTTCAGTTAAAAGAACTTGTTTTTTTTATTTAATTTGTGAACGTTTTTGAATTAATGCAGGTTTTGATTTTGGCTCACCGTGCATGAATAATTAAAACAAAATTTGCATATTAATTTTACTTTTATTTGGTTAAATGGCTTTCTCGAAACTTGTTTAATTTTATTTACGAACGTTTTTATTAGTAATAAATATATGTAAATTACGAATTAACTTACGTAACGAACTTCTATATTCATATATTTTTAATACGTATAGTAGGGGGTTTGCCCCCTAGTCAATACCTTGCTCTTTAAACTAAATTTCAAATTTGTTCAGATTCTTTAAAAATGACCGCTTAATCAAAAAGGCCGTTACTTAGAATAAATAGCTCTTGTGAAAGTACTAAAAAATCTTTGGCTTAAAGAGCGAGGTATTAACTAGGGGGTGAACCCAATCATATATGTAATATTTTATGTTCGTTTAAAGTTTTGATGTTGCTGCTGTTGCAGCTGAAAAACTTGTTTTTTTACATTTAATTTCTGATCTTTTTTAAATAATGCTGGGAAGTCCGGCGTCCCCTTCATAGCAATGTCCCTTCCCCCATGAAAACTTCCTTCTTGGAAAGATCCTCCCAAATAACCCCCGACCAACCCCCCCCCCCCACTACCAGAAAAGATCTTCCCTGATAACGTCTGTATACTTCCCAATAACCAATACTATATGTTAACATTGGGTAAAGTTCATAACTTTCAGCCCTCCCCCTGGGAACTTCGGGGTATTAAGTCATCCTAAAAGACATACTTATAAAATTTACGAACATGCTGAACAAAATTGCTATCTCAAAATTTTGATTAGGTGACTTTGGGAAAAAAATGAGCGTGGGAGGGGGCCTAGTTGCCCTCCATTTTTTTGGTCAATTAAAAAGGGCACTAGAACTTTTAATTTCCATTCCAATGAGCCCTCCCACGATATTCTAGGACCACTGGGTCGATACGATCACCCCTGGAAAAAAAAACAAAAAAAAAACAAATAAACACGCACCCGTGATCTTTCTTCTGGCAAAAAATGCAAAATTCCACATTTTTGTAGATAAGAGCTTAAAACCTCTACAGTAGGGTTCTCTGATACGCTGAATATAATGGTGTGATTTTCATTAAGGTTCTATAACTTTTAGGGGGTCTTTCCCTCTTTTTTTCGAAAATCAGCCAAATTTTCTCAGGCACGTAACTTTTGATGGGTAGGACTAAACTTGATGAAAATTATATATTTGAAATCAGAATTAAAATCTAAGTTATTTGATGTATCTATTCTTATCAAAATACCGTTTTCTAGAGTTTCGGTTACCATTGAGCCGGGTCGCTCCTTACTTATAGTTCGTTACCACGAACTGTTTGATTAAATTTTTAGTCAAAGTTTGACTTAAAATTTTAATTTTGTCTGAAAGCTTTCTTTTCATGCGCAATCTTTTCCTTTTTTTCCAGAATCTAAAATAAATTCAAATGGATTTACTGAAACAATGTGAATTGACAGTTTAATATACATATGCTGATATTTATTCCTTAAAATCTTAATTAATTTTTCGATTCTTAAAGTTATAAAAGTGAAAACATTGAAAAGAATTTTTTTCAGCAAAGTACAAATTGTATTCTGGCTTTTAGAAAGTATAGGGGTTTAGAACTCTACTCATATTAATTTCTGCTCGTTTTGAGTTTGACTCTCTTATTTATTTTAATTTCTGTTTGTTTCATTTATTTATTGATACTGATTTGTGGTAGTTGTATGCTTGTAGATTATTTGATTCATTTTTCTGTTCATTTTTGTTTAATGGAGTTCTTTACTTTTTTGAGAAACTTATCTTGTGGAAAAAGTTTGTTTTAATTAATTTCTGCTCGTTTTATATTGACATAGTCTTTTTCAGGGAGAAAGACTGAGTCTCTTCTAAAGTTAAACACCCATACCTTCCATAAAAACCTTAAATACCCCCTGGGCATAACTTACAACCCTTGCCCCTAATCTCGGGGGTTCGTTTCAACCCCAAAGGTCTTGTTAAGTGATATTTAGACTATTTTGAATAGAATGGCTTTCTTAAAATTTCTATTTTTTTTTCTTTTTTTTAAATCCCACCTCCTCTCCTCTCGGTGACATAATAATCTTTTTCACTGAATTTCAAACTTTAATGTCACTTACACTAATTTAAAAACAACTTTCATTTTTTAAATTTGGATTTGGGCAGCCAAACATAATTGACGAAGACAAGGTATACTACAAAAAAAATTCAAAACTGCAAAAAAAGTACCATTCCCGGTTTAGCAGGGTTTCCTTTTGCCATAGGGCACCCCTTTCACTGTGGAAATACATTAATAATACACAAATATTTCTCATAAAACCTTGTTCTCGATCAATTATACAACATCCTCCATCCTCTCAACCTTTCCTCAACCCCAAAACAAACCTAGGAGGAGTAGAAAGCTGTGCCCTTACAATATCTTTAGGCACGCCATTCTAATCCTTCTTTAATAACACACAAATAAACTACTAAAATCATTTAATACCTATTTGGCTACTAAAAAAGCAAAAAAAAACCAATAAAAAAATAAATTAAATCATTTATCTTAATACTAACATCATATCCTTTTTTTTTTTTTTTTAAGATACAATTTAAAACAATTTTTACAATATAAAATTTAAATAAAAATTTTCATATTTTAAAACTCAATTTTACTCATCCATTCCACATCTACTCCCTCCTTCCATACTCGACTCCGTCTCAAGTCATCCACATAACTTTCAAGCCAAACATTCGCCAAAGGAATTTTGACCTGCTTCTGACGTTTCCGCATTTTTCCACACATACATGCTAACACTTGTCACTAACAAACACAACGCATAGTTCCTTGGCTTACCTTTAACACAAAAGGGCAGCTTTAGAGCTTTCTTCTTTTCTTCTACAGACGTTGTTTTTATTCCTTCATTTTCTAATATTTCCAATAATCTTTGGGGTAATCCACCGTTCGAGGGGCATTGAATCAATTCGTGCAATAATCCGTCAAGCACTTCGTCTCAACACATCGACAAAGTAGGCGTTTGAGTTTTCAATATGCGACTAACTCTATCACTAATTAAATAAAAAAAACAAGTTTTTTAAACTGAAAGTAAGGAGCGACATTAAAACTGATAACGAACAGAAATTATTCCGTATATGAAAGGGACTGTCCCCTCCTCCACGCCTCGCTCTTTAAGCTAAAGTTTTTTATTGTTTTAAAAAATAAAGTTGTGAGACAGAGTCAAACTTTAGCGTAAAGAGCGAGGCGTTGAGGAGGGGATAGTCCCTTTCATATACGGAATAATTTCTGTTCGTTTCAAGTTTTAATGTCGCTCCTTACTTTCAGTTTAAAAAACTTGTTTTTTTTATTTAATTTTTGAACGTTTTTGAATAAATGCAGGTTTTGATCTTGGCTCACCGTACATGAATAATTAAAACATAATTTTCATATTAATTTACTTTTATTTAGTTAAATGACTTTCTCGAAACTTGTTTAATTTTATTTACGAACGTTTTTATTAGTAATAACTATACGTAACTTACGAATTAACTTACGTAACGATCTTCTATATTCATATATTTTTAATACGTTTATAGGGGGTTTGCCCCTTGTCATACCTTACTCTTTAAGCGAAAGTTCGAATTTTGTTCCAATTCTTTAAAAATGACCGCTTAATCACAAAGGCCGTTAATTAGAATAAATAGCTCTTATGCAAGTACTAAAAAATCTTTGGCTTAAAGAGCGAGGTATTGACTACGGGGTGAACCCAATCATATATGTAATATTTTCTGTTCGTTTAAAGTTTCGATGTTGCTGCTGTTGCAGTTGAAAGGGGAAGTCCGGCGTCCCCTTCATAGCAATGTCCCTTCCCCCATGAAAACTTCCTTCATGGAAATATCCTCCCACATAACCCCCGACCCACCCACTCCCCTCACTACCAGGAAAAATCTCCCCTGAAAACGTCTGTATACTTCCAAATAACCAATACTATATGTTAACATTGGGTAAAGTTCATAACTTTCAGCCCTCCCCCTGGGAACTTCGGGGGATTACGTCATCCTAAAAGACATACTTATAATATTTTCGAACATGTTGAACAAAATGGCTATCTCAAAATTTTGATTAGGTGACTTTGGGAAAAACATGAGCGTGGGAGGGGGCCTAGTTGCCCTACATTTTTTTGGTCACTTAAAAAGGGCACTAGAACTTTTAATTTCCATTCCAATGAGCCCTCCCACGATATTCTAGGACAACTGGGTCGATACGATCACCCCTGGGGAAAAAAAAAACGAAAAAAACAAACAAACAAACAAATAAACACGCACCCGTGATCTTTCTTATGGCAAAAAATGCAAAATTCCACATTTTTGTAGATGGGAGCTTGAAACCTCTACAGTAGGGTTCTCTAATACGCAGAATATGATGGTGTGATTTTCATTAAGGTTCTATAGCTTTTAGGGGGTCTTTCGCCCTTTTTTCGAAAATCAGCCAAATTTTCTCAGGCGCCTAACTTTTCATGGGTAGAATTAAACTTGATGAAACTTATACATTTGAAATCAGCATTAAAATTTATTCTTTTGATGTATCTATTTGTATCAAAATACTGTTTTCTAGAGTTTCGGTTACCATTGAGCCGGGTCGCTCCTTACTTACAGTTCGTTACCACGAACTGTTTGAAAGGTAATATTCCATGAATCATGCAGTACACTAACTCTTTCTGTTCATAACTAAACGGCAATTCACTTAGATTTTTAAAAGATAACTGAAAATCAATGAACGTCTCCTTTTCTCTAGCTCTATAATTCGGTTCTTTCTCACTTCTAAAAACATCCCGCGATACCTTCTTTAGTTCCTCCTTTCCCATGTCACTCAGTTCTCCCAATTCCTTTGCTTTCTTTAGGGGTCTGACAATCCATCGCAGAGGGGTCGGAATTTTTTTGCTCAATTTTTTCACCTTTTCTTCTGCATCCTCATTCACTATAGGGAGAATCAACTGCCTCATAATTGCAGTTGATGGCTCCTCTTTAACCACAAGTTCATAAATGTTTCTGAGGAAGAGCGTCTTGCATATAACCCTGAAATTGGTTACCCCAGTTCCACCCAATTCCATAGGAAAGTATAGCATTTTATTTGTAGCTTTTCAAGTTTCCCCGTCCAAACAAATCTCTAGATGGCTCTTTCAATTTGTTTTGGCAAGGTTTTCAAGTAATGCGAAAACAAGAGCAATGTAAAATAATATCGTGAGGCAATATGTATTGACATACAGAACTCTTTCGAACATCATTTTGAAAAGGCTTTTTCTCGGCTGACTCAATATCTCCACTATTTTATTTACTTTTTCCTCCCAAATTTTTTTTTGTTCAGTACTTTCCCAAAAGTCAGGCCCAACACTCGCACTTTTCCCGCAAACGGGAGCCAACAGTTTCTTTCTATGTCGTCGTAATTTGCCGATTTGTTCAACGGCAGAACACTGCTCTTTTGTCTGTGTGTTTTCACGTAAAATCCTTGCTCGTACCAATGCAAACCCCTACACACAGTTTTCACATCATTTTCACTTCCTGTGATAAAATTTCCGTCATCTAAGAAAGCTGCACTTTTCATAAAAACGTTTTCAGAAACTTGAACACCGCACATTCTTTCTTCTACATACCGAAAGAGTAAGTCGAGATATATTTCAAATAGCGTTCCAGAACAAGAGTCCCTTTGCAGCAGACCTCTTTCTAGGTTTATTATTGTCGTCAGTTTTCCATTCACTTTTATAACCACTTTCGGTGCAGAATATATTCTTTCCAATTTATCTATGACATTCTTTCCGAAATTTATCTTTAGTCGCATTAATAACCACAAAATATCCCGTATTACGGAATCATAGGCCTTCACTATGACAGCGCCAACTAGGGCTAATAGGTTCCAACCTAACACTTTTTCCATCGTTTTTTATCTCGTCGAAGGCAAAGATCTTTGAGGACTGTCAGGACATGTTGGGCTTTCTTACTTTTTATTCCACCGTACTGGTAATCTCCCACTATTTTCTCCACTTTTCTCCATTCTGTTAGCCCAACCTTTAGTACATATTCTAAAGTCGCAGTTTGTTAAGGAGATTGATCGCCAGTTTCGGAGGTCTTCTCTAGGTCCGCCCTTGTGCATCAGTGATATAAATGACAGTTCACTTTCAGGGTGTCCTCTTGACCCAAATTCATTTAGCACTTTTATTAAAATTTCCCCGATTTCGCTCCACGTTAACTTATGAAAATCATAACTTAGCCCGTCCATTCCTGCCGATACACCATTTTTTAACCCGGATATCACTTTTTTCTACTTCTTGTCTCATAATTTCTTCTCCTATTTGTGCATTTTCTTCTTCTGTAACCCGGTATCTGGACTGGAATTCACCGAAGCAGTTCTCTGTTGTGTTTTCTATTGGAGGTTTTTTATACAACACCCTGTAAAAGGAGGCGGTTTCATTTAATATTATCGTTTGATCCGAGGTTGTTTCACCGTTTTCGGTTCTCACTTTCCCGATTCGGTTTTCGTTTCTCTTTGCTTGCGCTTTAACTCTTTCTGACAACGTTGTCAGTCTTGATCCTTCCAACTCTTGTAATCTATTTTTATCTTGAAGGTTTTGAAGTCTTTTTCTTCAATTTGTCTTATTTGCTGTTTTATTTCGTAATACTCTTGCCAGATGCTTTGCCCTAAATCCATTTCCTCCTTTAGGTAAGTTAACGTCCTATATAGGGGGTGTTTGTGAGCTTCTTTCTCTCTTCTCTGTTGCTTTTCAAGACTTCTAATGAAATGACCTATTTTTGCTTTGAACATAATCCAAAAACTGGCATACGTCTTTTTCTTCAGTGTAAACTCCTAATAATTCTTTTACTTTACTTCGAATTATTGTTCTGGTCTCTTTTTCTCGTAATATATTTGGGTCCATTCTCCAAAATGCTTGTTTTCTTTTTACGTCAATACTACGATCCTGTCTGGATCAAAGTTGAACGTCGTAACTAAGGCCGTGTGATTTGTGAAAGGTACCACAACTTTTTCAATCTTCTTCACATTTTTCATGAGGTTTGAAGTGCAGTAAATTCTTTCTATACGGCTCGCACCTCTTGCGTCAATACGTGTGTAAGATACCTCTTTATTCTTCTCGATCCAGGCATCTTTCAGCTCCCAAACACGTACAATTTCTTTTAGTTCTTCGCTTAGTTTCCTCTTGTCATTTTTCTTGGCTTTACTTTTGATGTCTGTTTGCTGTAATACGCAATTGAAGTCACCTAAGACAATCATTGATTCTGCAGTGAGATGCTTGATAATTTTCCTTCTGAGGACTTCTTCGCGTTTCTCAAAATTATCTGTGCCAGACGGTAAGTGTACATTAACCAAAGTGATATTTTGCCACGTGATGCTGCTCACTTTTCCATCGGTTTCATATTTCAGGCTCTCTTTATTTATGTTTTCATTATTTCGAAAAATGAATCCTGTTTCAGGTGCCACCCCTGCTGATATAAACTTATAATCTTTCTCTCGAAGGTAACTTAAATTCGTAATGTCTACCTCCTAGGACGCACAAAATATTCAATTTATTTATTAAAATAAAATCGAGAAGTATTTTTTTCTTTTCTCCTGTTTTAGACCAATTACATTTAGAGTTCCTATTTTGAAAGCCATATTTTTGTTAAGGTCTTTTTATATTTTTTTTCCTGTTTTAATTTTTTTTTTCTTTTCGTCTGATTTCGCATTTTTTTCTTCTCACTGTTTGACTCCACCGAATCTTGCGAGACATTGCTATACTGTCTTTTGGGAGTGTCTCCTGGTTTTCTTGTTTCTGGCTTCTTCTTGAAAGCTGTGCCTGGAGTTGGTATCCGTGACTGTTTGCTGATCGACGCTCCTTCATTTACTTTGTGCTCAGTACTCCCCTCTTCATTCTTTTCATTGTTAGCGCACTGAGTTTGACCCTTTTGGTTGCTTGCTTCTGTTGCTGGACATTTACGAGCGGAGATGTGGTATATTGTTTGGGATTCTCTGGTTGGCGAATTTGTGATGTGGCTGCAAAAACTAAGTTGACTGCTTTCGTGCTGCTAAGCGATACAATACCTGGAAGTGCTGATTTAGATTAAACTGGGATCGTTGGTTGCGTCGGCGTGGCTAACCCGGCCGTTCCCTAAGGATTGTCACTTTTTCCTGTTGTACCCCTTCTCTGGTTAGGATTTTTCTCGGGCAGTTTGCAGCATCATTTTCGTCGTTGTGGCATATGAAACAAAGCTTGGGTTGGCCATCGTAGGATACAAAATCTTCTCGTCTTGGTTTATCATAACCGCCAGTGGAATGTGGGACTCGATATACATAATCGCTGAAGCTCGGCCTGTGGCTACCTCAATAAAATCTTCCCCCTCGAACATCTTTCGACGCATTTTCAGGATCTGCCCACAGCGTCGGAGCCCTGCTCTAACTTCATCGGCTGTAGATTTGCCGGGGATTTTTCGGAGATAAACGAAAGCTGGGCATTTGCCATATTTTTCCACAAATACTGGGTAAACAACTTGATCAAAATTTATCTTCAGCTCCATTTTCTTCCATTTCTCGACAAAGTCATTGGTGACGACTCCAGAACTAAGTGTAACCTGCACGATTCCAAATTTCCGCAGATCGTCAGAATCTATCGCTCGGGCATTTGTTGCATTGAGATTTAGCTTTAAATTTCCATTAGATGCGTTTCGGGACAATATGACGTGTGTGTAGGGGGAGGGGGCTACTGCACTCCGATCACATCGACTCTTAAAAAGAGATTAGAGCGTCTTTTTACCAATCCAATGAGCCCCCTCCGTTGTTTATATGACCACACTTTCTATAAAAACCTTAAATTTTAAAAATGTTCCTAACATTGCTCGGGGAATGTACCCAAGGCATAATTTACATCCCTTACCCTGAGGGCTGTGAGGATTTGCTACCATCAAAGACGTAATTTCCTGACCTTTCTGATATGTTGAACAAAATGGCTATCTCAACATTTTTATTGAAAGTGTTTGGGGAAATGAAGGACGAAGGGGTCGGGATTTGCCCTCTGATCACTTTTGACTAATAAAAAACGCACTAGTCCTCTCAATTTCCAATCGAATGAGCCCTTTTGAAGCTTCTACGACAAAACTTTCTATAAAAAAACGTTATATACCCCGAGGAAATGGTGGGCATGGAAGAGGTGTTAGTTTCCTTCCAATCACTTTCGACTATTAAAAAGGCATAAGTCCTTTGAATTTCCAAAGCCCTTTTCAAAGTTTCTACGACAGCTCCTTCGATACGAAGTGCCCTGGTCTAAAGAAATAAATAAATAACGCATTGTGCCAACATCGTTCTTTGCTTAGGCAACGCTATTGCACTACCTATGATACACTCAACAATAATAAATAACACTATCTCAAAATTCTTTTTTTACTTTCTGTTTTTGTTTTTTTTTTTTTCGGAGTAAAAATCTCCGTTTTTTACTTTCATAGATTTATTAACTCTAAGAGTTTGCGCATGTCGCTTACAACAATGAAGCTACAAACGACGATATGTGCGGATTATAACAAAAACTGCCGTCAGATCAACTTCACATATCAACTGAAATCACACATCACTATGCACATCACTATAAAAAGCACTACTTCTTAAAATCCTTTAAGAAGCTTTTCAACTTTGAAAATTTTTTTCGGAGAACCATTTTTTAAGCTTAGCGAAAATTTGCCTACAACAATTTTATGTCTTTTTAGGTCAAAGTCTTAGGCATGCTGATCAAGAATTTAAAAAAGAGGCAAACAAGGCACATCCGCCTATGGTCTTAAGAAGGTTGACCAAGAATTTAAAATTGACATAGGACCATAAATTTGCTTGAAATAACAGGCAAAACAATCGTTTAAAGCCATTTTTATCTTTCAAATAGTACCTATTCGTTGCCTAAGCTTAGCCCCACATTCTGAAAAAAATTTGAATTTTTCACACATTTTTTAAATTTTTTGGTCACTTGCCGGAGACTCTGGGCGGGTGGGGATTAGTTGCCCTCCAATCACTTTCGACTATTAAAAAGGGCATCAGTCCTTACTATTTTCAATGGAATGACCCCTTCTCGAAGTTCCTACGACAACTCCTTCGATACGAAGTGCCCTGGTCTAAACAACAACAACAAAAAATAATAATACATTATACCGACAACAATCTTTACTATAAAAATGTCAAGCCTTCCAATCACTTTCGATTATTTAAAAGGGCACTAGGCCTTTCGATTTCCAATCGAACGAGACCTTTTTGAGTTTCTAAGACAATGCTTTCTATAAACACCTTCAATGCCCCCAATGCATAAATTACAACCATTACCCTAAGGGCTGTTAGGGTGGTTGTCATCCTCTAAGACCAAATTTCCAGAACTTTCAACTACGTTAAACAAAATGACTATCTCAAAGATTTGATTGGATGTGTTTGGGGAAATGATGGGCGTGAGAGGGGCATTAGTTGCTCTCCAATCACTTTCAACTATTAAAAAGGCACTAGCCCTTTCAATTTCCAATCATATGAGCCCTTTTAAAGTTTCTACGACAACGCTTTCAATAAAAACTTTATATGCCCCAGGGCATAACTCACAACCCTTGCTTAAGACCATAGGCGGATGTGCCTTGTTTGCCTCTTTTTTAAATTCTTGATCAGCATGCCTAAGACTCTAGGCAGGCATGCCTTTCCAAAAACTAACCTGACAAGTATGTGTCCAATAAGAGTTAACCCCAAGGGCTTAACTTAGAACCTTTGTCCTGAGGGCTATGGGAGGAGGGTTGTCATCCTCAAAGACATAGTTTCTGAACCTTTAAACTACGTTCAACAAAATGGCCATATCAAAATGCTGATCGGAAATTTTTGGGGATGGGCGTGGGGAGGGGGCATTCGCCCTCCAATCGCTTTTTACTATTAATAAGGACACTATCCCTCATAATTCCCAATTGAATGTGCCCTTTTGAAGTTTCTACGACAACGGTTTCTATAAAAAAAAAAACTTATATGCCCCCAGGGCATAATTCTCAACCTTTGCCCTGGGGGCTGGGGGGGGGGGGTTGTCATCCTCAAAGACATAATTTCCGGACCTTTTAACTACGTTGAACAAAATGGCTAACTCAAAATTTTGATTGCATGTGTTTGGGGGAAAGGTTACCCTGAGGGCTGTGGGGGGTTTTCATTCTCAAAGACCTAATTTCTAGATTTTTCAACAACGTTGAAAAAAATGGCTATCTCTAAGTTTTGTTTTGATGTGTTTGGGGAAATGGTGGCCATGAGAGGATTTTCCGCATGCATCTCCAGATCTTATGGATTTCCAATCATCACAGAATCTTAAGTTTGCCTCAAATTGATGAAACTGAAGAGGGCCAGTATTACACCAGTCGATGTTCATGTTGACCTCATTAAGGCATTTCCTGAATTTTTGAGTGCTCCGTAAGCTTTGGTATTCAACAAGATTATAATGTCAGGCCAGTACCCGCGAAATTGGAAAGGGGGATCCATATCACCTATCCCCAAAAAAGGAGCCCTTTTGATTTTACTGGTGTGCGGCCTATTACGATGACATCAATTTTTAGCAAGATTTATGAAAATTTCATCGCTGGGTGGCTGAAAACTTTTATTCTACATAAAATCGACCCTCAGCAAATCGGTAATATTCCCAAGAGTTCGATATGCTATTACTTAGTTAGTTTGCTTGATAAGGTTTCAAAGCATCTTGATTAACTGGAACGCTGGGTCAGCCTCAACGCGATTGACCTAAAGAAAGCGTTTGACCTGATCTGCCAAAGAACCCTTATCCACAAGCTATTGACAAATTTTAATGTTGATGTATATTTGATAAGAATTGTTGCAAATTTTCTTCCAGGTAGAAGTAGAAAAACTAAGTATAAATCAGCCTACACTGATCCCCAGCCAATTTACCGTGGAGTTCCCCAGGGAACAATTTTAGGCCCTCTACTTTTTTTGGTTATAGCTAAAGAGTTGGCAAAGGATGACTCGGATCACTTTAAGTTCGTTGATGATCTATTCGTACTGGAGCTAGACGAAAAGAGTGTTTCAATTGAGGCAGACAGAATAATGGCGAGTCTATCACGAAAGCTGAGGAGGGCAAAATGATCGCCAATCGTGAAAAATCGCTCATATTAACTTTTTTCTCTTCTGAGGGATAGTTCATGCCTTGCTTTACAGAATGTTTCAGGCATCATTAATATCAGACTCTTGGGAATATATCTCACACATGACCTGAAGTGAGAAAAACAGACACAGGAAATGATCAAACGGGCAAACATGGGTATCCTTTCTTTAAAACTCGTTGCTCGTCTTGTGTCCCAACCCTCCACCTATTGTGTATTTTTCTTACATTTTTCAAACTGCTGGTAGAATATGCTTGTCCTGTTGGGCATTACGACCTGACTTTGGACCAGAAGGACCACCTGGAAACGATCCAATACCAAGCTCTTTTGGTAGTGTCAAAATCTCCCAAAGTCGCTTATTGCTCCCTTTTGAAACATTTTTCACTTAATACTCTTTCGACACGCCGTGATGAATGGTGTTTTAGATTTGGTTTCAGTATTTTGGAAAATCCGTGGCTTCGGGAAATCCCCACCCCCCTGAGCTTCTCCCTTCACGCCAAAGGCTCCCGCGAAATGTAGCTCAACTGGTACCAAAAATTCAGCTGGTACCAGCACGGCATATGCGGTAAGCAAGTAGTTTTGTCCCCTCGTTAGTCAAGATTTTAAATTCTGCACCCACTAGTCCATAATTGTATATATTTATTTTCTTTAGTTCATTATTCTTTTATTCTTTTTATTCGTTTGACTCTTTTTGACTCTGTTTAGTTTGAACCTACGATATTTTGAATCAATGTATATTTTTGCATAACGATGGTGATGGTTGTGATTTTCATATGTTTTATATGTTTAGTGTCTTATTATGACAAAAACTTCCGCTGATCGGCATGACTGTTTTTATGCGTTTGAAAATAAAATCGTTATTTTTTTATTTACATTGAACAGAATGGCTATCTCAAAATTTCGATTGGATGTGTTTGGGGAAAAAGTGGGTGGGAGAGGGGGGTTGGTTGCCCTCCAATCACTTTCGACAATTAAAAAGGGCACTATTTCTTTCAATTTCCAATTGAATAAGCCCCTTTTGAAGTTTCTACGGCAGAGCTTTCTTTAAATCCTTATATACCCCCTGGGTATAACTTACAACCCTTACCCTGAGGGCTGTGTGGGAGGTTTGACATCCTCAAAGACCTAATTTCCAGAACACTCAACTACGTTGAACAAAGTGGCTATCTCATAAGTTTGATTGGATATTTTTGGGGAAATGGTGGCCATGGAAGAGGTGTTAGTTTCCTTCCAATCACTTTCGACTATTAAAAAGGCATACGTCCTTTCAATTTCCAAAGCCCTTTTCAAAGTTTCTACGACAGCTCCTTCGATACGAAGTGCCCTGGTCTAAAGAAATAAATAAATAACGCATTGTGCCAACATCGTTCTTTGCTTAGGCAACGCTATTGCACTACCTATGATACACTCAACAATAATAAATAACACTATCTCAAAATGCTTTTTTTACTTTCTGTTTTTGTTTTTTTGTTTTTCGGAGTAAAAATCTCCGTTTTTTACTTTCATAGATTTATTAACTCTAAGAGTTTGCGCATGTCGCTTACAACAATGAAGCTACAAACGACGATATGTGCGGATTATAACAAAAACTGCCGTCAGATCAACTTCACATATCAACTGAAATCACACATCACTATGCACATCACTATAAAAAGCACTACTTCTTAAAATCCTTTAAGAAGCTTTTCAACTTTGAAAATTTTTTTCGGAGAACCATTTTTTAAGCTTAGCGAAAATTGGTCTACAACAATTTTATGTCTTTTTAGGTCAAACTTTTTTTAAGCCCTACTATAACAGAAGAAACCCGGCTACAAAAAATTGCCATTGGATTTAATTTTATGCCGTGAAACAATACTCTTGGCCTAAATAAGGTCGAAATGCTTTTGATCATAATTTTGAAAAAGCTCATTGACTTACAACTGTTGAAGTGCTATATAAATAGCGCTATATAATAGTGCTAAAAAGTGCTATAAAAGTGCTATATAATAGTGCTATATAAAAAGTGCTATAATAAAAAGGGCTATATAAATAGCCTCACACTTACAGAGGTCGTATTGGCATGCAGTAAACCATTTTTTTGCAAACATATTAACAGTCCATAAAAAGTGAACTGTTATCCCGTAGAACTAAAGGTCTAGACTATTGCATAGTTATTATCAGGAAGATTGGGGATTTATTGTGGGGGGGGGTCACCTAAATTCTATGATAGCACTTCACTAGACCCATCATTTTCAAACTATTGCCAAATAGTCCTTCAGAAAAAATGCAAATAATATGTTTTTGACGGGAAATGTTATCTTTTAAATATTAGAGTATAGTACTAAACCCAAGTTTATAGTTAAATTCCAATTTTATTTTGATTCGCTGATAAACGAAGGACTGTTTTGCAAATTTTAATTTTACGTTAAAGGGTGGGGGTTGAGGGAGACAACAACCCCCTCGTTTTTAGCATCTTTTGAAAAGAATACTAAAAAAAATGAAATGAAGACCATTTTTTCCAACAAAAGTAGAGGGTTAATAACACAGAGCAAACAGAGAATATCCTGTATATTAGAGGGTTGTCACTTCCTTTAAACTCTCGCTCTTTATTTGAAAGATATACTATAAACTAGCCTACAAACGTTTTCATTGAAACCCTATCTAGAATAAAGCATTAACCTTGACTACTCATAGTTTTACTATATCAAGTGACGGATTAAGGGAGTGATCTTAGGTCTACTTACCCCAGAAGGCCGAAAGTTGCATTAATTACAGAGGCGGAGGGGTGACAAATACAGACTGGGGAGATAAATTTTTATCGGTGCCCCCTCCCCCCAGACACTAGTTTTGAATCCACTCTAGACAATAGCCTAGTTTTTACTTTTTATTTCTAAGAAAAATCGTTCAAAAACACTCATCTACAGTAGGCTATGCCTCCCCCTCATCTTATCTAAAACAGAAAAACAAAATAATCATAGAAACCTTGTAATTCTAGCAGTTGTGGGGGCCCTTTCCAAGACATCCTCATTTATTGGTATGACTGCATTTTCCCGAGGAATGAGGTCTTCAGTATTGCTAATGTGTGCAAATGATGTTAAAGTCTTTAATAAAACTGAATCTCGATTAATCGGAATACGATTTAATTAACTTAAAGCATAAACTTTGTACACTTTCCTTATTGGGTTACATATATACTTGAGCAGCAACAAGATTTCAGGCTTGTGACTACATTAAGACGTGCCTGAAAATTCTGAGAACTTCGCCAAGAAAATGACACAGCAATGAGCTACTCTGGTGGCTTTAGGCGGCTTTGTGCCACCTAAATAATAGTAGAAGCAGTACACCAATTAAGCTTGAAATGAGCAAGGATCCCCTGGCAACAGTCAATACTTTCCTTTCATTTCTAAAAATGCATCTTCTCATTTGTTTGTTTTCTATCTATTTAGTTACAATAATCTATATATTATGGTTTGAACCTTATTTCAGACACGAGTCAAACAGACAGTGGGTTTGGAAGTAGCCTTGAAACTTCTTTAGAAACAAAGGGAACCATGGGAAACACCTTTTATTTTGATTCATCATCAAGCCATGGAGATGAAATGAATCGGTATCCTGAGCCTCTGTACCTGAGAAAACAAGCAGAAGCAATGCAATTCGGGGCTAGAGAGCACGAAGAAAACCTCCCTTCAATAACACGTACCTTTAACCACGTTCGAGAACGTTCATTTAGCGTAGGACCGCTTGCGCAAAGCAGACATGACTTCATCCCAGGTTCTGGAAGAATTAGACAGATACCATCCTATCTCCCTTTGACAACACCTTCAAATAGGGAGTAAGTTCTTTCAAATTTCTTATCCAGGAAATATTACACGAGCCTCCCAGAAGTTAATTCAGCCAAGTCCGATTTTTATATATCTTTAGCCCTTAATACCAAGCTCCGTAACTGACTTTTTACGCATTTAAATTCTGTAAAATTAAAGAGTTTTAATGTAAAACATCAAATAATTCTTTAGCAGACAATTTAAGAAAACGAATCGTAAAATATATTTAAGAACATTCTTAATATTCAAATATACAAGCAAACATCTCAAGATAAGGATAGTTTTTGATGAGGTTATTAAAACAAAAACCAGCAGCGAATCACCTTTTTCAATTGTTTCCAGTGTTAATCTTTTAAGGGACTTGCTCCAATTGGCCTCTTTTTGATTTTTTTTTTTTTATTTAGTATTAATAGGCCTCTTTCTCGTTAATTTTTTAAAGGAGTTGCTCCAATAGTCCTGTTAATGGCTCATTTTTTACTAATGGAGATTCATCACCCAATGTAAAAACGCTTCGTCACTTGGTATCAATTCAGTGTCTAAATCTGTGTTTAATGTTTGATGTAAATCTGTGTCTAGTAATCTGTCCCTGATGTAAAAATCTGTGTCTAAATCATTGTCTAGATATTTTGTTGAATCGGGTCTGCTTCCCTTTGAATCGTGGGTCGATTTTGTCGTGTGAAAGCAGTTCGTTATACGGGGGTTTTAAGAAGCCAAAATTTTGTCAAAAAATCTGTCGCAAGGCCTTCTCCCTCCAAGAAGGGTGACTCTTGAGGTAAATAAACTGAAAAAGCTTTGCAATTTGTCAGCCTCAGATGGCGTTGTGCCTGAAAGCTGAATAAAACTGCTAACAATCAGAACTGCCATCTTCTCGTCGTGCTAAGAAACTGAGACAACTTTGCCATTTCATGACCTTAGATGACGTTGTGCTTCACTGATTTGTCAATAGTAGTAATAGTAACAATTCTTGTAGTATTTGTACATCGTCTGGTATATCTGGTATATGTGGCATCTGTGATTATATTTTGCTGCAGAAATTTTACTGCAATTTTTGTTCTTAAAACTTTTGAATCTGTGAGGTTTTTTGCAATTACAACGAAGGTCAGTACATGTTCTTAAAAATTGAGTAGTTCGTGGTCCTACTCAAGGAATGGTGGTTCTAATTACAATATATGGCTAATACAGAAAATTTGATTTTGCCGCAATTCTACTGAATTCAAAAATATAATTCGACATTTTTAGCTCCTAAAGTTTTCTAAACAATTTTTTTGAATACAATTCTTTTGTTGGTACGTAATAGCTATTGACTTTGCCTGTTCTGAGCTGTTCTTTAGAACACAGAAGTTTCTTTAGTTTTTGTATAAACAGAAGTCTGTCCCAAGAATAAGCAGAAAGAGGAAAAGAAAGCCGTCCTAACAATAAAAAAAGGAGAAAACCAAAACAGCAAAAACTAAAAAGAATTCAAGCTTAAAAAGAAAAAACAAAGCCAGGAACGGTAAAAACACCAAAGATACAAAAAGTCTAAACTAAGCACCAAGAGCCAAACTTAACAATTTTCCCTCAGTCCAATGCTCGCTAAAGTCGCATCTATAAATAATCCCTTGACCTGGTTAGGAGAAGAACTTTTTGAATTCCAGAAATCCTGCAGACGATTGTTAATAGGACAAACTTTCATGTTTAGTAAATACGGAAACGAAGTGGTATAAAAAGGACAATAATTTAGGGGTTTTCTTTCTTGGGAGGGGATTAAATATTACTTATGTATTTTTTCTGATGCGTGTTTTTGAATAATATTTTCTATGGCTTTGTTTGGATTAAAATTAACTTGTTAATTAACAGCTAAAATTAACAGCTAAGCTCTTGCATGAAATATCAAGAAACATGTTCCTTTTGTGTCTGATTGAAATATTTTATAATATAAAATTGTTCATTTAAGTAATTCTTCGTAATGATTAACAATTACAATTAACAAATACAATTAATAATTACAAAACAATTAACAATGACTTCTCGTTTTTGCAATACACTTACTTGCCTTATAAAGGACATTTTGTAATTCTTTGACGTTAGTTTATTTTTATATAGTTTACATATTTCTATGTATTAAATATAGCGATTACTTTTCTTTGGCTCATTAGTAGGCCCTTGGTTTTTACTTCGTCTTTTCTGGTACAAAATGACTTTGTCATCCAAAAATCTGAATTTTTATAACTAGATTTGTATCGATTGCTAAATTCATTTTATGTCTGAATATGTGATATCAACTCCGACAAAATCCAGGGCACAGGGCGTCTATCTTGTTTCCCTTTATTTATGAGTGCCGCCAATAAATAGGAGGTAATTACTACCAGGAGCAATGTTTCTACCAAGATTTAAAGGGGAATACTTCTCATTTCTCTATATTTATACCCTTTTTATTGTCTTTTTATATTCCAGGGAAGACACCCTCCTGACCCCTCTACCGGCGTCCATACTTTTTTTTTTCTTTTTTGTAAGCAGGCCATACAGTCTTAACAAAATTGCATCTTATTACGGAATTCAATATTCAATAAATTTAGTCCTCTATTTTGACAAGTTTTTTTTTTGTTTCTGCAGGTGGATTTTCCCCACCCGGGTGAAAATAGATTCATTGTTACTTCTATTTCATTTGTAAATTAATACGTAGGAAAATGCTTCAAATTTCCTATTTGCACAAGTTTTCCCCTTAAAACCAACCTATAAATAATTATTCATCCCATGTCAGGTGTTATGTTCAATTGAATGAATTTAGCCATAGCAGCAAAGCTTTTCACCCGAAAGAGAATTTGACCTGAGAGTTTTAAGATAAGATGTTTATTTTAAAAATCGCTGTCACAAGCGCCAAAGGGCGGAATTTAACTAGTGGGCTCAATAAATGAAAGCGCGACAAATGCATAAAAATAAGCTGAAAAACCAACGATTCATTTAAAAAATGGAAAATTAATGCAAGATTTAAACTTTCAGAATGAATAAATCATTCATTAGTCATTATGTAAAACTGTCATTTTATCAAACTTGTCAAACTAAAAATGTATATACATAAATGGGTCATAAAATGTAAAGCGATAAATACAAGTGAAACTCAATAAGATATGTTTATAAATATTAAAAGGGACATTGCCAAAATAATTCAATCAGAAGGAATAACTATCTTAGAATGTTTCTAGGTTTCCCTTTTTAAATTAGATGGCGTATAAAGCATTATTTAGTGAATCTCTATTTTTTTTTGTCTCAAAGTTTATGCGCTCTTTTTGGTTGAGTTAACATTGGTTTTATTACATTTTAATGCTTGATTTTATCTCACATATTCGTATTAATTTGCTCCTATTCTTTTAACTCCAAATTTAAGTCATTCAAAGGTTTTGAAATATCAACCGTTAATGTGAAATATTGCTGCTAAAATGTATCACCAAACAAAGTTATAGGCTTTTTTCTAATTTAAGAAATTGCCACATTTCATCTTTGAGATTCCCGAATTTCTTAAGTATTTTGGGGCAGAATAGTCAAGGGACCTCGATTTATCAAGAGAGCGTAGAATAACTGAATTTTATATTGTTAAGTAATGAAGGAAATTGTGGCTGATTTAATCTATATTATCTCATAGAATTTATTATATTAATTGGAATGTAAATTTATCATTATAATCATGTATTACGACAGAATGAGAGGGAGGGTCCTTAATTTTCATGGAGAATCTTTCCACCTCCCTCCCAATCTCCAAGCGGCATTAACCTACATTATTTCACATTTTGGAATGTTTTTTTTTGTATTGGAATAATTGGGTCTGTTTTTTTTTATTTATTAATAATAATTTTATTATCCTTTAAATATTCTTTTGTCTGTTTGAATTAAATGATTTTCGTGTCTTGTCCCATCTTTAAAGGTCAAGGAGCCTGCTACTTTTGTTTTACATATGACAAAACATTATCCATCTTTATTATCTTTAGGCACAAAACTTTTTAATTGTTTATGAAATGTGCATTACGAAATTTCAGTTTTTCGGCTAATTTTGCTTGCGGCTTACGTAGTAATGCTATAAAAATGTTGTAGAAGTCCATAAACACACAAAAATGTCCTGTCCTAACTTGGTTTTACTCATTGGAACTAACGCCAACGATTCTTCAAACGTATTGAAGCCCGTAAGTGGGTAGAATCACCCTCCATTGCCGGTCCTACGATCGAAAATGTTTTAAAACTTGTTGATTTCCCTTTAAGACGAAGTGGATGTTTTGATCCAAATTACACTGGTGTCGATTCACGATTGGGGAGGGGGCAATTTTTTTTATTTTTCAACTATTTTTTCAAAAAACTATATTTACGGTCATGTCAATAATTGTTTCTGCAGCGGTATTGCAGGATAACAATACTTGTTCATACTTCTTCAAACAAGTGGACAGTAGAAGAACATATGGGTTTTGTAGCCTCAATCGGCCAAATATTTATGAAACCACCGTCAGTGGCAAATGAAAGTACCAGACTTTGAATGCTTTGCATTCAACTCTGACAGCGTATAGCATGCTTGCAGAGCTGCTTCGCGTTCTTGCAGAACATTAAAAAAAACTTGCTGCTTCTTTTCTGTCTTCTATCTGTTAACTTCTTTTGTCTCAGGTAAATACCATTCATCATAACATCTGGATGTAGCCAAATAGAAAAATATTAAATATTTACTTTCGCAGCGAAACCCTAAAATTCAATAATGTTGACTGTAGACTCCGAGTTTAATGTCCTTGGTCTAAAAAAAGATGAGAAGACAAAAAAAAAAACAAAAAAACACTAATGCTAGATGACCATTGCCATTCCGTAACAAAGCTGCTTAATGTGAGAATGTAAAATGATCAATGATTAGTCATCTAAAAATAATCCACCAATAATCCAAATAGATCCAGCATGAATGATGAAAACGAAGCCCTCTTTTTCTGTTTTTTAGATGAAACAATAAACACTCTTCATAAATAAAGACAATGTCAAAAATTGTAAAAAAAAAAATAAGTGGACGGATTTGATCAAACTAATGTATTAATCTTTATGTGTTTTAATGTTGAGTAGTTTAGCTGTCTTTCCCCTATATTACATTACATATACCAAAACCAAGATGCAAATACCTTAGGTGACTGCGAAAGGATTTCTTGATATGAGTTTTAGAAAAGGCTTAACAGTTTAAAGAAGCTTTTCAGAAAAATGCGGTACCCCAATCGTGTGAGCTTATCTTAGAAGATTTGATTAGGTATGAACTTTTAAAAAAAACCTCAAACCTCAGACATTGAGTATTCATATTAGTAGTCTTACCAGAGACGTTTTTCCTAAATAAGTGACAAAAAATTTTTTGATTGATTGTAATCAACCCCTTTTATTGATAACTACCCGCTGGTGAGAAAAATCCAGAAAAAAATACTTTTGCTCTTCATATTTGCTTCTTCTAATTTTTTTGCTTTGCCATTTTTATTTTGTGTTTCCGAAATTGGTTTCTGTTGTTCGGACTTTTATTTTTTTTTTCTCCCCCTCTATCTCCATTTCCCTCTTGTCTCTTCTTTGGACTTTCTATTTAAATATTATTGGTAATTTGGATAATTCTGTCCAAGGCCAGATTTAAAGTTTTGACGCTTTTAGGCCCTAACGTTTTTGCCGCTCCATTTTAGCGACATTTCTGGAAAAATCCCCAAAAATTCAAGGATAACGGAAACAATCAAGAGAACACTACTGATGAGCCAAAACTAATGAAAGGGAGAGGTAATAGCTCTCAGCTGTTATTCTTGGGAGACATATGACAGTTTGAATGTGGCCATGGATTTCCTGTGTTGTTTTAAAATCACTTTTGTGTGAATAGGCAGCGCGGCGGTGGATTGCACCTGGCACTTTGACGATAAGTCACATCTGTCTGGTTTTTGTTAAGAAAAAAAAATCACTCAGTGATAAGTTATTACACCCTCTGGTATTGTGCGCCCCTAGGCCCGGGCCTAGTGGACGTATTGGTAAATCTGGGCCTGATTGTATTGCATTTTGCTGCATTATCTGTGACAAATAATCCCTAGTGACATAATGCATATTCTATTCAATTAAATGCATTTCTTTCCAAAATCTCTTCTTCAAAATCCAATAGTTCATTAATATGTTTTATGTACGTCTGTCTTTCCTATGGTGCTTTGCCGTTTTTATTGTTTTATTTAAATTTATTTTCTATAATTTTTAGTTATCATAATGAAAATACTTTCTTTCTTCTTTTTTCCTCCCTCCTATATGACTCCCACGATAATATTTAACATCTTACAGAGGATCACCATTATCAGCATCTCATCATCAGGATGGTCGTATTTGGGACTTTGGACAGCTAGACTCATATTTGGTAAGTTCTCAAAAACTATGCTATAGGTGTATTAAAATCTTCCTGTAGGTGATTCTTATTATGTTGTAAGTGATTTATTATGCTGATCCATTCTAATAGGTTATTCTGGAAGATGATTCATTCAAGTAGGTGACTCATTCCAAAATATGCTGTATAGGTGATACATAGGCTTGTAAGTTTTCAAAAAAGATGTTGCAGGTGCATTAAGAATGCTTGTGGTGGGCTAACTCTAAAGATGCTATGAATTTTTCATTGAGATTTCCGTGAGTACACTGAACTCGTAGTTTCATTTGTTTCCACTGTCTCATTTGGATTTTAAGTTCTTTGAGGTCTTCAATTATAATTTTTGAGATTTCTAGTTTAAGACTATTATGCTTGCTAATTTTCTTCAGTAAATGTAGTTGGTAAGTTGGCTAAAGTCTTCAGTAAATGTAGTTGGAACATCAATGGTAGGGTAAATCAAAATTGATGCTATATACATTTTTTTTTGGAATTGAGATCTATGCCCAATCATCTCTGCTTATTAAACTTAACTGATTCGTCCAGTTTATGTTTAGTATCTCATCTGGACTTAAAGATTTTTCTAGATTTTCATTTATTGTTTTTTATAGATTTTTAGTTTAAGGCTACTATACCTAACGAATTTCCAAGAGTTTTTCTATAGATGGGTAGAAACAAAATGAAAGGCTAATTTAAAAGCTGCTACTGTTTATGTTTTTTTTTTAAACTGGTATTATACCCCTAACCTAGCCTGAGGACACTCAACTGATTGTTCCTGTTTATTTCCACTATTTAATTCTTATTTTGGGATCATTCAAAACTTTACTAAAAATCATTTTAAAATGTTAGTTCAAGATTAACCTATTTGGGAAGAATTCTTTTTAACTGTATTAGACATTGGTGGGACTCATCTACACCACCACCTTTGGATTTAAGATATTTTAGAAATTAATGTTTTTTTCTAATTTGTAGCTCTAATTTCATTGTTAGCTAGAAAAAAGGAAATTTTTCATACCTAAATCCATCTTTGTATTAACTTAGAAATTCTTAAAAAAAAACTCACAAGAAAGCTGGATAAGCCATTTCTGTATTTAAAAATTGTCTGATAATTTAATATCTATGCTACTAAATGCGAAAAATCAGTATACTAGAATTTATTTCTTATCTCTGCATTTTGTCCAGTGAAAAGACGACGAATTCATAGACCTTTCTAAAATATAATAGTATCGATAGTAATACCCTGAGTCTTAGCCTGTCTTGAGCACCTAAAACATGCTTTTTCCAATATTTATTTATTATTGAAAGTGTGAAAAACATTTTTTGAGTTTTTTTTTTATCAATGTGTGTCTAAATGGACGCACTTACGCAGGGACACAAGAACGTAGTTTAATATATGCCTCACAATTACTGTAATAATCCTTAGAGAATTTCATTTTTTAAATTTGTTACTGCTATTTGCCTCCAATGGGCAGGTTAGGAGCGAGGATTCGTAATGTACTATGAGATTTTGGCCAAATCTATAGTCTTGCCTATATTCTTTAACTTAACATGCATATACAATACTTTTCCTGCATTTTATTTAGTTATTAATTTAGTTATTAATTTAGTTTTAATTTTTTTATTTAGTTATTAATTTGCTTAGAAGTCTTTTGCCTTTTCCAAAATATGGCAAGTCTCTTTTTTGTATCTCTTTGTAATGAGTTCAGCATCGTTTTTGTTGTACATTTGATGTCAAAATTGTTTCTTTATAATTGATTCATTGTCAATTGCAGTAAAAAAAAACATAAAATATATGCACATATAATACATGCTTAGAAATTTAATTTGCTTAGAAGTTTTTGCCTTTTCCAAAATACGGCAAGTCTCCTTTTTTCTCTCTTTGTAATACCTAGTACAGGAAGCTTTTGAGTTCAGCATTGTTTTTGTTGTACAATTGATGTCAAATTTTTTTATTTTTTATAAACAATTCATTGTCAATTGCAGTAAAAAAAAACATAAAATATATGCACATATAATACATGCTTAGAAATTTAATTTGCTTAGAAGTTTTTGCCTTTTCCAAAATACGGCAAGTCTCTTTTTTCTCTCTTTGTAATACCTAGTACAGGAAGCTTTTGAGTTCAGCATTGTTTTTGCTGTACAATTGATGTCAAATTTTTTTATTTTTTATAAACGATTGATTGCCAATTACAGTAAAAAAAAAAAAAAAACAACAACACACACACACACACAAACAAGACGCATACCAGTCAAAGGCCCAGGTTTTGACGAAACTTTCATATTTAGAGCTTAGTTTTTTTATTAATTTGGAAAGGATTTCTCGGAGAAATTACAAATACGAGCATATGACACAAGTCTTTACTTAATCCAAAAAACAAATACAATCAAAAATACAAAAAATCTGAAAATATATCCCTTAAAAATTTAAGTGCTGCCTTTAGAAGCGCTTTAGGACATACTTCATTTTTATTTTTGAAAAAAAATGTATTTTAAGATTTGAAATACACGCAAAAAGAATAACAAAAGAAAAAAAAAAGTTTCTAGAATCGCTAAGAAGCTCATCTAAGAATATCAGGTGAGTTGGAGGGGGGGAGGCTATGCCTGAAAGCTGACGGGACTAAAAGCAGTGGAATTTGAGTTTTTATAGAATAAAAACTAGTTTTTACAGAATTTGATTGTGTAGCGAAAACAAGTTTGTGAAACTTGGTTTGGTAACAGGTATTTCGGGACCGTGAATACAACACACATAAAAATTAACTTGTAAAAACAAGTAAAAAAAAATGCACATAAATTTTTTTGGGCTGCTTTTTGCAAGGTTTTTGTGAATACCCCCCCCCCAAATAAAAAATACTGGATGTGGCCCTGTTGACAGCTCTATCTCCAACTAAACAAACAACATGTGATGTTAACTTTACGGGAAAATTATGTTAAATTATGCATAAGATTTTATCTCGAATAAGAGAAACTCATTTTTTAAATGAAAACTGAGCCGTAAAACTTAGATCCCTAATTTAAACTCAGTTTTTCCCACTTTATTTCTTCTGAGTTTAATAAATTATCTAGTTCTGAGGAAATGTTTAATGATATATTGTATACTTAATTATAGAATTGAGATAATTACTACAACTAGTATTGTCTCAAATGAATCTAGTCCGTTGAACAAGAATTATTTTAAAAAACACGTTTTATGTTTACACAGATTATAATAATTTCAGTCGTTTATACCAAGTGCGGCTTCAACTCCAGGGGCCAGTGGACCTTCCATGTCTTTTCCATTTGAACGCCGAAGGACTGATTCTGAGTCAATGATGTTGAGTAGCTCAATGACGAGGGCCAATTCAGTAGCTCAATCTCATTTTATGCAGGTAATCCCTCTGTTAAGGGTCAGCTAAATCAGTATTTTTTTTTTTTAAATATTATGTTTTATGCATCCATTTTATTTTTTGTTTTGTTTTAAAGTTGACGTCTTCGCAAATTAATCGCTCAAGTATTTCCAATCATCTTCCGTCACTTAGGATGTGATCAAGCCGCACCACTTTCATGACAAATAAAATTTGGCCACTAGAATTTTTCAAATTTTTAAAATTTATAAACGGGGTTAGATGATAACGTAAAATATAATTTTTTTCCTATGAAACTTTTCATTTATCCTGGTCCTTTAAGTAAATCATTACTCTGTCTAGCTGTGAAAATATAGCAATATAAGAATTTTTTTCCGCAGTCAAATTAACAATGCTGCTAAAGATTTTCCTTTAGGTTGCGGACATGGCAATGTTATGTAACAATTAAAACTTTCAGAAACGTATAAACTGAGTAGGAAATTCAAAATATAGAAGCTTGGTAGAGAAATTTTGGAAAATTCTATAATATTTTAGAAGCTTAGAAAGCAAGCTTAGCCTACTAGGTTACCTTGTCCTTGAAGATGTTTGTAAGAAAACAACAAAAGAACTTTCTAGCTAAGACATATTAGCAATCATGAATCTTCTGCCAATGGCTGTATCATAGAAATTAGTCATCCTAATTTCCTATAGCTTTTAACATCTAGGGGAAGGGTTAAATGCCCTATATCCCCCACTGACTCTTCAAAAGCCCTTTTTAATTAATTGTTTTTGTTACATTAATCATGATTAAAATTTTGTTAATATGCCAATGTGCTAACTAGATCAATGACTTCAAACAGCGCTGCAGGATGACCTTGAAGAATGGCACTCCTGGGAAAAATTATTGTGTAATAAACAACACAGCACTGTGCTAGATCTTAACTATTAGCTAAAGGTTCTGAGTTCGGGGTTGAAGAGGAGCCTGCGCATCTGCTTTAGTCTCGGGTGCCGTGGTGCCGTAGTGTGTTGTTAGTAGTATTAGTTAATTATCCACCAATTTCCTCCAGCACCGATTCAATTTGCTAGTGGCATTCTTCAACAATGCCAACTAACAATTTTGTTAGTTTACAAAAATACAATTGCCAGTTATCATCATGGTCTCAGTTATAACTTTCCTTTTAGTTTCGATGTGGAATCCAAGCACCCAGATTATATAGAAAGATACCAGTGGAAAAAGATTAACCTTAGTTTATATCAGTTGACGTGTGAAGACATTGGTACTTGTGTGATATACGCCCTACCCAGAGTCCTTCTAATATGTTTTTCTGACGCCCAATCCTAATCAAATATACAAAAATTGTTTTCTAACTTCCCACTGTCCAAATACTTTACCCCATCCCTAATGTGCAAATATATAGTCCAATGTATATATTTTCCATCTACTGTGTCAGTTCTCTTTGTCTTGTTTCACGCTAAGCTGTAACTAACGAAAAAAACACCAGTCCCATGATGCGTCAATGAATGAACAACTTGAACGATAGGGCGTTTATCAGACAAGTATCCGACATTTTGAGCAAAATAAAAGTCATATTCCAGCCTTTTGTCCGTGGGAGCGATGACAAGATTGCACTCAGCACATATTGTGCTGTAATCATTTTCTCGCTGAAACCTGCTGAGTGTGCAGTTATATCAGCTATATGCAGTTTAGGAAAGGTACAAAGAAAAGAAGATGCTGTGATCACCTTTTCGCGAACCATGCCAAATATGGGTCTAAGATGTGGTATATGCCCAAACCATGTGCAACAATACCTGAAGAACAATACCCTGTTCTCTTCACAATTCTTCCAAGGTTTTAAGGTCAAAGATGATTATTTGCAAAAAGGAATATCATGAATTACTTAAATTGCATCTTGATTCACTCCTGGAAAAGGAACATTTACTTTGTAATATCTAAGAATAGTGTTTCAAGGGCTGCTCGCCAGTTGAAGGGCATGGCTACCTAGTATGAATACGTTTCTAGTGGTGGTATTTCCGCTGCATTTGATTCAGTAATCCAATCTGCTGTCTTTCAGACCCTGGTAGATGCTTTTGTTAACTCCCATTTAGAGGCTATGTTATCATATTGGTATTCTAAGAGCCATATAAGATTCAAACTTGATTAATTTATTTGGTAAACTTAAAAGAGGACTTTGACAAGGTTCTGTAATAAGTCATATATTACTTAATCTCTAAGGTCACGAACATGAGCGCCCATAGGCTGAATTCCGGGAGGGGGGCTTACCTGGTCTATTTGGCACTTTTAATGCTGTATAATAGACATATCAAAACAAAACTATAAGAAATAATGCAGCATTATTTATCCAGGAGGGGCTTGCGCCCCCTCCCCCCCCCCCCTTATGGGCGCCTATGGTCATGAAACAAATTTCTGGTGGGCTAAGCTTTTATATTTCTGATTACAGTCTAATATGCCTAGGGGATGATTTACTTATGTTGAGTTTCTTTTCAACAGCATTGCAGGGTAATTTAGATAAGCTTATATCTGGTTATAAGGTAACTGGTCTACAAGCTAACGGTTTCGCTAAAGTTATTATGTAAAATGCAAAAGTATTTACGGTGCCTGAGCACTAATTCTAATGTTTTAATTAAAACTAGAAAAATACCTGAAAAATTAGTTTAAAATTAGTTTTTTTTTTGTTAGAATAAAATCATCTCGCTACGTGATTAAGCTTACAGGGTTGAACGTAACCAGTTATATAATGTCAGTAGGAATGCCCAAAAAACGAAAATTTTTTTCCGAATTTTAGAGGGTGAGTTAGTCGAAATTATTAATCGGTTGTGATGAATTTGTCATCCATAGTTTTGTTTTGTTTAGGGGATACTAATTTGTGTTGATGTGTAATTCCAGTGGATGGTATATTTTAGGCTGCAGTGTTTTTAGTTACGGTGCAGAGGTATGGAAAGTGGAAAGGAGAAGAAGATTTGTTAGACGTTGTAAGGTGGAATATTTTAAATTTGAGTTTAGTCATAAAGCTTTATCCATGGAATCTTTATCCATTGAAAATATTTTTGACAAAAAAGTCAACAAGTGAAAATAGTTTCAATATGTCTTATTCATGTTGTCAATTTAATAGGTCTGAAGTTCAATTTACGTTTATTTACGTCTTTTTACGTTTATTTACCGTTTTATGAGGTTACGTTTGATTTTTAGTATTTACGTTTATGAGGACTTCAATTAACCGCATTTGCGCCCATATGGGGGGGGCAGGGGGGGGGGGGCTCCCGCCCCCCCTGGCTGAATGATACTGCCTTATTTTTATATTTTTGTTCTGAGATTTTTACTATATAGCCTTAAAAATGCCAATTAGATACGGTTTGCCCCCCCCCCCCTGGAATTCAGCTTATGGGCGCCCATGACTAACCGTAATTGATTTTGCAGGACGAGCAATATGGGACAGATTGGCTTGACAGACCAATGAAAATCAAAAGAGAATATATGTCGTTTAATGCCACAAGTATTCCCCCTCCTTCTATTAGTGACTCCGGCTCTGTCGACGCCAACCTTGGGATAACCTGTAAGTGTGGTTTGCTGCTATTATTTTCTTTGGTGTTATTATTGAACTAGCTGGAGATTCATTTTCGACCTGTTTTTTTCCAAGAAAAAGATAGCAAACCATTAAGATAGAATATACAGAAGCCACAGAGTCTCTTGGACGACATGCATGAAAAAAGATAGTTTGCCCGCTTCCCACAAATTTCCAAGATCACTCACCCCCTTCCCAACAAAACACAATTTTTCCTTTAAGTTCCAACTCAGACTCCAGGAAATTACTTTTATGATTCGCATATTCTCGTCACCCCGCTTCGATCACTCGCTCCTACTTTGGCTTGTCTTGCAACATAGACTTCCCCAAGTAAATTGTGAAAGAGCTAGATTTTCAACGAGATTTCAAATCATTTCTACAGCTAATAGGCTTAAATAAATAATATATTTGAAAATTTGAATAGCTGATCTCTGTTAAAAAAAAGTTAACAGAATATATTATTTACCCTTGATGACATGTACCTCTTATTGTATTGTGTTTTTGTTTTTAATTACATTATTGTGAATTTGCCATACTGGGGTAACCTCTTTTTTCCCTCTCCTACTTTAAGTTATCATATTGTTTTCGTTTTTTTTCTCCATCTTTATTTTATTTTATTTGTGTCTTTTGGTGGATTGTAAAGCTTATTTTGATAGTTAGTAACCTTCAATTCGAGCTCAGCTGTTTGCTCTATTTTAAAATTTATGTTTCTCTGTACTAAGTGTTATAATACAGTTTGTTATTAGAACTCTTGAATCCCCAAGCCCTGAAACAAAACAGAGTGCGTATAAAATTTGTCACCTTTTAATGAAACCCACAGACAGCATGCAATTGGTCTGATGAGATAGTTCCTTTTATGGAACTTTCCCTTTATGGATTATGGATATGGATTATGGATAGATCCCTTTATGCAAAAATAACGCGTATTTTCTTACGAGCATCCCAGCTGACTGATCTGACATCTAATCTCCAGGGAAACTAAGATTACCCGGTCTATAGCTTCTACGACACGAGGCCATATTTTTTAGATTAGGTATTGGCTGACTGAATCCCACCGACACCTCCAGTTATATAAAGCAAGATAGGACGCCCAAATTTATTAGTTTAGTAACTAAATCTAATAGGATCCTTAGAGTTTATGGAAATCCATTTGGTCTTTGTGATCAGAGCATTTTTCAATCGACACTGATATTGTTTTATGCATACCCGTCTTAAATATTGTCAATATACTTTGGTGTCGTTTCCTGGCTGTTTTCAATTTGTGGCTAATTAGTTCTATTTTATTCGTTGCATGTTTGTTATTTTTTTTTTTTTTTTTTTTTTTTTTTTTTTTTTTTTTTTTTTTTTTTTTTTTTTTTTTTTTTACATTTTTGTATAAGTTTATATCTCAGATATGTGGAAAAAAATTTGCTGATTGTCAGGAAATTTCTTATGAAATATTATATATATAATGTTTTATATATATTATTATATTTATATTATATATATATATATATATATATATATATATATATATAATATATATATATATATATATATATATATATATATATATATATATATATATATATATATATATATATATATATATATATATAATATATATATATATATATATATATATATATATATATATATATATATATATATATATATATATATATATATATATACATATATATATAATATATATATATATATATATATATATATATATATATATATATATATATATATATATATATATATATATATATATATATATATAATATATATATATATATATATATATATGTATGTATATATATATATATATATATATATATATATATATATATATATATATATATATATATATATATATATATATATATATATATATATATGTATATATATATATATATATATATATATATATATATATATATATATATATATATATATATATATATATATATATATATTATATATATATATATATATATATATATATATATATATATATATATATATATATATATATATATATATATATATGTATATATATATATATATATATATATTATTATATATATTATATTTTAAATTTTACTACACTTATTTGGACTAAGTTTAGACTCTTGATAGATTGCCAATTTGCCAATTATCAAGATGTCTTGGTGAAAGAAACTGCTAAATCTTTTCCCTAATGCCGCTCCTGAAAGTAAGCGGCTATTGATCTTCTGTATATATTTATTACGTCTCTGACAGGTTCAAGGTCACGACGGATATTATGTTGTGATTACGTCTCTGATAGGTTTGGCCGAGTCACGACATAGGCAATAATGCTCCTAAACTAATGTCTCTGATAGCAGAACAGCAAAACAGAAATACGCGTAAAATAGGGGAAGCGGGGATAAGGGTGTCGCTTATGGGGAGAGGGTGGACTTCCCCAATGTTTTCTGCCATTAAATAAAATTGGTGTCAGATGGTAAAAGTTACCAGCCAGTTGGTAAAATCTATTGACCCCCCCCCCAAAAAAAAAATGGGATAGAGATGCTTCTGAGTGGGGGGGGGGACGGCGTTTTTCTTAGAAATGATAGAAACCTTATTTTTTGAAAATTCAGGTTTCATACTTGTTTGCACCTAGGCTCATTTATAGCTTCTTTTTTTGCTATCTCATCTATTTAGATGTTGTATACATTCAATTTTATATAAATTTTTATTGTTTTAATCTGCTGTGGTTTATAATAGCCTGGTATGTATTCGAAGCATAAATTATATATTAAATATTTTATATTTGTAGTCGTTACTAATATTTCTACGAATGAAATATTTACGTTATGATGCGAATAAAATATTCTTAGTCGTTGCTAAAAATAATTTCCTAATGACAACTGTTAAGCAGTATAGCACAGTTTTGCCAAAGCATTACATTCATTCCACCTTTTGTACAGTTTGGAAGTCCTGGCACAACGCCTCACCTTTGGACATTTTATGGTGCGATAGAAAGTTTGTGGCATATTTTGGGACATTTTGATTGCATTCACCTGCTCAAGTTTTATTTATTTCAAGTTTTTGAAACTCCTCCCATAGCCTTTTAGCAAAAGAAAATAAGTTTTCCAAACACAAATTTTCCAAAGTTGATTCTCACACATAAAATACGGCTGAAAATTGGTTGCTAAGAGAGGATAAAGATATGAACGAAAAAATATATATATTTTTGTATATTTAAAATATATAAAAATATTTCTGATTCTGTTTGCTTTTCAATGCTTTTTAGTATTTTTGTCTGTGAAATGAAACTGACATTGTATATTTTTGCGGTACAATTTCTGTCGGATAACAAGTATGATTTATCTCAAAACATTGGCAAAGCTGGTGTAGCATCTATTCCGATAACGATTCGGCTGTGATAATTAAATGTGTGACATATGCCATTTTGGTTGAAAATGAGTTTTGTATGTGTCACGGGTAAACTACGAAGAATCGAATGGTGCAGTCAACATGGTCCTATCTTCCACCGTTACGAAGATCAAAAGAGACGTAAGCCTCTAAGTAGCGTATGTCTCTTTTTATCAGGTCTTGTTGCGATTGAGAATGACAGAAGAGGATTATCTTACGGATCTATAACATGGGGACCTGGCATTTGTCTCCTTTCTTTGTAAAAAAAAGGAGACATGCGCCATAAAATGCAATAATTTTAAATTCGCTCGGAATACTTGTATTTAATTTATACTATAGAAAAGGGCATAAGAAGTTGTTTTAGAATATGTCTCCTTTATCCTCATCCTTCAGAGCGACCACAGCCCACAAAATTTTTCCGTTTTTGGCTCTCCTGAAAAGTTACAAAAATGGTATATGTTGCACTTTTAACTATCACAGCCGGATTCATTTGCTACATGTTTGTCTTGCAAACATGCATTGTTGAACACGATGGAAGAATACAATATCACTTTTGCTGTGATGAAAACAATTTCTTTTATTAATACTGCTCATTGTTTTCAGGAATCTCCTTTTTTTTTATGCGAGTGTATCTGGAACGACAAATTTCATTTCATTTCTTAAATATCTAATAATTCTTCATCAATATCCTACCACCAATCCTAGCCGAGTGAATTGGTGCGGTGGATTTAGGATCCTTTGTCCGAGAAACGAGGGTTCGAATCTTAGTGTACCCAATTATTTGGTTTGGGATGGGGGTCAGTGGCGTGACTCTGTAAGCTCAGCCAGAGTCGACCCAGCTTTAAATGGCTACCTGGAGAAATTTGGGGAAGGTAAACTGGAAGGGTGTACGAAAGGACAGGGTGGTTGGCCCCCAGCCCCCCATTGCACTTCCTGGCTGTAGGGCCAAGAAACGGAGATCAGCACTGCCGGTAGGGACTGTAAAGTCCAATGCCGTATTCTTTACCTTTTACCTTTTAATATTTTCTTCTGCTTAAACTTTTCCTTGAATTTTATTAGAAATCAATTAGTCAAATCAAACTTGTAATATAAGTTATTAATTTAATCTTAAATTTATTGTAATTGTTTGTTTCAAGTTGCCTTTCTTCAGTCATAATAATTCCACAGTCATTTTAGCTGTAAAATTGGCACTCCGTTTCCCATGGAAAGACTGTTTTCTTAATCCAAGACTTGAATGACTTGGACCTTTTCTTTAAAAGGTAGTAATTCCTTTGCACAGAGGTTTGTTCGTCGTTGTAACCCACACCATTTTAACTAAACATTTTTTTTGTGATTTGTTGACTTGGAGGCTACATTTGTTATTTTGGAATCTTTGTTGCTGCTGTTATTTTATTTTGAGGGCGCCTGTTGCTGAGGTTGAGGTTGCTTTTTATTATATAGTTGCTGTTTTTTATGTTGTTGCTGTTTTCAAGGTTCAACCTCCTTTGAGGTTGAACCTAACTTGTGGTTCAAGACGAAAAATTGTGTCCAGCGAAATCGACCAAGCGTGGTCGCCTCGTAAAGTATCCAGCTAGTTTACTGACAGTGGTCTTCCTAGAAAATCTTCAGAAAAAAAAATTCAATAAAATTATATTTTCAATTTCTTTTCACAAAAGACCTTTTGGACCAATGTGGATGAGGAAGATTTTACCCCTTTGCAGTGGAAGGAATGTATTAGAGTTAAAGGTGAATTCACACCTACATTTAGCTAGAAATTAATGTCTTCGTAAAATTACTTTCTACCAAGTATAATCATATTTGTTTTCTTTTTATAAACACATCTAATTGTAGAAAATGTTCATCAATATTTCTTCAATTTAAAATTTTCCTTGAAATTTATAAGAAATAAATTGGTTAAAAAAATTCTAAATATAAGTTATTAATTTAGTTTTCGATTAATTACAAATGTTTTTTTTTTTTACCTTGCATTTCTTCAGTCATAATAATTTTCTAGTTGTTTCGTTATTAAATTGGCTCTCTATTTTCGTGGAAGGACTTTTTTTTTCTTTCCAAGACTTTAAATGACTAAACATTTTTTTGTAATTTGTTGACTTACAGGCTACACTTGGTATTTTGGAATCTTTGTTGTTGCTGTTTTATATTGAAGTTGCATTTTTATTATATCGTTGCTATTTTTATATTGTTGCTGTTTATAAGGTTAAACCTCCTTTGAGATTTAATCTAACTTCTGGTCCCAGACGACAAATTGTCCCAAGTGAAATCGAATAAGCACGGTCACGTTGTGACTAAGAAAAATAATGCTTACTTTTCCTGAGTCAGCTACAAACACAGTAGGGACATCTAGAAAATAAGTGGTAGATGTCTCTACTGTCGCTACAAACTATAATTTTTTTCTCATGAGACAGTTTTATTTTAGCTTTTGCTTTTATTTTGGTGTTTAGCTTTATTTAGTTTTAGCTTTTGAGGGCCCATTAAGGGCTCAAAACGTAATTTTCCCCAGAAGCAATGATTGAATCAGGCAAGAGCGCAAAAAAAGTATCAAGTGATGTACTCACTTCTATCCTAGCTAAATTATGTTGAAAACTGCATATTTACCGATTTTCATTTAATAGATAATTTATGTCCTTCAGAGTAGCCTACTTTACATTTATTTTCTTTTTTGAGAGATCTTAAGGATATTGTAAACGGAAAAATTTATTTCAATTCCATTTTCTTTCAGATCCACCATCAATACCTCCTGTGTGGTGCGGCAGGATACCAACACGCGAATACAACAGAAATGTAGTTGTATTTTCGTGCAAGGTTTTCCTTGGTGGAGTACCCTGGGATACAGATGATGAACTCCTAGCTTCTACGTTCCAGGTAGAGTTTATGATAATAAAATACTATTGAATTCTTCATAGCTACCCCGTGTCTTTTCATTTACGTTGTTTCTTTTTGTATGACAATAGCCTCCTACTACTATGGCCGTTTTTTCACTCATCAATGTGCTATAAAATCTTACATCTTATAGTGTTCTTTTGCAAACGTCTTTCATTATTCTGCTCTGATCAGCGGTCTAAGAACAATTATGAGTATATCATCAAAGTTCTCTCATCATTTGTTCTATATAGAAGAAAGATGGCGTCTTTCACACTTTTCGCTAATATCAGTGAGCTGTAAGACCTTAGAACAAAGATGAGTTAAAACGATAATCTTTGCAGAAAGATACAAGATCTTAGTGCTAAAAAACGGCCCTACTGTTTTAAGAGCCTTGTTTAGAAAGGCACAGTTTAAAGTACTTAGGATACCAAAATCTAATATTGTTAGCCCCCTGAAACCATCAAGAGTCTCTTCATCCTGAAAACCACAGTTTCCTTAAATATCTCTTTCTGCTCTTTCAAAATTATAAAGCTTTAAGGGAGCTCCAGATTTTTGTCAGTGTTGCCAAGTTAAACCCTGAAAATAAATAAGCAAAACTTATTACTTAAATTTGACAACGCTACTTTTCGTCCATAAAAATTTAAACATTAACAATCTGCTAGTTAAAAATAGAGCTACACTTTCTAACCAATGTTGCACATTCTTGAAGTGTTCAGTGCAATATGTTTTAGTTTTTTTTATACTGATTTTTCACCTATTTTTTTTTTTTTTTTTTTTTTTGACATTCATTTTTACCAAAAAAACTACATAAATACATATTGATTTTTTTTTTCAATAAAAATGGACTTCTTGTCCTAATGTTTTAAGATCTATGGTTGTGATTCTCCCGTAATTTCCAACTCAAATTATCAGGTTTTATTTCCACTGTCCTTTGTGACAGGAGCTCGTAGAGTCGAGACGTGACTGACGTGAATGTTTTTTAATTAGCCTCTCCCTATTTGCCTCAGTACTTTAATGATTTGCTCATTGCCAAAACGGGTTGCACAAAAAAGGAGTACATGGAACTTTAGCTTATCGTTTCACAACGAAAACGTGCATACACGGTGACTTGGTCTTTTTTGAAATATGCTAGAAAAGTTAAGTTGGACTGTGACTGAATTTGAACAATCTTTGGCTGACAGATTTTAAGTCGCTCGATGAAGATCGATTTAGGTCGAAGCTTGATTTAGGTCCCTATATTTTAGGGATATATTAGGATTACTTCTGTTTTTTTTTGTTTTTTTGTAGACTCAGATGATTTTTTATCCAGTCAGAATTCTACTAAAATTTACATAGCAGCGTCTGTTGGTGGTTTTGTACGGCTATCTTTGTTGACCGTCATCTGCAGAAATTTAGTTTAGAGGTGCGGCACTTTCTAGTACATGTTAAACTTAAATTGTTTTGACGTTGTAATATTTTAAATTATGGTCGTAATCAAACGGATGAACGCAGAAACTTGGTAGCATATCCATTTGCATTAGCATTATTACCGCTACTAACAAATCACCGCAGCTCCAAGCCCCCCAAGACCAACACAGCTATGCAAGCTCCTCCTTTATTCCAATCTATTTAAAGACTCCCACTTTACACCCTTCACTCCCTCCTGCTTAATTCTCCCTTACGACGTCCTCCCACCCCATTCAGGGACAAACTGCTTTGTGTTTGGTCCATGAGGTTTGGCCAAAAAAAGACGGTCTTTGGCAATATGTCATCCTGCGTCAACAGAATGTGTCTTAGCCATCTCAACCTTTCCCTCACTGTAGCCCTAGAAAGTGGAATAGAACCATGTTTTTCGTGCAGCTTACTTTTTGAAATAGGGTCAGTCAGACTGGTAGTCAAAACCATCCGTACACAATTTCTCTGGAAACTTCTAGTAAATCCTCCTCCGTCTTCCTGAGTGTCCAGGATTCAGAACCATGCTTGGCAAGTGCCATCAATGCAGCCTCCAATATTCTGATTTTGGTTCAGAAACTTATCTTCCTTTTCTCCCGAAATATTTTCAACTGTGAAAATACACCCTGGGCCTTGGCTATTGTGATTTTAATACACTACTTAGGTAAATGAAGCTATCCACTTGATCGATCTTTTTGTTACCCAACATCACCTCTTTACCTTCACTTATTCCTAGTCTAAGCGACTTAGTCTTCTTTATGTTAATTTTAAATCCTATTCTTGCCGATTAAACGCTCGAAACATCTGGAAAATTTTTCGTTTTGTCAACATTTCCATCTAGGATGCTCAAACCATCAGCGTAATCTGAGCCTAGAAGAGTCTTATTTTCCAATTTGATTCTATTCCCTTCCACAGCCTTTGTCAAGTTTCCATGGACGAAGTCTAATAAAAGGATTCATATAAATGGGGATAGAATACAACCCTGCTTGATTCCTGATTCAATACGAAGCAAGCTGCTAACCTTATTTCCTACCTTAACCGCAGCAATGTTATTCTCGCACATAGCACTGATCACTTTAGTGCATTTATCTGGTATCATAGGTAGCGCAATAGCGCTGCCTAAGTAAAGAACGATGTTGTCCCATAGAAGGATCGTACTTTGTTCAAGGTTGTTCTATCAGGTGAATCAGACGCTTGCTCATAATATGTAAAACTAAGGATTAATGGCGTCTGATGACTCAGGCGCTTCTCAATTATTAATCTAAGAGTTAAAGTTTGCTCGATGCATACCCCGTTCTTCTCTTAAAACTTTATCTGAAGCAACTTCAAATTTAAAGAGTATCATCATGCTAATTATTTTGGTTCCTACACAACCTGAGCTAATACCTTTTGATTAGAAGTAGTTAGAGGCATATTGAATTGCTCAAATTAAAGAGAAGATAATGGAAGGGGGGGAGGGGTACAAGAAGACATATGTCCCTGTTGCTCCGTCTTAGATCCCAATACAGATACCTGTATTGGTTGCTCATTGTTCCAATGCGGATAAATGCTTATATGGTTAAATACTTGCAGCTGCTTTTAACTAGCTGAAGACCCTCTTGGACGACAGACATAGAATAAGAATAAATATAGTGGATTTCCTCATTTTTTGGGAAATATCCCCCCCCCCTGTTTCAATGGACAAGACATTATGAGCGATTCTAAAAATCGAGGGGGCAATTTGAGAAATTTTTTATTCACATTTCACAATTTTTATTAACCTTTGATTCATATATTAGGTACGTACTTAAAAATGCATTTTGAAAAAAAAACATAAAACCCGAGAGTTCTTAGCTATTAGAGCAGTTTCCACTTTGATGACGTTACGAATTACATAGCTTTTTTGTTTACCGAACTTGTACTTGTCAGATGTACTGCACATCGATTTGAATAACCTCATTTTGTATTATACTCTAGCACAGCCTTTTAGTGAAATGTCTAGACGCGCAGTTTTTTCGTTATAAATAAACTTTTCATAGCACTTCGTTGATTTAGTTCCTTACATCTTTGCCGATTCTGTCTGCTGCTAACAGGTCTTGGGTATGTTATGCGGACGAAATCCTAAACCTTAGCTGAACTCTTCAGCAGATAACCGAAATTTTCAAAATCTTAGAAGGTGAATATCAGAATGCTAGACTTCAATTCAACTCTTCAAAATAGGATATCGTCCTATTTAATTGGAAAATGGACTCATGTGTTCCTACCATAACCCTCGATTCTAACTTTGTCAAGCCCATTTGTCTATCCATATGTTCGTTAGTCTGATATACCCGAAAATTTCTCCTCGAATAACAACGAATTTCAGGTCTTACGCTTCTATAGTATCGTGAAAATTCCGATTCAACTGGCTGCTTCTAGCAAGTCTATACAACGCTGTCACTCTTGCTCACATACTGTATGCTACTTCTCCTTCTAGGAACTGGATCCCTTTTCTAGGAACTTTTCACTACAACTGACCAGAACAAAATTAGATGAATATATTTTCGTTTTTGCGCAACATTTGCTTCATCTGCCTTCGTGGTACAGGAATACGCAAGTCGCTGTCAATTTCAAAGTTGCTGATCCTCGTATCGCCATTGCTAGATGGTTAACGGAGAATAACAGAGAAGCTGATTTTCCGACTGGTCCCATCTGCTCAAGTGCTCATTCAGTGATTTTATTTAGATTTATTTTTAATTTCGTATTTTTTTTATCCCTTCTTCGTTCTCTCTGTCAGTTTAGTTGTTGTAGTTTGTTACTCTTCTCCATTTTGTTTTCTTAAGTTCTCCGTCTAGTTATGTGATGATTTGACTTTTTTTTCAACAAATAAAACAAAAATAATAAAGATATATACAGTTGATTTAGAATTCAATGTATCATACCTAATCTGTAAAAATTGCAAACCTGCTATTTCAAAACCAAAAATGCAAAAATATTTGTCCCGTTAGTGCGACCACTCTGTGGTCACTATGGCAAAAATTTCGACTCTGGGAGTCCAGCTTTAATTGTGTCACCCCCTTGAATTAGAGGCTTAAAGCATTTTTTCACCTTGTTTTTCCAAATTGCTTGCTGAAATCTCCCTAATTTTTTATTATGGCGGCTTTTCGTCGTTTCACATTTGGATCCTCTGATGAATCTTCAGATCCATTATATGGGTTATCTTTGCTGCAGTAAGAGTTATCCTGAAAGGATATATTGTTACTTAACGTTCAAAGTTAAAATGGTACTGGAACATGATAATAAACAGTCAAACCCGCCAGAACTTTGGATTAGAGGTGCGGAGAGTTCTAGTGTATGTATATCTTAAATTCCACGGCGAGTTTAAGTTGCGTTATTCCACTGTACACAAATTAAGGCTGGATCCACATTGTATACGTTTTCTATAAGCAGAAAGTCCATAAAACATCCATTTTACACAGAAGCTATAAAAGACACTAGCATTATGAATGCTCCTAGCGGCAGGGTTGGGAACTACAAAAGCGGCTAGTATAGCAATACTAGCGCTATGAACCGTAGCAGCAGGTTTGGGAAGCAAAATTTCTGTCAGCCTAGCTGCACTAGTGTAACTATGTCCCTAAAAGTCTGTATAGGTACACCAAAAGGGTTTGTAAAACCTGCGAACCTGCGCAGGTTTTACACTAGTGTAAAACCTGCGCAGGAAAAACCTGCGTAAACCATTGCAAGAGGTCCTACTTAAAACATCAATTTTGCTCAGGATCGTTTTGCTGAAGCTAAATAGAGGTTAAAGGGGGGAGGGGGCGTCTGTAACCAGAACTCAGCCGCATCTCTGTACAACCTTGCCTATACTTAGCACTCATTTTAACCAAGGCAGATGATCACATTTTTAGTTGCTTATAATCATTTCCAATGGATACCATGGTCTAATTATATAGATTTATTCAATCGTCACATTGACGGGTAAACACATTGGTTGTTGAAATATTAAATTTCCGATTGCTTTTAGGAATTTGGAAGCATCCGCGTAGAATGGCCAAATAGGGACAATTGCCCTGCACCCCCAAAAGGCTATGTCTACATAATTTTCGAAAGTGAAAAACAGGTGAAGAAAATGCTTGGGCGCTGCACCATTGATCCTAGAGATGGAGGGTCTTACTTTTATGTCTCATCAAGGAAATTTAGAGCAAAAGAGGTATGCTGAAAGTGGTGCTTATAACAAAACTGTAAATATCGAGAATTTTTTTTTATTATTCCTGTATATTTGTGGGATTATTATATTAGTTTTGGGGTAAAACAAGTCATGCAAAATTGCTAAGAAATTTGATTAGAGCAGGACTAGAGAGCCCTTTCTAACTAGCTATGTGGATGCTGTATAAAGCCTTAGTGCCATTTTATTTATAAATAAAATAAAAGTATAGGAAAGAAATAAGTAATTGGCAAACTTTCTAATCAGAATAGTGAATAAATTTAAATTTTTATATTTAAGAAAGCTTTGAATTAAAACTTTTAATTTAAATGGTTAACTTTTAAAGTTAACCTTAAATTTTAATTTGATTTTTCAAAATTTCTAATCAGAATAGGGAATAAATTTTACTTTTTAAATTTAAGAAAGCTTTGAATTAAGACTTTTAATTTAAATTGTTAACTTTGAAAGTTAGCCTTAAATTTTAATTTCAATTTTTTAACTTTTTAAAGTTCTAATCAGAAAAGTGAATAAACTTTACTTTTTCCTGACGTGATATTAACTCTGTGAACTGATTTAGGTCAAGATAATAGTGGATTATTTGAAAAAAACTACGTTTTCTAAAGAGTTAAAGAGGCTGAGTTACAAGGTCGAACCTTAAAACGTACAGGGATTAGGAGGCAAAGTTGGGGGGGCTGCCGCCCCCCAAACCCCCCGCTTTTGCAGCCTTTAAATAAAAAAAAAGAAAAGTTTTTTAAACTGAAAGTAAGGAGCGACATTAAATCTTAAAACGAGCAGAAATTATTCCGTATATGAAAGGGGCTGTGCCCTCCTCAACGCCTTGCTCTTTACTCTAAAGTTTTTATTGTTTAAAAAAAGAGTTGTGAGAAAGTCAAACTTTAGCGTAAAGAGCGAGGCGTTGAGGAGGGCACAGCCCCTTTCATATACGGAATAATTTCTGCTCGTTTTAAGATTTAATGTCGCTCCTTACTTTCAGTTTAAAAAACTTTTTTTTTTTTTAAAGGCTGCGAAAGCGGGGGGTTTGGGGGTGGCAGCCCCCCAACTGTGCCTCCTAATCCCTGTACGTTTTAAGGTTCGACCTTGAAACTCAGCCTCTTTAACTCTTTAGAAAACGTAGTTTTTTTCAAATAATTTCTGCACGTTTTTGTACAGTTTATTACTTATTATTGCTTGACTAACTGTTAGCTGATTTGACAGCTTGCGGGCTTGCGGGCTCTTATAGGAAAACGAACCCGCATTTTCGCGGGCTCTTATAGGAAAACGATAAGAGCCCGCTTATAGCGGGTTCTTATAGGAAAACGAGGTTTTTCGTAAATGTAAATTCGGGGGATAATTTTTTCGGTCTGAAAATATCAAAAGGCCCTAACAGGTCGAATTCTGCTTCGAATGAGTCCTCATTCACCCGGATCAGTTGCCAACTGTGGCCTGTAGGCGTGGCTAAGAAAAAAAAAATTTTGAACTTTAAGTGGCTATATTTGGTTTTTGGAAAACAGGGAAGGAGTGGTCGGATTGAGCTGAAATTTCGAGGATAAGCTCCCGGGCCCTAGGAAAGCTCAACCTCTAAATTTCAACCCAATCGGACACCGTTAAAGGGGGGCTGTGGTCGGAGGGTCGAAACTTCCGGCGCACTTTTACCCATGAAGATAAAGTCGGAGGGGGGTGAAATTTTGCACGTTTCTTAGTTTGAGCTTGGGCTACAAAATGCGATTACCGCTGTCTCTCTGCGACCGCTAGGACCGGAAATCGCTTAACATTGTGGTGGGTCGCCTCTTTATAGAGGCACAAGTGTGCCTCCTTGATATCAAATTTAATTTTTTCTACATAGATTTCTGACAGCAAAGATCATATATAAGGATACATCAAATTACGTTATTTAAACTTACATACTCGAAATTATTCCTCTGTATTCAAAAGGAGAGCCAGGAATTAGTACTAATATAATACTATAGTGATATTGAATTAGATATGGTTCTGATTGACACAAATAATCCTTAGACTATTCTTAAAACTTGACTTTTTTTAATCTGGACTATTTGAAAATGAAGTTGAAAGTTAAAAAATATATATATTAACACAAGAATAATGACCAAGTGGCAGCCCCTCCTAAAACATATTGATACTATCTCGAATATTTGGGATGGCTTTTAGGTCATCTTAAATAAATATATAAGCAGCAATAATGAATAAACAACTAATAACTAAGTTCTAAGTCCTCATAAACTTGATAAAAAGATGTTTAAGCATACATTTACACATGTAAAAATTTCACAAATTTTAGTGAAACTGTGACCTTAGTTATTAGTTGTTTATTCATTATTGCTGCATTATTTAAATTAGTCTCCACGTGTCTCTTCTTGGTGCAAAATTTGCAATATTCTATAGAAAAAACTCTATGTAAAGAATAAATCAAACAGGTAAATATTAGGTCTTAAATTTTCAGATTCCTGGAGCCATGAAGAATGACATTTAAAACTGAGATTTTTAATCAAAGAGATAAGTCTTAACTATAAATTGGAATTCATAATGTAATTTCAAAAGAATCCGTAAAACATAGTTCAAGAATGTTTTGCTCCTTGTCATATAAAAATAAATACCCCAAGTACCAAGGACAGTAAAATTAAACCTGATTCTATCAATTGGTTAAGTGGGAACATACACAACCGTGTATATCTTAGAAAATATTAGAAGTTTTGCAACTATTTGTTTCATTTTTTTAAAGAAAATGTAGCGCCAAAAGTTAATTTTACGGACAGTTTTGATTAAAATTTTACCCTTTACTTATTTATTCCTATGGCTTTATTTTGTTTATGAATAGAAAACTTCTGGCAGGTTTTTTATGATGTATGTTCTTCTGAACGTCTTTAATGAAGGTACAAATATAATCTGTAGGAAACTGCACAAGCTTGTTTTGAAAACCGTTGGAATTTGGATAAAGCAATGACTTGGGCAGTTCTGAAAAGAATGTGTAATAGATCAGTCTTTATAGCGATGCATAGGGATACAAGGCTCCAGGTTTCTGGAGCCATAAATATATCATTAAAAGCACTGAGAATGTTAATTGAAGGGATGAATCATAACTATAAAGCATAATTCAGAATATAATTTAAAAAAAAACTTAAACTTTAACTTTTTCGCGTTCTGACTATGTCTGCGTTGCGCAGGTATCGATCGCCAGACTCAATGTCTTCGGCTGGCACTGTACTGCGTGGTTGTTGGCAAATCATCCCTACTCCAATATCCCCCCCCCAAGATTTATCCAGACTTAAAGCTGGGTCGGCTCTGGCTTAGCTTACAGAGTTACGCCATTGACCCCTGTTTCAAACTACAGCGACATAAGTATTCGAACCTCTGACCTCAGGATTTCAAGTTCGGATCGCTAATCACTCGGCTTGGACGAATGGTTTCAAAAGAATCCATCAAAAATAGTTCTAAATTATTTTTATCTTGTCATTTAAAAATACCTTAACGTAGCAAGGACAGTGATGACCGGATCAATCATTCAAATCATTTCAATTGATTAAGTGGAAACTTACACAACCCTGTATATCTTAAAAGCAAAAAAAAACTCGGGAATTCAATTTTTTAACGAAAAAGACCTCCATAAATGGCTATGGGATTTTTTATAGATGGGTAAAGAATTTAAAAGTAGGAAATGGAGGTAAAAATCTATACATAAATTCAAAAACTATGGCACCAACCAATTTACAAAAGTTAGTTCTCCTTTGAAGGTGTTGTTGTCTTTGCAATTCAAGTAATCGTTAATATTTGAATTTTCAAGGACGTAAGGCATTGTCAAATTTAACTAACTAGCTTTGTTTATTTATTTTACGGTTCGACAAGGCAACACTGATCAAAATCTAGCACCACCCTCTAAACTCCATAATTTTTGAAACAGCCAAGAAAAAAATCTATCAGAAACACGGTTTTCAGATATGAGCAAACTTAGGATAGATCCAGGGGGGGTTTTATTTTGATGTCTTTTTTACTTGAAAGACTCAATAGAGCAAATTTAGGGTCCCTAAATTGTGAAATTTTTATTTCAAAAAAGAAATTGAAGTTTTTTCTCAATGATTGAAGCCGCCATTAGAACTTTTCTGTGGTTCATTACCGGTTCATCAACCTGTAGCCTACTGTAAAATAGTTTACTATGTGTTGAGATTAGAATAACTTTCACCACTTGATGATAATTGAGTTGTAGTTCAAAAATATAATTATAGTTGAATTCAATTATAATTTGATATTAGTAATGATACAGTTCAATGTTATATTTATTTGTTGTAACTTTGTTGTAATTTTGTGACCTTACTATAATTAAGTTTTCAATATTATATCTCATCATCTGGACGTGTTTATAGTTAGAGATCATATGTAATTTTACTGCCTTGACGATATCACGTCCTAACGATAAATTCTATTCACTTTTAAAATAGCTCCCATGGAAAGGATTTTTTTTACTAAAAGCTTCATAACTTATTTTTTAAGTTATAAGTTATTTTTTAATCACCAATAGTTATTTTTTATGAGTTTGAGAGAAGTACACAGAAATGATGCGTCGAATCAAAAATTGTTTTAATGTGATAAGAGCCATAATGCCCACAGATAGCCTTTACAATATTTCCATATTTAGGTTCAAGTTATTCCCTGGGTGCTTTCAGACTCCAACTACGTTCCAATAGGCACCGGTTTATCATTCCCAGGGCACCGTCTGGACACAAAGCGCACCGTATTCGTTGGTGCTCTTCACGGCGTTATGACAGCTGAAAATCTATACAGAATCTTTAACGAAACTTTTGGTGATGTTATTTATGCTGGAATCGACACTGATAAGTACAAGTACCCCATTGGATCCGGACGGGTCACATTCTCTTCCTTTCAAGCGTTCATGAGAGCAGTTAAAGTTGGCTATGTCGAAGTTAGGACTACCAAGTTTCGCAAAAAGGTAAAAGTTTTCAACATTAAGTATTTTTAAAGTAATTATTTTTAGCATTTTCAGCATAACCATTTAGAGAGCGTTTTTACGATCAGTGTACCTTCCGTTATTTTATTCTCCGTTCGCATCCTTATCTTCCTATTCTTCCAGACCTTTTCAACTGTGAAAAAACACTTTTTGGCCTTGCTATTCTACTTTTAACATGTTCACTGCCTCGCCCATTTTTACTAATAATACTACCCAAGTAACTAAAGTTGCTTGATCGATGTTCTTGTTACCCAACATCACCTCTTCGTCTTCATTTATTCCTAGTCTAAGCGACCTAGTCTTCTTCACGTTAATCTTAAAGCCTATTTTTGCACTATGAACTCTCAAAACCTCCAAAAAACCAGTCATTTTGCTAACACTTTCATCTAGGATGCTCAAATCACCAGCATAAGCTAGTTCTTGGAAGGTTTTACTTACCCATTTGATTTCATGTTCTCGCATAGCCTTTGCCGTGTTCCTTAGGACAAAGTCCACAAGTAGGATCCGTATGGATGGGGATAGGACGCAACCCTACTTAACTCTTGATTTAATACGAAACCAGGAACTGCCCTCATTTCCTACCTTAACTGCTGTGAAGTGTTTTCTTTATGGTATTTGGGGGTTTTAGTCGTAGATGCCTTTATTCTCCCTTTATAGGGGAGATAAACTCTGGCCCTAAGGTAATTAAAATTTGGTAGCGTGCCTTAGGCTATGACCGAACTAATGAGGCGTACCGACTGGGTATGTTCGAGGGCTAAAGGTAGATCGTAGAGAGGTTGTCTAAAACACAATACTTTTATTCAATTTACACATAGTAATTACAGATATAGATATGCTACTGGGACTGGCTGCCCCAAGTAGACAACAAGTCTCAAAAACAACAATAATATATAATAAGATACTTAGCCACTTACAATGATAAGACAAAATACCAAGGTATTTCTAAAAACAACGGACCAGAGGTCAGTCCGGCATAAAGTTAGTATAAGAATTCCCCCTTCCGATAAAATGTATCTTTTATACATTTTTATCAACCACACCTTCCCACGTAATCGCTAGGAAGTGGTAATTTATCAATTTCCCGTTAAACAGAACTTGGCAGGATATGTTCCTTATCTTAATAAAAAGTGGTATTTCATAATTTCATATTTGCGTCTTATATATTTTTACTAAATTAATAATTAACTAAATTAGAAAGCTTTACCACATAACCGCAGCAATGTTATTCACGTACACAACACCAATCACTTTAATGTATTTATCTGATATACCGTACAAACAACCCACTAATCAGTAGGAGTTTTAGATTCTTACGGTTTTAAGTAAGCTAGTGTGATAAGGCTACTTAGACAATGTGAAACCATAGTTTGGTTCTTCTTTACCGGAATTTGTACGGGAGTGGGTCTCAGGCTCCGCTGAAATTCTAAACTTTACCAGATTTCTGGGTACTTTTTATTAAAACTATTAAGTGAATTTTATTACCAGTCTTCCCAGAAAAACATTGTGCACCAAGTTGAAGACCAGGAGCATCATCCTAAATATTCGAGTGAAAACACGCTACTTCACTCTTAGAATTAGTGAAGAATAGACCGTTGAGTAGGAGTTACATAACTTGGAGTAATCCATCTTAATTTAGTACTCATTGCTTATTCTCTCATCAAATTCGGTGAAATTTAATTATCCAGGGAGAGCATCTTTCCTTTTTTTTTATACCTGACTAAGACAAAAAACCAAGAAACATCTACTTTTTACATGTCACCACATCGTATCCTTATTATTATTATTATTCTACTTTATTCATATTATTATTATTATTATTATTATTATTATTATTATTATCACATCTTTATTATTGTTATTATTATTATTATTATTATTATTATTATTATTATTATTATTATTATATCTCCTTCTTATTATTACTACCCACAAATTGTTACAACACCAGTCTTCTTGTTGCATAAAATCACCTTTTAATGTTCACATATCTATAATCTTAGGAGCTTAGTCTTCTTAATAAGTTAAATAGAAAAAACATGTTTTCTTAACTGAAAGTAAGGAGCGACATTAAAACTTAAAACAAACAGAAATTATTCCGTATATCAAAGGGGCTGTCCCCTTCTCAACAACCCGCTCCTTACGCTAAAGTTTTTTATTGTTTTAAAAAATAGAGTTGGGAGAAAGAGTCAAACTTTAGTGTAAAGAGCGAGGCGTTGAGGAGGGGACATCCCCTTTCATATACGGAATAATTTCTGTTCATTTTGAGTTTTAATATCGCTCCTTACTTTAAGTTAAAAAAAAACTTGCTTTTTTTGTTGTTTTTGAACGTTTTTAAATTAATGCAAGTTTTGATTTTTGCTCACCGTACATTAGTAATTATAACGAAATTTGCATATTAATTTACTTTTTTTTTGGCTAAATGGCTTTCTCGAAAGTTGTTTAATTTTATTTACGAACGCTTTTATTAGTAATAAATATACGTAACTTACGAATTAACTTACGTAGCGAACTTCTATATTCGTATATGCTTATTACGTATATTAGGGGGGTTCGCCTCCTAGTCATATACCTCGCTCTTTACGCTAAAGTTTGCATTTTTTTCCAATTCCTTAAGAATGAACCTTGAATCACAAAGGCTTTAGAAATGAAAAAAACTTTAGAGTAAAAAGCGAGGTATTGACTAGGGGGCGAACCAAATCATATACGTAATATTTTCTGTTCGTTTTAAGTTTTGATGTTGAAAAGTTTTCAGTTGAAAACTTGTTTTTTTATTTAATTTCTGATCTTTTTTTAAAATAATACTGGGAAATGTGACGCCCCCTTCACAACAATGTCCCTTCCCCCATGAAAACTTCCTCCATGAAAAGATCCTCCCACATAATGCCCGATCCACCCCAACCCACCCCTACCAGAATAAATCCCCACTGAAAACATGTGTATAGTTCCCAAAAACCAATACTATGTATAAACATTGGGCAAAGTTCATAACTTGCAGCCGTTCCCCCGAGGACTGTGTGGGATTAACCCATACTTAAAGACATAGGTATTAAATTTTTCGACCATGCTGAACAAAATGGCTATCTCAAAATTTTGATCGGTGACTTTGGGAAAAAATCAGCGCGGGAGGGGCCTAGTTGCCCTCCATTTTTTTGTCACTTTAAAAGGGCACTAGAACTTTTAATTTCCGTTCGAATGAGCCCTCTCGTGATATTCTAGGACCACAGCGTCGATACGATCACCCCCGGGAAAAAACAGAAACAAATAAACCCGCATCCGTGATCTTTCTTCTGGCAAAAAATACAAAATTCCACATTTTGCAGATAGGAGCTTGAAACCTCCACAGTAGGTTTCTCTGCTACGCTGAATCTGATGGTGTGATTTTCATTAAGGTTCTATGAATTTTACGGGGTGTTTCTCCCTTTTTCGAAAATAAGGCAAATCTCTCAGGCGCGTAACTTTTGATGGGTAAGACTAAACTTGATAAAACCTATATATTTGAAATCATCATAAAAATCTAGTTCTTTTGATACATCCATATGTATCAAAATTCCTTTTTTAGAGTGTCGGTTGTTATTGAGCCGGGTCGCTCCTTACTTACAGTTCGTTACCATGAACTGTTTGAAACATTCAAACGCATTCTCGTGCCCTTGAATCTCAAAACATACTAATAATCGTTTATTTCTTTAATATTTTTATCCAGGAATCTCAAGCCTCATATAATATGCAGAATCTGAGATCTTCACATGATTCTAAGAAAATTCTTTTTTTTCAAAGTATTTTACACGCCTCTTTTGTCGCAACTAGTTAGAACTATTTCCGGCCAAAAATATATTTTGGTATCAAAATCTTTTTACTTTCTATGGATCATTAGCAAAGCTTCTTCATTTTTTTGAAAGTATCTTAGATGTTTGCGATTTTTTTATTTTGTCAATTTTGTTTTTTATATCTTTGGTACAGAAGGAAAAACTTAATACAAACTGTTAAATGCTAATAACAGTTACTAAACACGAAGCTCCCAGTTTAACTATTCTTCTACGCTACATAAAATAAGGCCTATAATATACCGATGTGTAGTTTCAGAATTTATCAACATTTCTCTGCAAAAAAAGTTTGAAAAATGTTTTCATGATTCTATGCAAAAATCCACAATACTGCCAATAACATTTGTAAAAGATAACAACATTTTTATAGCTTGGGGTGACTGTCTCATTTCCATTTTAAACACTGCATTCAATGAAAAAAGAGCATTATCATTTTAATCATCTCAACAGTAAAAATAAGTTAATCTTTCCTTGCAAGTTTGATATATATATATATATATATATATATATATATATATATATATATATATATACATAATCTTAATATCTTAATATATATATCTTAATATATGTATTAATATATAAATCTTAATATATATCTTAATATAAATCTTATTAATATATAAATATTATACATTAATATATAATTTAATATATAAATCTTAATTTATATATATTATATATCAAATCTTAATAGCGCATTCTAAAAAACACCATTCCTTTGACTCTGACTCTAGTCTGACATGATCTGACTCTATGGATCCTGGTTGGACTTCGGGTACGACTGCTAGTGGCTGGCTCGATTTTGGCAAAAATTAGCCGTACAATTCCCCCATTTGTTTGCCACTCTCAAAGGGACTATAAGAAGACTGTCATAAGAATCCCCTACTAGCTAACACCTGTTTTATCGCGCTTCGCACCAAAGTAATAGGGCAAATGCTTTTCGTAACTTTTTATCAGGAGGTGCAAGCAGGAAGCAGGGTGTTACTGCTTCTATTGATAGTATCAATTGGAAGGCCAAGATAATTAATACCTACTTGTGGGGAAACAGTTTGATTTTTTTTAGTTTTTTTTTTTTTTTTTTTTTTTTTTTAGCGTAGCTTTAGCCCTTCCAAAAACATGATTTTCATCCAGAAATGCATTGAAAACAAGCATATTTTTCTAATTTTTCTATATTCTTCTTTAAGAACGGAAATTTTTCCTCTATTGATGAAAGCGTTCGTTTGAGATTTAACTCACCAGCATAATTCCAGACCTCAAAATATATAATCGATCAAAAATTGTTCCTGTGCTTTTAGGATATACCCTTCCATAATCTAATCGAAGCTTTTCATGATACAAAACCATTTCAAATGGTTACTTTTATAATAACCTATGGTCATGTATATACATTTCCGACTACCCTCACGACAGAGCTTTTAACATCTCAAATTTCCGCTGATAGCTGATAATATCAGCTGAAGCAGGATGACCAGATTTGAAGGTACGAGAAACATACTGCCGGACAGAATCGAGATTCGGTTGCATCTTTCTGTTTCAGCTATAATTATCATGGAGCAGCCATGTTAATGGTTATGACCAGCTTTGAAACCCATTCTTTTGTCTGGGGTAAAGTCGAATATGTTTACATCATCAATTACGAGCTGCTGTACTAGCTTATAAAACACTGAAGATACGGTTGCGTGCCTAAATGAACTGTACTGTTGAGTGTCTGTTTCTTCCAACATATCATTTGAGCCTCCCATCTCAACTTAGTGTTTGGATCCTTTGTATCTCCTAGTTTTTGTAGTATTCTTGGATCAGCCTCTATTTTCAGCATTTCCAAGCAATAAAGCCTTTCAATCAACCCCAAATCCCCATTCTATTAAAATAACTTTTATTGGGCCGTTGAATAACCAGCCATCTTGGACAGCGTACTTCTGAGAATCTAAATTCGAATTAAACCATCTACCACAGCAAATGCATGCAAAAACAAGGGATAGGAGGGGCTTTGGGGTACTGCAATTTCCCTATGAGTGTAACTCTGTGCTACTTCTAACTAATTTAAGAAACAGCACCGCCTTATCTGGTGTATAGTTCGTGATAAACTCCGTATTGAAGCGTATATACGTAGTGTAAACAAAAACGAAAAAGTTTTGTGAAACAAATTTAATGCCTTATTTGAGCCACGTAGAGGTTATGACAATATCGACCCCTAAAATACGTACCTACAGTGCTCTGTAATTTTTTTTGCATTAATCTCTCTCTAATTACATAAGAATAATGTGTAACTAGAGGTTATAAGAATAATATGTAATTAGAGGTTATGACAATATCGACCCCTAAAATACGTACCTACAGTGCTCTGTAATTTTTTTTTGCATTAATCTCTCTCTAATTACTTAAGAATAATATTCTTATATTATTATAATATAATATAATATTCTTAAAATAGAGTTCTTACGAAAAATATAAAGTTAAGGCCAAATTATTTGTTTACACACTAAAATGTAAAATTGTAAAAGGTAGATCTAGCAAAATTGACCTCTTGATTGCCAGTGTAAAGATATTCCTCTACATTTTATTAAATGTTGTTTCAGAGTGTGTATGACCTATTTTAATCTTCGTTTTTCAATAAAATTTGTTCACCACTATTAAAAAGGTCTAGATGACATATCTGGTTTGGAGAGATGGCAGGGAGCCAGGCTTGCCAAAGATGTGGTAAGTCCTAAAGTCTTGGCAAAAAAGAATACTACTGGAAAACGGGTTGAGATGGGCTTTCTTAACCAGCAGGCCCTTTTTTAGGGGATGGGGGGGGGGGTTTGGGACCTAAAACCTTGAGGTTTTGCTATGCTTTCCTAAACTGCCTAATATCTCATGTAATTTGGCCATATCAGTAATTTAGATATATAGTTGGTACTCCCACTCACCAATCCCTGAAATATGTAGCCCAAGAAATAAATGGCTTCTCTTTAAACTCCCACTATCAAAGAATAATTTAAGTAACGCTTTTGATTTACGGTAATCTAGCAAATTATAGTTCCAAGATTTGAGTTAACACCAAAAATCGTTTACTTTTTAGCTTCAAATCGAGCCATACCTTGAAGACTCTCAATGTTGCAAATGTAATTTGATGATAGCCCCATACTTCTGTCGAGATCCTCTGTGTTTCAAATACTATTGCAAATCATGCTGGACTGTCGACCATCCTGAAGGGAGTCTACTTGCGTCCCATAAGGTCATTACGCGGACTGAGCGTAATACCATCATGCGTGCCTCAATGGACCATGCATTCTAGATGTTTCTTTTACTGGTTTTACCATTTCACGGTAAAGAGTGTGGTTTTCAAAGTTTTTCCAGTTTGAGTTTTGATTTTTTTTTTCAATCTTAGTTTCTCGATTGGAGACATGAAAGCTGTTTTAGTGAAGTTATCCCATTTTTGTTCAGATTTAAATTTTTAGTTTATAGATTTACAGTTTCAGTGTTTTAGTTTATAGTTTAAGTGTTTTGATTTATAAGGAACTTTTTTCATCTTTTTTTCCAAAATTACGATTTCATGTAATTTTGTTAATTATCATAAAATAAAAATTTTATGTTTAAGCGGAATATTTTTGCACGACAGAAAGCTAATTTTGAATCGTGAGGACATATATGGATCACCATTCAAAAACCATCCGGATGTTAAACCGACTGACTGTTCCTTTTTCAGTTTCAGTGGTAACAGTCAGATACATAAGTAACTGGTTATTCTTGGTGGAGCCTCATATATAAGCAGGGTTGCCGTCAGAGCAAAAAATCCACAACATCCCGAATAAAAATCTCCAGAAACGCAAAAAAAAAATGCACAATTTTGCTATTTCTTTTGCAAATTCGCTAAATTCGGTGGCCAATGATGATGGGTTGGACCTTATGACCCTTCTTTGTGCTTAGAAAAAGCCTTTTTATGTATTTACCTGCCATTTCATATTTTACTTGGCTTAATTTTTAATTTTATTTTTCTGGTTTTCCTTTTCCATTCCTATTCCAGTAAGATTCCTATTCCATTCACCAATCCAACTCCCCTTTGGTTTTTGCCTTTTTACTCCTCGCTCCACAGCTGGCATCTTTAATGACAAGCTCTAGCTTTGAAAAAAAAAGAACACTCAAGTGGTGGTATTTTTAAAATTATTATTTTTTATATCTTAAAATTGTTGTGGGTCAAGTCTAAGTAAAAAAATAAAACAAGCAGTGATAAGTCTTCTCCCCTGGCTCCTTTGATGAGACTCCTAATCTGGTCTTTCACCTAAATACTGTGGTTTGGAGGTTTCATATAAAAGAAGTGTATGGAAACAAACAAAAGAGTCTGAGAGTGCATACAACTACCAGCCAGCAGAAATCGACTTCATCCTGGATTTTCAAACAGCAGCCATTTTCCACACCCGCATTTTTACCATATGTACCTAGCAGGTGTTGCTACCCTCTGTTGCAATCATTGTTGCAAGCTCTCTGAACATTATCAAATATTTTTTTTAGAATGATCCGTCATATCGTGGCCTCGTTAATGGATTCTTGAAGATTTAAAAATAAATATTTCATGAATTTAAGGTTAAATGCCGGGGTTTATCTTTAAGCTAAAAAGTTGAATAAGCAAAGAAGACAAAATATATATATATATATATATATATATATATATATATATATATATATATATATATATATATATATATATATATATATATAAATATATATATATATATACATATATATATATATATATATATATATATATATATATATATATATATATATATATATATATATATATAATATATATATATATATATATATATATATATATATATATATATATATATATATATATATATATATATATATATATATATATATACATATATATATATATATATATATATATATATATATATATATATATATATATATATATATATATATATATATATATATACATATATATATATATATATATATATATATATATATATATATATATATATATTATATATATATATATATATATATATATATATATATATATATATATATATATGTATATATATATATATATATATATATATATATATATATACATATATATATATATATATATATATTATATATATATATATATATATATATATAATATATATATATATATATATATATATATATATATATATATATATATATATATATATATATATATATATATATATATATATATATATATATATATATATATGTATATAAATGCTGGTATCTCAATAGGCATCCACGTGTTTTATTCTCAACTTGGAAGCAGAAAAGACAAAGACAAACTCTTTGACGTACAGAGCACCGTTAACTACTATACGTCAGTTTTGCAAAAGGTAAGGAATTAATGCTCTTTAATTAATTTTCCTTTCTACTGCAACTGGGCCCAAACACTACCTTTATCATTTACTATTCCTGAATTGCAGTACCAATTACAAACAAGGAAACGTTAAAATCAGGATAAAATGCACTTGAAAACAACTTCTAATCCAGAAATATACAAACTGTTCACTTCTCTCAGTCAAAACCTGTTCACAATTCACAGTATATTACAAGGCCGTACCCAGAGGGGGGGAGGGGTTAGGAGGGTCTGACCCCTCCCCCTCCCAAAAAAAAATATTTGTCTGACTCGTAAAGACGTAATAAAAATGGATATAAACAAATTTTGTATGCGTTTTTTGAGTTTTTTTTTATGTCACCCCCCCCCCAAAAAAAAAATTGAGTAAAACAACTCCGAAAAAAAAATTCTGGGTACAGCCTAGGTATATTATCTTCAAATTTGGAACACTAGAAACCAGGACTTCCACACAGACCTTTGAAGGCAGGGGCGGATCAAGAGCGAAATCATGGGGGGGGGATATGACAAGGGTGCCAATGAGAAAAATCTTGGGGGGGGGGCAATGTGAAAAAGGTGACAATAATTGACCAAATTGGCAAATTTATTCTAAAAAAAGAGTGAAAAAACACAGGGAAAGAGGGTGTCAGAAAAAATCTTGGAGGGGCCCCCAGCCCTCCTGGATCCACCAGTGTTTGAAGGGGTGGGAGGAAGGGCAAAACTTTCTAATGTTCATGGTCATTATTTCATTTAGTCTTGAAAAGGAATTCTATGCCGCAAAGCAGTGAGTAATTTCAATTTACAGATGACGACTGTGAAATATGCTGGAATATTAAATTTTGCCTTTACTTTTCCAAGAGAAAGAGGGAAAGGGGGGAACTAGAGAGAGAGAGCCAAGAAGAGAGAGCCCAAGGTTTTAAGCAGTGAAAATCTCTATAGAAATATTTTAAAGAAATATACTTAAAAGAAATTTTTAAAATATATCTGCTAAAAATGCAGTATTTGCACAGTTTTTACTTATATGTGATTCTTGAAGGCAAAGGAAACACAATTTTGGAGTGTTGCTGGACTTGTGCCTTTTCTACGCTGTGAAAATTTCAATTTATTTTAATTAAATTTAATTGAAACTTAAAATTTCAGTTATAAAATTTCAATTTGCCTTTTGGAACTAAAATTATTCCTGCCCAATGTTCAGCAAGCACAAGAAATGTGGATGTTTTAGGTATGCATAATATGAACCATATATCAAATCTCAAATATAATCTGTAGTAATTCATAGTGTGGATGCAATAGACCGAATTTTGGGTTTCAAGCTGAAATACGTATGTATTATCAGCTATGAAGTTAATTAACTAATTAATTATTAATTAATAAATTAATTATTTAGAATTGTCCCATGTCAGCATTCAGCACATCAAAATATCAGAACAAAAACCACGATCAAACTTGTCCGCTCAGAGTGCATTTATACGAACACTTGAGTTCAACTTTTAAATCAATTCCTATCAGATACACAGTTCCCCAAAGCATCTTCTGTTACAGGAGATCCTCACGGGTTTGTGTAAGACATAGCCAAGCCAATTTGGCAAAAGCCTCCAGAACCAGGGTGGGCCAAGTCAGTTTTTGCTGTTTAGTGTCTTCAAGAACAAAGCTAAGAACAAAATAAATGTCAGGTTCACAACCTTTCATCTTTTCTGGTCTTTTCTATATTTTCCTTGAGAGATCATTCTGTCCCTTGAAAAACATAGCCTAGGCTAGCGTTTAAATATTTGTAGAGCCCATACGCATGTACTTCAATACCTACTCTACCTTAGAAATTATCTCTACCATTTCTTTGGTTCTTAGACTCAACCTGTTGCTGGCCCAAATAACGCCGGAACAATTAACAAACAAGCTCAAAATAACGCCATTCCATTCCTTTGTACTCCAGAAAAAATAGACGCAACATATGAAAGTCATAGACTATTTCATCTCAGTATGTCAGCAAAACCAGACGTATATTGAATGCCAGCATCTTTTGTGGAAAATCACCAGAAATTGTCAAATTGAAGAAAATCCCCAAAAAATCACCAAAAGAGCCAAAAATCACCAAATTTGTAGATAAATCACCAACAGTGGGAAACCCGTACACAAGTTTTTAAAGAGAACTTTAAGACTAATTTAGTTTTTGAACAGATGATCTATTTCCGAAAAAAATTAACAGAGGCGCAAAGTTTGGTATATTTGAAAAAGCAGTACCGGCTAAATCGACAAATAAATCTTTTTGGGTGGGTTTTTAACTGATGAAATAACCTCACTTAGAAATTTTTTATGTCCAAAAACTATCTTTAAGCAGTTTTTTTTCGAAAATAGTTTAGCATCTATACAAAACTGACCTCTAGAAATAAGACTATAACACAAAAGTCTCTAATAGGAGTGAGTGTGATGGGTATCACCCTTTTCATCTTGCCGTTACCATTTAATATGTTTTATTATATTAAATGTATAAAAGAAACAAAATGACTCTCATTCCTAATGCACTGTTAATTTACATCTTCTGGAAGTCCAATTGAAAACAGAAGGAAAGAATCAGTTGTGATCTCAACAGCGGCAACATCAGTGAACGCATTTGATGAGCTGATCAATCCACCAAATTCTAAGACTGCATCAGCTGTAATTACATTGCAAAGATTAAAAACTGGCTTTTTCACTGACTATGGATTTTTCTCTGTCTTTTTTTTTCATTGTTACCAAGGCCGTACCCAGGATTTTTATTTTGGAGGGGGTTTTACTCAAAGATTTTTTTTCGGGGGGGGGGGGGTACACGAAGAAACTTCAGAAACACATACAAAATTTGCTTATATCCAGTTTTGTTACGCTTTTACGAGTCAAAAAAACATTTCAGGAGGGGTTCAAACCCTCCTAACCCCCCTCTGGGTACGGCCTTGATTGTTACTCCACTTTTATACTTTCTTTACATGTTAATAATGAAGTAAAAGGGGACACAAAAAGTTAAAACGGTAAATTAATTATAAGAATACACGTATGAATTATAAAATGAATTATTGAGTTCGTATGGAGAAAGGAAAGAGGGTCAAATGTTATTTCTTTTCAATGGTTTTGAAACGAAATCCGTAAATACATGAATTGGGATTATCCAATAGTTAAATTTGTTGAATCGATATACGTTCAGTGACGCACAATACAACTTTAGGATGAATGGAGGTGAGTGGGGACTGGGGCGCACCTATACACCATCTAACGTATGCCTGATTTAATTTCAAAACGGTCTTTACTTTTATTTTAAAAGCTCGTTTTTTTCAGTTCAAGTAATGTTCATAGCGGCTCTACCTAAGCAAAAACGATTTGGCTTCAATCTATTATTGTTTTTGTTTTCCTTTTATCCAAACCCCTGTGCGCGGAATGAGTAGACATAGAAACTTTGCGAGGTCTCATTTAGAGGGGTTTTAACAGGTCTCATTTAGAGACATTAGACGGTTGGAGGAAGTGGGGCTGCATTGTACTAGTTGCAAATTTGTTATTACTGCTTATTGTTTAATAAAGAAAAGAGATGAACTGTACTGATACCAAATAAAATATATCGAATCCTAAAATCATAAAAAACACATTAATACAAGAAGTACGAAATTACCAATAAGTTAAAAGACACAATGCGTACCGCAATTTAAGCCTATCCCTGGGAGGATTAAATTTAAGATCAACTGGCGTATAAAAGATAAATCAATATTTATTTTAAAAAGACGATAATAAACTCTAAGAGAACCAAATTCCCATATTTAGAGACACCAGTTAGCTCAAAAATTTCAGAAAACTGAGGAAAAACCCTGGGAAACACAACTTTGATTAATTTAGGGTAAAATAATTATGTATTCATTACGTAATAACCAATCAATAAAGGATTTGGATTTTTCTGCAAAAGTACAGGGGACTGAATTGGACACTTTTTATTTACATCAAAATGTTATAAGAACTCCATTTGGAAATGATAATTGTCTTGGTGGTAATTCAAACTTCTTGGCAAATCATCCCTACCTTCTAAATAACTTTCAGTAAATAAGCATCTAAAATAAAATCAGGGGATAATGGCCCAGAAGTGAACCACTTGAGGATAATCACTCATTTTTGGAAGAAAATCAGATAAGCCCTTTGTGTTGTAAAGTGTATTTTAGGGTATCTGGGTGATGTAGTTGTAGATGCCTTTATTCTCCCTTTATAGGGGAGATAAACTATGGCCCTAAGGTAATTAAACGTTGGTAGCGTGCCTTAGGCTATGACCAGACTAATGAGGCGTACCAACTGGGTATGTTCGAGGGACTAAAGGTAGGTTGTAGAGAGGTTGTCTAAAATACAATACTTTTATTCAATTAACATGTAACAATACCAGATATAGATACTCTACTGGGACTGGCTGTCCCATGTAGACCACAAGTCTCAGAAACTACAATAATATATAATAAGATACTTAGACACTTACAATGATCCGACAAGATTCCAAGGTATTTCTAAAAACAACGGACCAGAGGTCAGTCCGGAATAAAGTTAGTAACAGTCTCCCCCTTCCCAAAAAATGTATCTCTTATACATTTTTATCAACCACACCTTCCTTTAACCAACCGACGCAATAGCTAGGAAGTGGTGATTTCTCAATTTCCCGTTAAGCAGAAACTTGGCAGGATATATTCCTTATCTTAATACAAAGTGGTATTTCTAAACTTTGTATTTGCGTCTTAATATATTTTTACTAAATTCATAATTAACTAAATTAGAAAGCTTTACCACAATACTCCCCATTTAAAGAATAATTGTCCCAATTCTCAATATTTTACTTTTAAAACAACTTAACTTTGTTTACAGCTATTATGCTGCCATCTTTGGGTCATTAGTGCATATACCCTCAATGGATTTCCTTAGGGTCATGTTTCTGGTCAAATATAGGCCTTGTTCTCTTTTTTTTTATCGAAGGATTTCAATTTGAAATTCATCCTTGTTTCTCTTTTTCTCTGTCTCTAGGACTGAAAAATAATCTTTTTACCCTTCTTCATATGCATCTTCTGTTTTAACCTGACCCTAAGCGGCTTAAGCATTATATTATTGGTTCTACTTAAATTAGATTTCAAGTTATATTAGAAAAGTTTATGAATTATTTGAGTTTAAATTTAATTCCCATTAATAATTTAATTTATCTGTGTGATGTGGTTGATATACCGTTTATTTTTCGTTTTAGAAATGTCTCGGATAAATTACACATAACATTTTTGATTTTTAAATTTTCACATATTTTTCCAGCACAAAGCATTTCCACATATTTCAATAACATAAGCCATTTGGGCTATGTAGCACATTCTCTAGGCCTAAATTAAGTTCTGATTTTATCTCACTTTCTGATGAATTTGTAGTAAAGTCTGTAATACTGCTATAGTTTCCAAAATATCAGTTGATCAGGTATGGTTTGGTTTCTGATGGTATGAGATGATAGTATCAGGATACATTTGAAGTGGCTTCAAAATTTGTTACTTTCTCCCAAAATGTGTCAAAATATGATTGAAAAAAAAATAGATCCGAAAGGATGCTACGAAAAATTTGATTTCCAAAAAAAAGCTGTATCTAAGCTGATATAAAAGCTGATTTCCAAAAAGGCTGTATCTAAAATAAATATTCACATTAGAATAGATATAAAGCATAAAGTTTTACATATATAGTAGAAAGAAACACTCAATTTTGTAAAGTTTAATTACTTTTAATTACTTTTCTCTCTTTTAATTATTCCAAAAATAATATCTCGCTTAAATCGAAACGTTATGTTACTTGCTGGATTATTCTTTTCAAACTTAATACTTAACGGACTGTTTCACAATAAAAATATTTATACGTTGACTCCAAGTCAAACATTTATAGTATTAAATCACTAGTTAACACTTGTAGTAAATAAAAATATAGCATATATATATACAAGCATTGTGTAATAGCTTACACAAGTATTTTTTTAATTCGCTAAACTAGATAGGATATTTAACTGCTGGTTAAAACTTAAAGCATTTAAAAAATAAAACACGGTATAAACTAGCATTGAGATTAATTCCAATTATTGTATTGTTAATTGCTTATGAAGTATTAATCTAGAATACTTCTTGAATGATATAAAAATAAAAAACACAAATACTTAACATATTAATTCACTATATTTACATGGATAGTTTAGGTTATATGCATATAAATATATATATATATACATATATATATATATATATATATATATATATATATATATATATATATATATATATATATATATATATATATATAATATATATATATATATATATATATATATATATATATATATATATATATATATATATATATATTTATATGCATATAACCTAAACTACCAAAATATATTATATTAGACTATAACTAATTACAATAAGATTACAGTTAGCTTATACATTTTGCGCACTTAATTTAAACCCTTGCTGCATTATCCTATTATTTTTTGAATTCCCGTCAAAAAAAAAAAAATCAAATTCGACTTGAGGTGTCACCTCAGGCAAAGGTCAGTAGATGCATTGCATTTACTTAACAACGAGAGACCAGCAGTGATTGAGCTCCTCCAAATTTGCTAGCTTCCAATGACCCTATTTCTGCAGTCAAGCCTCCTTCGTTTTTTTTCAAAAACCCACAACTTTTTTTAATATACATATCAAAAGAATTGTCTTTTAATGCTGATTCTAAATATATAGTGTTTATTAAGTTTACCTTAACCCGTATAAAGTTAAGAATTTGAACGGTAATTATTGTAATATAAACTGTAACGTCCTGTGTAATGGTTTCCATAATATTATTTCTATTTAGTTCCTGGATACAATCTACTTGTAGGCTAATTTGAATATAAGGGACTATTGGCTTCACTCTACTTGATTTCTACTATCAGGCCGTGTTTTATCTGATGTACACTCTACCTGATATTTGACTAAACTCTACTGATTTATAATCAGACTAGACTTGAGGATGATTCGTCATTGAGTAACCGTAAGAGCGGACCAGAATTATCAATATCAGCTATCCCAAAAGGATGCATTGCCTTCTCTGTTTGTCCTAATGTGGGCTTATATTCTTCGTAAACAAGCATGAACACTGGCTTGTTTTACATCTACATGGCTCAAAAGCAGCCATGGTCTAAAATTAAAATTTGAACTTTCTTCGGACAAATTTTGTGCTTTTAATTCAGAATTTGAACTTTTTCTAACACCATTATTCAGATGAAGGTCCTCTATGTAGGTAAAGGAGACCCTTTTAAGACCTATCCCCATGCCTTCATTTTCTGTGATTAACGGTTTCTTTCACCGAACTTCTCGCCTTATGCAGAGTTCCCATCACAGCTGGGTAACAACTCTTTTTTTTTGCTTCCTTCGGCGACTTTTGCAACGCTTCCACATTTGTTTTCTTACTTATAAGGTTACTTTTCTCGTTTTTTCATCCCTTTTCTCAAGTACTTTAAATATATATTTATATATCTTTTCCTTCCCTTTGCTTGTGAAACTACATAACTAACCTAGTATTTGTTAGCTTTGACAAAGGTAATTCTATTGCTTATTACGTCGTAAAATGCCATATTTTCGAAGCATCTCTACTCCTAAAACACTCGGAAATGGCAGCTTTTAACCTATAATTGTTCGGACAACAATTTATGTGCTTCCTTTGCTAAATTGTAGCAGTGTTATCCTTGAACAATAAGTCCATAGCCTGTACCTGTAGTAACGCTGAATAAGGACCCTATTTGCTACTATTATGTCTAAAATTCTTCTGTTTCTACCAAAGTTTCATCGGTCCAGCTAGATTTTGTTTTTCTTTACATATTATCTTTTATTTTATTCTTTCAATTCACGGTACAAATACTTTATTATTTAGTAATATACGGCACTACTACATTGCATTTATTACCAACACTAAAAAACTACTAATTATACACTTGCTTCTACTTGCTAAAAACTAGATACTGTATTTTTTTTCTATTTCACAATTCTTGATCGAGCCTTTTTTCCATTTTACCTATTGTACCCAAATCTTTGAGGGGATACAAATCTATTTCTAATAGCCAAAGTTCGAGCAAAGCTGCTCGAAGTTTTGCTAATTCGAGCACCGCTAAAAGCGAAGTACATTTACTTTCCCCTTCTAGTACGATCATTTCAATTTTGTTTGTATTTTGCAACCTTATTTAGTCTCCTCGACCCAGTTTTTCCGCAATGCCACCAGTTGTTGTAAAGTGTATTTTAGGGTATCTGGGTGATGTAGTTGTAGATGCCTTTTTTCTCCCTTTACAGGGGAGATAAACTATGGCCCTAAGGTAATTAAACTTTGGTAGCGTGCCTTAGGCTATGCCCGGACTAATGAGGCTTACCAACTGGGTATGTTCGAGGGACTAAAGGTAGATTGTAGAGAGGTTGTCTAAAATACAATACTTTTATTCAATTAACATGTAACAATACCAGATATAGATATTCTACTGGGACTGGCTGTCCCAAGTAGACCACAAGACTCAGAAACTACAATAATATATAATAATATACTTAGACACTTACAATGATCCGACAAGATTCCAAGGTATTTCTAACAACAACGGATCAGAGGTCAGTCCGGCATAAAGTTAGTAACAGTCTCCCCCTTCCTATAAAATGTATCTTTTATACATTTTTATCAACCACACCTTCCTTTAACCAACCGACACAATAGCTAGGAAGTGGTGATTTCTCAATTTCCCGTTAAGCAGAAACTTGGCAGGATATATTTCCTTATCTTAACACAAAGTGGTATTTCTAAACTTTGTATTTGCGTCTTAATATATTTTTACTAAATTCATAATTAACTAAATTAGAAAGCTTTACCACATTTGGTCTTAGGCGAGGCTATGTATCAAAGCTCAATAATAAGTAAAAATTAATGTGTATCAAACAGTTCGTGTTAAGGAACTGTAAGTAAAGAGCGACCCGGCTCAATAGTAACCAAAACTCTAAACAACGGAATTTTTTATACCAATATATATCAAAGGAATTGACTTATTATGCTGGGTGGACGGCTTTTACACCCCCCCCCCCAAAAAAAAATACCCCCTCCGGACCCCCCCCCCCCTGCACCCACGGAAAATACCCCCCGTGGAAAATAAGGCTTCCCAAATTTGAAAATTTTATTTGAGTTTTATTTTTTAATTTCCGTAGGGGGAAGGAGATTTGATACTTATGTATTATGGGCAACTCACTCAAGTTTACGCTGTATAAAACTTGAGAACAAAACCGGTTTCTCTGTTAGTTTTTTTCAGCTTGGCGCGAGACAAGACAAGTGAAAGAATACATGGGGAACATATAATTTGGGCTATATATTTGCATATAGACGGGGGGGGGTAAAGTATTTGGATAGTTTCAAGTCATAAAACAATTATTTTTAGGTATGTGCTCACTAAAAAGTTACAGAAGAATAGCGAGGTATCTGGAAATTTTGTTAACTAAAAATCCCAGTATAAAGTAAATGTATTGTTTCATTTAAGTGTTTTTTCCAAGTGTTAAATATTTTTTTTCCATGACCGTTTTTCTAAGTATTAAGTACTATTATTAGGTTAATGTAGTGTTTCATTTAAGCGTTTTATGATGATCGCTGATCGAAGTTTGTTATTTGTGCCTTTCATTTACGTTATTTTACTGTGTTCTTGGCCGTATATTTGTCTTTAAAATATACTTATTTATCTATCTATCTAATATGCAGAATAATTGTACCTAACACATTTTGCATGCAGACCCGCTATACTTTACCCCCCCCCCCCCACTAATATGCAACTCTATAGTCCAAATTTATTTCTAAAGTAACGAAGAAACTAACGAAAATACCGGTGTGTTCTCAAATTTTACACAACGCAAACTTGAGTGAGTGGCGCATAATACACTAAGTTTTAAACTTGCTACTTACTTTAGTTGAAAAACCTTTTCTATTTGTTTAATTACAATTCATGAAACTGTAAAGTTTTATGAATACAACACTTTTGGTAGCGCAGAAAAAACTATGACCTCTATTTGGATTTTGATGGATAATCAAAATGCAGAATAATTGTACAAAACACATTTTGTATGCAGACCCGCTATACTTTACTCCTCCCCCCACCCCCCGTAAGTGCAAGTCTATAATCCAAATTTACTTCTAAAGTAATGAAGAAAATAACAAAAAAAAAACAGTGTTTTCTCGAATTTTACACAGCGTAAAGTTGAGTGAGTGGCGCATAATAAACAAGTACCAAAACTCCTTCCCCCTACGAAAACTAAAAAATGAGATTCTCAAATTTGGAAAGCCTTATTTTACACGGGGGGTATTTACCGGGGGAGTTTTTTCCGGGTGGTATTTTTCGCGGGGGTGGGGGGGGGGGTAAATGCCTAGAACCGAACTTGTTAGGGAAAATTGTACACTGGAGGACTTTGTCAGAATTCCTATATAAAATTCTGTTTGTGTGTATCGCTTTCTCTTTTCCGTTTTGATTTTACGCGTTGAGTTGTTAAGGGTAATCGTCCGGGATAAATTGTTTAGAGGATATTTCTGTGAGGAGGGGGATTTCTCTGTGTAGGTGGCGCCAGATTTCCTGGCGTTATTAAAAAACGATCAGAAATTAAATAAAAGAAAAACGTTTTTTCAACTGGAAGTAAGCAGCAACATTAAAACTTAAAACGAATAGATATTATTGCGTATGTGAAGGGAATTGCCCCCTCCTCAACACCTCACTCTTTACGCTAAAGTTTGGATTTTGTTCCAATTCTTTAAGAACGACTCCTGAAACACAAGGGTCGTTTAATTTGAACAATAAGAAGCTTCATTAGCCATTCTGTTCTCATTGAGTGAACATCGAAAGTCGATTATAGCTATTTATGACAGAAATTAAGGAATAAAAGTTGACTGGATTTAAATTACATTTCAACGCTTGACTAATTGCATCTGTGTTACCTGTTTGTGGATATTTGCCAAGTGAAATACCAATTAAGGTAATCAGAGTGCCATTTGTCATGGAAGAAACTAAAGATTTCACTTCGCGGATTTTGTAGTATTTAAAGATGTCATGCGTCAGTCGTCATTCGACAAACTAGACTCAATTTCGGCGGAAGTTGTGTCGTTAAAAAGTGATGCAAAAACTCGTGATTCACGAATAGTTGAACTAGAATCTACACTAGAGGAGCAGAAGCTTAAATCTGAAGCTCTAGAGAAACGATTGCTTGCTTTTGAAGTAAAAGACCGAAAGCTTAACTTGTTGGTTCACGGATTACCGGAAGAAAAATCTAATGAAACGCCTGAAGCTAATGTGAAAAACCTTTTTGCGAATAAGCTAGGAATCGATGAGCCAGTAATGATAACGAAGTGCTATCGCATTACTTCTCGTTAGGCAAATATTACTGACTCCCGCCAACGCAAAAGTAAGACAAAGCAAGTGAAACCTTTGCTTGTATCGTTAGGGTCCGAAAATGAGATTCAAGCTATAATGTCAAACGTCGGTAAACTTAAGGCCAGTGGTATCGTTATTTGCACAGACTTGCCGCCTGAACTGAATATCCAAAGAAGTGAGCTATTGGCCAAAGCACGTGAGATGAAAATGAAAGGCGAAATAACGTCTTCTCGGGTTCGTCAAAAAGGCATAGACATGTGGCTTGAAATTAAACGATCTGCTTCGTCTTCGTGGTTTAGCGTCCGAATTAGTTAATGGATTAGTTGTGACATCGATTTAGATTTATTATTATATTCCGCGAGTGAAAAAAGAGATTGGAATTGATCTCGTCATAGTGTGTTTTTGTGCCTTGTCATTATGTGTGATTATTTTCATGTTTTCCTTCTTTTCTGTCTAGCTCTAGTTGTGCAAAAAAAAGTTCTCGTTCTGCTCGTTTTTTCACTCCTCGCATGCTGGGAATTATCCGAGGTACCACCTTTTCTCATTAGCCTATCATTTCATATTGATTTTGGAAAGTTTTATGTGTATGATATTATTATGATAAAAATTGTTAAATGAGAGAACATCGGACCGGCTCCATGATTTGAAAAAAAACATCCAGTCTTTTCCTCGTAGTAAATATATAAATAATGACAAAACTCCTCCATTTAATCAGTTAGAATCCTCCCGTATCGCGTTTTGGAATTGTAGAGGAGTGCTTAGTAGTTTAGATTTTCTATCCACATTTCTTTATAGTAATCGTATTGGTATTCTGGGACTACGTGAGACTTTTCTTAGTGATGGTAATAGTTCTTTGGTTGGTGTATCTGGGTACAGGATAGTAACTAGAAACAGGTCTACCCGTTCGAAAGGTGGACTTGCCGTGTTTATTGACCAGAATCTCCCTATCCGTAAAATTACGGATTTTAATGATTTGTATCAAGAGATGGAGTTTGAATTTTTAATGGTTGAGATCGAGTCTGGTAAGGAGAAGCTACTCCTATGCTTATTTTATCGACCACCGGAATCAAGTGCGTCAAATTTTATTGGTAAGTTGAATGATCTAAAACAACGGATGAATTTTAAGAACCATAAAGTGGTTTTTATGGGTGATTTTAATATAGATTTGGGACTGGTGAGTTCGGAGTCCCAAGAATTAAGATCTCTACCTGTAGATTTACTAACTACTTGCTTTTCTGCCGGATTGGTTCCAACAACAAGAATACCAACACGTATTGGTGAACAGTCGGCATCAGTTATTGACAACATTTTTACGAATTTCAATCTACATTCGAGTTATGTCGTATTAACTGATGAATCGGATCACTCTATGTTACTTGGTGAATTTTTGATAAATAGACTGAAATCTAACCTGAATATAAAAGTAAGAAGAACTATTGATGATAAATCATTACAAAATTTGAGAGCTAAATTGACCTGTAGCGACTGGACTTCAGTTTATGAAGAAACCAACCCAGATGCAATGGCTACCCTATTTATTGAGAAATTCTCTTCTGCCCTTGACTCTGCCTGCCCTTTTCGAAAAAGCGCTCCAGGTATGCGACCCCGAAAAAGCCTTGGATCACCCAAGGTTTACTAACCAGTATTGAACACAAAAATATGCTATTCAGGCAATATATTGATAATCCTGATGTACTTGGTACGCAATTCAAGAATTATAAAAACACTCTGACAACCCTGCTCAGGAAAGCTAAACAGGCTTACTACCATAAGCAGTTTCAAGAAGCAGAAGGATCGCCAAAGAAGACATGGACACTGATAAATGAATGCCTGAATAAACAAAAAACTAATACGTTTCCTGAGACCATAACCAAGCCTGATGGAACATCTTCAACATCCCAACAAGAAGTAGCCAACACGTTAAATGAATTTTTTGCATGCATTGGAGAAGCAACCGTAGAGGAAGCTTATGGCCTTTCAACTGTCGTCACGGATAATTACAAAAAATACCTACCTTCGCCGTCTTGCTCCTCTATGTTTCTGTCGCCAGTCACTGAAGACGAACTGCTGAAGATTGTTCAAGCCATGAAAAACGGTCACTCCGAAGGTCCAGATGGGTCGTCAAATTACCTCATAAAGAAGACCATCGATTGCTATGTCGGCGTTATCGCACACATCGTCAATTCTTCATTTAAAGATGGCATCTTTCCTACTGTCTTCAAGTCGGCGAAGGTTATACCCTCCACAAAGGTAGCGACCCCAAGCTGCCTTCAAACTACTGCCCTATCTCTATTCTCTCTGCTTTTTCAAAAATTATGGAGCGTTGCATCTACAACAGACTGATGAATTATCTGACTAGGTCTAACTTCTTCAACAAGTATCAGTTTGGATTTAGGCCTGGGCACTCAACCGAACAATCTATAATGGTTTTGCTACTGTTTTTGAATGATGCGATGGACCGTGATGTGATACCAGCTACAATATTTGTGGATGTAAAAAAAGCGTTTGACACGATTTGTCATCTGATTGTTCTGGATAAGCTTGACAACTGCGGAATAAGAGGTAATGCTCTCTTACTCATCCAGTCTTACCTCAGTGGTCGGAATCAATTTGTGGATGGAGGTGCAGTAAGATCGGTAAAAACGCCATGTTCTGAAAAGGTAGGAGTACCACAAGGTTCAATTCTTGGACCACTACTATTTTTAATATACGCCAATGACCTTCTGGACACTATCACCGATGATGGACTTGCTCTACTATTCGCAGACGACACGGCTAATTCTGTCACAGGTTCAGATGAATCATCCGTCAGAGAAAACCTCTGTTTTGGTCTAAAGAAGCTATTGCAATGGTTTGCTGACAACCTCATGGTGTTAAACTCTTCGAAGACCCATTTTATCATCTTCTCTCGAATTTCACATGCCGTACCGTCGATTTCCCAAATATCTGTCCGTTTTAACGGAGAACTAGTTACCATTGCCAGGAAGGAGTCTTGTAAGTATCTAGGGCTAACAGTTGATGAAAATTTATCTTGGAAACTTCATCTTGATAGGCTAAGGATGCAGCTAGGAAGGAATGTGGGGTTACTGCGGTATCTAAAACTCCACCTCCCTTTCCCTGCTCTTAAGTCAGTTTATTATTCTCTAATCCATTCTTATTTTAATTATTGTCCAATTGCTTATTTAAATACTTTCAAATCTCTAATTAAGCCCCTTCAACGTCTTCAAAATAATGCCCTTCGTACGTTAAAAGCACTCCTTCCTTCCCCATCTTCCCTCCCCGATAAATCCCCTACTAAGAGCCTTTATACATTTTTAAGAATATTGCCAGTTGATCTAGTCCTTCCTGTACATTGTGTCCTTTTCAGACTAAAACAAATAAAAGAATTATTACCATTGGCTTTAAATTCTAGTAACTTCTCTTTAGTTTCTTTTGTCCAGAATAATTATTGTTTAAGAAGAAGTTCAGCCAAATTACCTTGCCCTAGAATCCGAACTGAAAGATCCAGATTTTCTCCTAAAAATTCAATAATAAAGTTCTGGAATATTTATGAAAGTAATATAGATTCGCGTTTTTCTATTCCAGTTTCTAAAGCTAAATTCAAACTATATCTAATAAGTAATTATAGATAACTATTCATTTATTTGAAGTCATGTTGGCCGGTGCTATTGTTGATAATATTTAATTATGTGGTAATGTATTGATTTGAGGTGTGGGCTGTGGGTTCAGTGTGGTGTCTCATTTTCTTCCGAGTATATCTAGTGTATTATTATTCCTTTTCATCATTTGTTATTATTATTATTATTTCTTTTATTTTTTTTTAGGGTGCCTGTTTTCGAGTATAACTCACTGTGTAGGCACCCTCTGTAAATATTTTGTTTTCCATTGATTCATAATGTAAAAGTGTTATTTTGTCTTGTAGTGATTTAATGAGAAATTAAATGAACTTGAACTTGAACTTTAGCGTAAAGAACGATGTGTTGAGGAGGTTGCAATCCCCTTCATATAGGTAATATTTTCTCCTTACTTTCATACTTACTTTAATGATGCTTTTTACTTTTAGTTGAAAAAGCTTATTTTTTTTATTTAATATACTATAAGATTTCGGCTGGAATTATTTTTCACAATAATGAAACCTTACCCCGAGCCCAACGAGCTTAAAATTACAGCTATAAAATGCTTTATCCGTGCTAAGCACGGCCCAAAATATACAAAAAAAAGAAGTGACTAATAATGTTTTTATAAAATTAAATCTATTATTAGTGACTATTGAGCCACAAGTAATGTCAATCTTTTGTTCCGTGTAACTAACACGGGAAAAGGAGAGTTTACTTCTAGAAAATGTTAGAAAAAAATAAATTTTTCCCCTTATATTGGCTTAGCCTTTCTAAGAAAAAAGCCAATCAAGTTCTAAAAAGTGGAGCTATTTATATCCCCAGGAATGGCATTTACTTGCTTGTCTGTATTTGTTAATCAGGGTTAGTTAAACTAGTTTTTAAAGTATAGCTATTTTTCTCTTTCTAATATGAGAGTATAGCAACTTATTTTTCTCTTTGTAATTAATAAGAAATAAAAAACAACTTACTCATATCCCATTTGAGACCCTTTGTAGTAACACGTGCGGGCTTATTCCCAGCAGGAATGACCGCACACCATTTACGTTCGGTGTCTTCATCAATGTGTATCACATGATCTCCAGGAGAGAGGCACCACGTTATGCTATTATTTGCAACTAAGTATATTTCCGTTCCCTGTTGACATCGCCGAATAATTTCATTAGTATTTTGGATAATGTGGTCTAACCTGCCAGAACTGTCAACAAATACTAGAAAATATTCAACCTAAAATAAAATGCTTACTATAAACAAAGCCTAGTGCTATTATTTCAAACAGCTCATCGCAGAACCAAGTCTCCCGAGGCCAACTCATTTTAAGTACTCCTCTATTCTGTCCCACTCTGTTCAGAGTTTGCAAATGAGTTTGAGAACACTTCAACAATAAAATAAATAAAAACAGCAAAATACTAAATAAAGGGCTGGGTAGACGTAGCTAATTTCGGGAACCAATTTCAGCATCAGTGTATAAACGATAGGGGTAAGAAAAATTTGTTGAGAGAAAAATTTATTGCACGAGATTTTCGAAACAAAAAATCATGAACACAAACAGTCAACTGGAGTTTATTAATAGTTGCTTGATTGATCTCAGCTGAGTTCTCAGTTTAGTTCTCAGCTCAGTAGCGGGATCTTTCACCACAGGCATCCCTGGCTGACTATTTATTTTTATCCCTATTTTTTGTGATGATCAAGAGGAAAATCGGCGCTGATTTTGTAAATCGGCACCGAAAACTAGAAATTTTTTAAAGCTCAAATCGACGCCAATTTCTTTTAAAATTGGCGCTGATTTGGAAATCATTTCCCGAAATCAGCTACGTGTGCCCAGCCCTTAAGATGTATGAACGCTTCTATAGCCGATTTTCTTAGCTACAAAAGTTAAAGTAGGAAAATTATTTTGAAAAAATAAAGTTAATAGTGGCTAGTTTGGTAAAAGAAATTAAATATAATAAATTTATTCATATTCATTGGTGAAAAATTCAACTTGACAAACCTGAGAAGTGACCAATCTCGGAAACTGTGAATACCAGATGGTACTTGCTACAGGAAGTGTGTCATGCATGGCTCTCGACAGGCATCAACAAGTATTCGGTGCAAAATAAAAAGCCTATGTTAACAATATCTACTACTACTACTACTGAATACTCATCAAAACATCCAGCTGCCTGAGGTCAAAACACCTACACACGTTCCCCCTTTGTCCTATTCTCTTCCTATTAGAACCGTAGAACAGTAACACAAGCTGGCAAGAAAAAAAAGATGAATGACACATTTTCACCTTGCTTTTGACGTTGCACTTGCACAGTAAAAGCAGAAAATTTAGGCTTAAACGACAAGAAATGGGTTTGAAAGGCCTGTATTTCTCTATATCTTTTGCCAGACTCATCTTGCGATAGGAAACTGTTGTTTCAGGATTGCCTTTTTTTTCTCTTATTAAAACAGGTTTCCCCTTAAACTTTCAGTGTGATTAGTTAAATATATGTTTAACTCTAGAAAATTGAAGATGGCTCGACCCACAATACTTCACACGGAGTATGTTTTGCTGCTCTAGCCGTGCATGATTTTGATTTCATCCATAATGTAGACTCAGACATCAGAGTTTGCAAACGGATTCCGCAAGAGTTTGACAACAAATCGATGGTCACTGAATGGTCAAAAGCTGATTTTTTGAAAGGAAGAGGTAAATAGGAGCAACAATACGACAAAACATTTTAAATATTATCAGAGAAATTCTAACTGACCAAAATAAATCGATGTTTCTTTAACCTTTTTTCCTCGGAAACTAGGTTAAAGAACGTGAAGTATTTCGAAACACACTTATTAGCAGTTGGTATGGCCATAGGCGCCGGCAGGGGGAGGCCATGGCTCCCCCCTGGAAAATTGGGACTATAAAGTAACTATGAGAAAAGCAAAGAAAAGAGAGCAGAATAGGGAAAAGGCATGGAAAAAATGTGTTTTGCCCCATTGTTGGCTGCCTGCCAATAGATTTTGACCCTCAATAAGGAAAATCTAAGTTCTAATTTCTGACTGAGCGACCCCTAACCAGTTTTCCATAAACATCTATTCTATATTATTTGGTTGGAGCAAAAAAATCAAACTCTTTTTAGTAATGAATGGTAAGTAAATAACGATCCTTGTCAATAACAAAAGTATAAGAGCCTAACTATTGACAACATTCAACCAAGGAATCAGCTTTTTATGGTGATACTAAATATGTATTTTTGTTTATTAGTAATTAGTGCAGTTATTAGAATATGTATTTTTCACAAGCAAGTCCGTATAATTATAGAAAACCCTGAACGGAATGCTGGGAATTTCTGTATTTTCCCCCTGAACGGATATATTTTCTGTGTTTTATTATCATTTTTTTTCAGGAGTGATTGTATACATCTAGTTGTCACTTTGAAAATATTTAATTTTTTATAATTGTGAAGTTTAAAGGTGTCAAATATACTGGCTTTTGGTATTCAAAATTAGATGAGAAATATTGAATTGCAAAATATTATTTGATTTTCTTAATCTTAGTTTTAATGTTTTACTTAGAAAAAACTACTTTGATAATAGGTTGCTTTTTATAAACACTGAGTCTAAAGGCATTAAATGTTTTGGTGTTTTATAACCAAGTTCAAAATCGTCGATATGGTAAAAAAAAAAAATATCCGTCCAACGCTTCGGCATTGCTCAACAGAACCGAATACTGGGAGTTTATATCTTAGTTTTTGTAAGTAGGCTATTGTTTTGTGTATTTTTTTAATTACTTACTTTTTTATTTTTATGTACTTTTACTTTGATTGACATACCTTTTCCTTGCCTTTTGAAAAATGTTTGTCTCTAAGCTTCATTAAGTAAAAAAAGACGAAAAGTAAGGAGCAACATTAAAACTTAAAACGAACAGAAATTATTACGTATATGAGGGGTGTTGCCCCCTCCTAAACATTTCGCTTTTCACGCTACAGTTTTTCGGTACTTCAAAGAAAGTTACTTATTGTTCTTATTAAATTACCCTTGTGTTTGAGGAGCCGTTTTTTAAAGAATTGGGACAAAATTTAAACTTTAGCGTAAAGAGCGAGGTATTTAGAGGGGGCAACCCCCCTCATATATGTACTAATTTCTGTTCATTTTAAGTTTTAATGTTGCTCCTTACTTTCAGTTGAAAAACAAACTTTTACTTTAATTTCTGATCGTTTTTAAAATAACGTCGGGATATCTGGATCCACCTCTACGGAAAAATACCCCTCGCCATAGAAATATCCTCTGGACAATTCAATCCTAGCAAAAATTTATCCTGGATAATTACCCTTAACATCTCCACGCGTAAAATTGAATCGGTAAAGAGAAAGCAAGACATATAAAGAAATTTCGTATATGAATTCTGGCAAATTAACCCATTGTAAAATTTCCCCTGAAAAGTTCACCCCCTGGAAACTAGCCTCTCCATGAAAAATTCTCCCAGCGAAAAATTCTTCCTCCCCACCCCATCCGAAAAATGTACGCATACTTCCCAAGAACAAATGAAATAATGGGCAAAGTTTATTACTTAAAACCTTCCCTAGGGGCTGTAGGGTGTCATTTTATCTTCAAAGACATAAATATTGGCCTTTAAACTATGCTGAACAAAACATTATCTCAAAATTTCAATCAGAACGATTTCGGGGAAAATTGGCCCACTGGCGACTTTTCTAGGCCCACTGGGTCGAAGCAATCACCTTGGGGAATAAAACACAACAAAAAAACAAACAAACACGCATCCGTGATTTTTCTTTTGGCAAAAATTACAAAATTCCACATTTTTACAGATATGAGCTTGAAACCTCTACAATAGGGTTCTTTGATACGCTGAATCTGATGGTGTGATTTTCATTACGATTATTACTTCAAGGGGTCTTTTACCTTTTTTTCGAAAATCAGACAAGCTTTTGACGGGTAAGACTAAACTTACTGAAACTTATATATTTGGAATCAGCATAATAAACCAATTCTTTTGATTTTCTATTGGTATCAACATTTCATTTTTTAGAGTTTTGGTTACTAATGAGCTGGGTCACTCCTTACTTACAGTTCGTTGCCACGAACTGTTTGATTACCCAACAAAATCCAAACAGATATCATTGAATTATTGATCTTTTTTTTGCGTTACCAAAAGTATTGTATTCATAAAACTTTACAGTTTCATGAAATGTAATTAAACAAACAGAAAAGGTTTTTCAACTAAAGTAAGAAGCAAGTTCAAAACTCAAAACAAATACAAATTACTCTGTATATAAGGGGGATTACCTCCTTCTCAATACCTTGCTCATTAAACAAAAGTTTTTTTAGTGCTTTGAAAAATCTTCTTTTTCCAATTGCAAATTTGTCATTAAAATTTTTTGAAAAAAGCCCAACTTCAAAGTAAAAAGTAAGGAGCTAAGGAGGAGACACCCCCCCCCCCCTCATACAAAGAATAATCTGTCCAGCTATATTCCAAATCTGTTCCTTGCTTTCTGTTGAAAGGTTTTTTTTTTTATTTAACTTCTGATTATTTTCCAAATCATACCCAGGTCTAACCAAGATGTAATTTCAGGTACGGGTCCCTTAAATCCCTGGTTAACTGCTTTTAAAATGTGAAAATCAATAATTGTACGTTGATTAGTACTGTCCTACGTTTAAATTTGCAATTTCAATTTTGGATAAAATTTGAATCTACATAAAAATGTGCGATGAATAGTAATCAGAGGCAACGCTATAGCGTTGCCTATAGTAAAGGCCATACGGCTCCAATGTTTTACTATTATTATTATTTTTTTTTCCAGAGGCACTTCATATGAAAAGGATCTTCGTAAAAACTTCAAAGGGGGCTCATTCAAATGGAAATCGAGAGTTCTAGTGCCCTTTTTTAAGGGTCAAAAGCGATTGGAGGGTAACTGGCCCCTCCCCACGCCCATCATTCCCCCAAACACATCCAATCAAAATTTTGAGATAGCCATTTTGTTCAGCATAGTTGATTTCAAGATAGAAATATATTTTTGAGGAGGACACTCCCCCAAAACCCTAAGGGCAAGGCTTTTAAGCTATGCCCTGGGGGCATGTAAGGTTTTCATAGAAGGCGTTGTCGGAGAGACTTCAAAAAAGGCTCATTCGATTGGAGATTCAAAGGGCTAGTGCCCTTTTTAATGGTCGAAAGTGATTGGAGGGCAACTAGCCCCCCCCTACGCCCATCATTTCCCCAAACACATCCAATCATAATTTTGAGATAACCATTTTGTTCAGCGTAGTTGATTTCCAGATAGAAGATATGTTTTTGAGGAGAACACTCCCCCATAACCCTCTGGGCAAGGGTTTTAAATTATGCCCTGGGGGCATATAAGGTTTTTATAGAAGGCGTTGTCGTAGAAACTTCAAAAAAAGGCTCATTCGATTGGAAATTCAAAGGGCTAGTGCCCTTTTTAATAGTTGAAAGTGATTGGAGGGCACCTAGCCCCCCCCCCCACACGCCCATCATTCCCCAAACACATCCAATCAAATTTTGAGATAGCTATTTTGTTCAGCGTAGTTGGTTTCCAGATAGAAAATATGTCTTTGATGAGGACACTCCCCAACGACCCTCAAGGCAATGGTTTTAAGTTATACCCTGGGGGCATATAAGGTTTTTATAGAAGGCGTTATCGTAGAAACTTCAAAAAAGGCTCATTCGATTGGAAATTCAAGGGCTAGTGCCCTTTTTAATAGTCCGAAAGTGATTTGCGGGCAACTAACCCCCCTCTCACGCCCACCTTTTCCCCAAACACATCCAATCAAAATTTTGAGACAGTCATTTTATTAAACGTAGTTTTAAGTTCTGGAAATTAGTTCTGGAAAGTGATTGGAGGGCAACTAGCCCCCCCCCCACGCCCATCATTTCCCCAAATACATCCATTAAAAATTTTGAGATAGCTATTTTGTTCAGCGTAGTTGATTTCCAGATGGAAAATATGTTTTGAGGAGGATTCTCCCCCACAACCCTCAGGGTAAGGGTTTTAAGTTATGACCTGGGGGCATATAAGGTTTTTATAGAAGGCGTTGTCGTAGAAACTTCAAAAAAGGCTCATTCGATTGGAAATTCAAAGGGCTAGTGCCCTTTTTAATAGTCGAAAGTGATTTGAGGGTAACTAACCCCCCTCTCACACCCACCTTTTCCCCAAACACATCCAATCAAAATTTTGAGACAGTCATTTTATTAAACGTAGTTTTAAGTTCAGGAAATTAGGTCTTTGAGGATGACAACTCCCCCAGAGCCCTCAGGGCAAGGGTTGTAAGTTATGCCCTGGGGGCATACAAGGTTTTGCAAAGACAAAATTCTCGTAGAAACTTCAGAAAGGGCTCATTCGATTGGAAATTTAAATGACTAGTTCCCTTTTTAATAGTCGAAAGTGATTCTAAGGCAACTGACACCCTTCGACGCCCACCATTTCCCCAAACACATCCAATCAAAATTTTGATATAGCCATTTTGTTCAATGTTGTTGAAAGTTCTGGAAATTATATGTTTGAGCAGAACATTCCCTCCACAGTCTTCAGGGGCAAGGGTTATAGGTTATGCCCTGGGGGCATATATGAATCTTATGGAAGGATGCTCGTATAAACTTCAGAGACGGCTGATTTGATTGGAAATTGAAAGTTCTGGTTCACTTTTTAAGCGTCAAAAGATATTGGAGGGTAACCAGCTCCCCCCCTCCCCCCCAAAAAAACTGTTTTTTCCCAAATGCATTAATAAAAATTTTAAGATAGCTGTTTTGTTAAAAATAGTTCAAAGATCATATAAAAAAAATTCCAGTGTCGACACAACCCATCAGGGCCCGGGGGCAGACATTGTAAGTTATGCCCTGGAGCATATATGGATCTTATGGAAGGGATGCTCGTATTAACTTCAAAGAGGGATCATTTGATTGGAAATTGAAAGTTCTAGTTCACTTTTTAAAAGTCAAGAGAGATTGTGGGCACCTAGCCCCCCCCCTTTCCACGCCCTTTTTTCCTCAAACCCATCCGACAAGAACTTTGAGGTAGCTTTTTTTTTTAAAATAGTTCAATAACCATATAACGAAAACTCAGGGGTTAACATAGCCCACCAGGGCCCGAGGGCAGGTGTTGTAATTTATGCCCGGGAGGAATATATGGTTCTTATTGAAGGGATGCTCGTAAGAAATTCAGAGATGGCTCATTTGATTGGAAAATTCAAAGTTCTAGTTAAGTTTTTTAGAGTCAAAAGAGATTGGAGGGCAACTATCCCCCCACTCCCTTTTTCCCCAAATCCACCCAATACAAATTTTGCGATAGTTATTAAGTTAAAAGTTTGTCAAAAGTCAGATAACAAAAACTCAGGTGTCGTCACAACCCCCCAGGGCCCGGGGGCAGGCGTTGTATGGGGCATATATCGTTCGTATGAAAGGGATACTCGTATAAACTTCAGAGAGGGCTCATTTGATTGGATATTGAAAGTTCGAGCTCACTTTTTAATAGTCAAAAGAGATCCGAGGGCAGCTAGCCCCCCCCCCCCCAACGCCTTCTTTTTCAAAACCAATCTGATGAAAATTTTGAGATAGAAATCTTGTTAAAAATAGTTCAAAGCCCAGATAAGAAAAAATACGGTGTCAATAGACCCCCCAGGGCACAGGGGAAGGCGTTTTTTAAGTTATGCCCTAAGGGCATGTATGGTTCTTTTGAAAGGGATGCTCGTATAAACTTCATGGAGGGCTCAATTGATTGGAAATTGAAAGTTCTAGTTCACTTTTTAAGAGTCAAGAGAGTTGAACTAGCCCCCCCCCCACGCTCTTTTTCCCCAAACCCGTCCGCTACAAATTTTGAGATAGCCAGTGTTTTGGAAATTATGCAAAAATTAGATAACAAAAACGCCCCCCAGAGCTCGGGGGATAGGCGTTGTCAGTGTTGTCCTGGGGGCGTATATGGTTCTTATGAAAGGGATGCTCATATAAACTTCAGAGGGGGCTCATTTGATTGGAAATTGAAAGTTCTAGTTCAATTTTTAAGAGTCAAAAGACATCCGAGGGCAACTAGCCCCCCCCCCCCACGCTCTTTTTTCCCCAAATCCGTCCGCTACAAATTATGAGATAGCCAGTGTTTTGGAAATTGTTCAAAAACGTCCCCCAGAGCCCGGAGGATAGGCTTTGTAAGTGTTGTCCTGGGGGCGTATATGGTTATTATTAAAGGGATGCTCGTATGAACTTCAGAGGGGGCTCATTTGATTGGAAATTGAAAGTTCTAGTTTAATTTTTAAGAGTCAAAAGATATCTGAGGGCAAATAGCCCCCCCCCCACACGCCCTTTTTTCCCCAAGCCCATCCAATAAAATTTTTATAATAGCCATTTCATTAAAATAGTTCAAAGGTCATATAAGAAAAATTCCTCTGTCGATGGAACCCGCCAGAGCGCGGAGGCAGGCGTTATGAGTAATGCTCTAGGGGCATATATATAGGTCTTATGGAAGGGATGCTCGTATGAACTTCGGGGAGGGCTCATTTGATTTGAGATTGAAAGTTCTTGTTCACTTTTTAAGAGTCAAGAGAGATCGGGGGGCAACTAGCCCCCCCCCCCCCTCCTCCACGCCCTAAATATATCATATAAAAATTTTGAGATAGATATTTTGTTAAAAATAGTTCACAGTTCTGATAACAAAAAACTCCGGTGTCGACACAGCCCCCCAGGGACCGGGGGTAGGCGTTGTAATTTATGCCCTTGGGGCATATATGGTTGTTATGGAAGGGATGCTCGTATAAAATTCCTAGAGGGATCTTTGATTGGAAATTGAAAATTGTAATACACTTTTAAGAGTCAAAAGTGATTGGAGGGCAGCTAGCCTCCCCCCACACTCCATTTTTTTTCCCAGAGGCCCTTCATATAGAAGGGGTCGTCGTATAAACTTCAAAGGGTACTCGTTCGATTGGAAATCGAGATTTCTAGTGCCCTTTTTAAGAGTTAGAAGGTATCAGAGGGCAAACTGGCCCCCAAGCCCTTTTTACCCAAGTACATCTGATAAAAATTTTAAGGTAACCATTTTGTTAAAAATAGTTCAAAGATCCTATAACAAAAACTCCTTTACGTATGGTCATTTTGTTAAAAATAGTTCAAAGATCAGATAAGAAAAACTCCTGTGTCGACAGCCCCCCCCCACCGCCAGGGTCAGGGCAGGCGTTGTAAGTATTGCTCTGGGGGCATATATGGTTCTTATGGAAGGTATGCTACGTATAAACTTCAGAGAGGGTTCATTTGAATGGAAATTAAAAGTTGTAGTTCATTTTCTCAGAGTGAAAAAGATGAGAGGGCAACTAGCCCCTTCCACCCTCCACGCCTTTGGGTGTATCGGATGGATAAACCCATCCGATGAAAATTTCAGGTGACCATTTGTTAAAAATAGTTCAACCATCAGATATTAAAACTCCAGGGTTGACCCAACCCCCAGGGTCCAGGGATAGGCGTTGTAAGTTATACTCTGGGGAAATATATGGTTCTTATAGAAGGGATACTCGTATAAAGTTCAGAGAGGGCTCATTTGATTGAAAACAGAAAGCTCTAGTTCACTTTTAAAGAGTCAAAAGAGACCAAAGCCTAATCTAGTCCCTCCACGCGCTTTTCCCTCAAACCCATTCGATAAAAAAGATCAGAGGGCATCTAGCCTCTCCCGCCCTCCACGCCTTTGGGTGTATCGGATGGATAAACCCATCCGATGAAAGTTTCAGGTGACCATTTTGTTAAAAATAGTTCAACCATCAGATATTAAAACTTCAGGGTTGACACAACCCCCAGGGCCCAGGGATAGGCGTTGTAAGTTATACTCTGGGGATATATATGGTTCTTATAGAAGGGATACTCGTATAAACTTCAGAGAGGGCTCATTTGATTGAAAACCGTAAGCTCTAGTTCACTTTTAAAGAGTCAAAAGAGACCAAAGCTTAATCTAGTCCCCCCACACACTTTTTCCTCAAACCCATTCGATAAAAATTTTGAGATAGCAATTTTGTTAAAAAAAGTTCAGACATCAGATAATAAAAACTCCGAGATTGACATAAACCCATTTTTTCACTTTGAAATTGTTACTTTGATATCATTTTTAATATTTTGATGAATATTTGATCTTTTTTTAAGTTTGATTTTGAAATAAGGAATTTTTAAAACTTGAAATTTTTTGGAATCAAAAACGAACAAAAATTAATTTAAAAAACTTTCCGAAAAATAAGTTTTTCAAAGAAAAGTAAAGGCCATTTTAAACTTAAGCTCAGCAGATACAAATACCTTTTAAAATTCAAACTCAAAACGACCAGAAATTACTATTAAAGAATAAATGAAACCCAAAACGAACAGAAATTAAGTAAACAATCCTAGCAAAAACGTACAACAAGTAATAATATAAACGAAAAAATAGATCTTAAAGCGAGTAATGCTTAGATTGAATATGAATATCAAGCTTAAAACGAAAAAAAAAAATATTTTCCTATTGAAGTATAAATGAAACTGAAAACGAACAGGAATTAAATAAACAATAGATGCAAACAAACATACAATAGATATTAATGTAAATTAATAAATAAATCTTATAACGAGTGAAGCTTAAATTGAATATGCAAATCAAGCTTGAAACGAACAAAAATCACCACAAACAAGAGTTTGGATATGACCTCCTCTCACTGTAAAAGTCTAAAACTTACTGCGTCATTGGCGCTTTACTGAAAACTATATGCGTCTTGAACAGTCTTGGAAAGTATAAACAACATCAAACTGAATATTTGATGTATAATGATATTAATTGTTGAAAGATCCATCAGTTCAAGAATTTATTTCACTGTAATTGTATTTTTATTTTCAATACTCTAAGAACTGGAAAAGAAAATATTTGTAATATAATCCGTTTTCAGTTAAGCGCCAATGACGCAGTAGGCTGCGTTGCATATGCAATTTAAGTTTCACTCGTTTTGAGATTTATTTATTAATTTACATTTTATTGTATGTTTGTTTGCATTGATTGTTTATTTAATTTCTGTTCGTTTTAAGTTTCATCTATACTTCAATAGAAATTTTTTTTTTCGTTTTAAGCTTGATATTCATGTTGAATCTAAACATTACTCGCTTTAAGATCTATTTATTTGTTTATATTATTACTTGTTGTATGTTTTTGCTATGATTGTTTATTTCATTTCTGTTCGTTTTGGGTTTCATTTATTCTTTAATAGTAATTTTTGGTCGTTTTGAGTTTGAATTGTAAAAGGTATTTGTATCTGCTGAGCTTAAGTTTAAAATGGCCTTTACTTTTCTTTGAAAAACTTATTTTTTCGGAAAGTTTTTCTAAATTCATTTGGTAAAAAGTCCTTGTTAATATTACTACTAAAGAATTTCGGTCGGATGAAAAGCAGTATTATTGTTTGTATGGATGGAAATTCTGTGATACTTTTGATCTTCTACATAACTGAAGCCATCACAACCTCTACAATAGGATTTTCTTATCGATAAATACATTGCATACATTTTTTTAAAAATACACTGAAGTACTTTATATAAATAGAAAAAAAAAAAATATTACCTTATAAAATTGCTGAAAATTAAGTTCCTAGAAGTATTTGCCACCCCAAAGAAATTTCATGGCGGGGCTGATGATCACTTGCCTTGCCTTTTCCACCTCTGTGCTGGTGGATATGGGAATGTAACATATTAGCTGTATAGAGGGCTGATGATGATTTGCCTTGCCTTGCCTTTTCCACCTCTGTGCTGGTGGATATGGGAATGTAAAATATTAGCTGTATAGAGAACCATTTTAATTACTTTCTACTCCCCCCCCCTGCCTCATTCAACATTTATCTGAAGCCTAATGAAGAGTAAGCAGTTTGCCCATTGAAATCTATTTTTGTAAGACTCTACCCTACCCCCACCTAAAAAATGAGTCACCCCCCCCCCTCATTATAGCTGACACGAAATTACAGATCACCAAACGTAGCCTAATGCCAATACAAATAAAGCGAATCAACTTGGTTGAATTCAGTACTGCCATCGTGTGACATTACTTCTTTTGCAAATGGGAAGCCTACAAGATAGTTATTGATACTTTTAAATCAATTTGCTTCTCAGGATTTTAATTGATTGCAAATTTGTCCTCTTAGGGGTAAATTTCTAGTTTGGTAACACGTAAACTTTCATCCAACCACCACTTCTATTTTGGTGTCTGCCCCCTCCCCCTGGAAAATTTTCTGTCAGCGCCCTTGGGTACGGCTCAAGATAATTTATTTACCACACATCTACAGCAAATAAACACTAATGCAGCCCCCCTCCCTTGTGCTCCATGTTGCGAAAACAGGAAAGAAGAAAAAAAGAATAGAACAACAAAAAGAAAGAAAGTGACGAGAAATTACATAGTATAGTGAACCTACACTCAATCAGTAAAGACAAGTTTAGTTCGAGGAATTGTTTATATAGCCTACATCTCAGACCAGATTTTAGCCAAAAAATATATCAAACAACCATGCAATATACTCATTTTTCATCCTCATGCAGCATCCATAGTTCATAAATAGTTTACAGTACCCATCCCTTTACCCTTCCTGAGTAAAGGCATGTTCTCATTGTGGTTTTTCAGGCGACTTCCCCGTGATTCTTTTGCTTTTCTGGCAGCTCCATTCTCCACTAAGGCTTTCTAAGGCTCAAAAAGCAAATCAAGCTCACTTGAAATAGCTTTTTCAGGAATAGACAAATCGAGTGAACGAAAAACTCTCTTCACTCGGCCGATCGTGCATGAAAGAACCGGAATTAATGTGAATCTCGATGGGAAAACCACTCAGAAGATGAAAAAAAACCAGTGTTACCCGATGGGTGCATTTGCTCCATTTGGGAGAAGGAGCAAATTCAGGGGGGATAATCGGGACATATCCCCCCGAAATTCGGGAAATTTGTCTTGTAGGGTGGACTTTATAGATATGGACTAATACCAATGCGAAAGGATAATGTACGCCGTAGATCTTATTGTGACGAAGATAAAAAAAATGAACGATTTAGTTATTTAATAAAATCCAATTTATAATGAAACTGTCTTAAAAACTAACCAAATTCATTATAGGTCTTAATGCAATTAATCTGGAGTAATGTATGCACAACAAGTAGATACTGTGTGACAATCTTCACACGTGAATTTTTGTTTTATGAAAATGCAGTTGGGAACAATGCAAGGCTGCCGCCAAGTAAGCCACGAGCTTTTATAACTTCCTAAGATCGTTGAACTTCATTTAAATAACGCGTGTGCTTTTTATGTATTTATAAAGAAGTCTCCGCCCCTGTTGGTTAATTAGTCGTCCATCCATGTCAAAACAGAAATCAACAGTTATAAATTATTTAAAAAAGAAACAGTTGGTTGATAGCATGAGCCAAGTGAATAGTGATAATAACACTGATCAACAAGCAGATAGTGAGCTCTCACCCTTATAATCTGAACCTCAGCATCAAGGCAGGTACATCATCTTCTGACAATTCTGTTATAACAACCGGAATCGGGGATAATGCTCAGACCTGCAATATTTTTGATATAGGCCTATATAATGACAGAGCATTAGTTTTATCCAGTGAAGCGAAATATACTCTGCTTAAAAATGCCTAGCATCCTCCTGAGCTGTACAAATTCCCTCATGGTGAAAGAAACCAAAAATTCCAAAGACATTGGTTAGTTCAATTTTCCGTCTATGTTATTCTGAATTTTAGCAAGGAGCTTCTTGTAAATGTTGCTATCTTTTTTCTAATGAAAACAGTGAAGTATGAAAGGGAAGTCATGTAAAACTCGAGTGTCTTTGCTCCGTGGGAAAAAAAGCAAAGGAGTATTTTCGTTCTCATGAATCGGCTGATTACCACAAACAATCTTATATTATGGCTCAGAACTTCATTTACGTTCAGGAAAAGAAAACACCTGATATAGCATCTCAGGTTGATCTTGTTAGAAAACTCCAAATCGCAGAAAACCGCAAAAAATAATCCCCATAATAAAAACTGTTATTTTATGTAGCAGTCAGGAACTTCCACTCAGAGGACATAGAGATCAAGGCCCGTTGTTTTTAGAAGAGACAAGGGAGAATGACGGCAACTTTCGGGTCCTTTTGCACTATCATATTGATGGCAGGGATGACAGATTAAAGGCACATGTCACAAGTTGTAGTTTAAGTGCTTTGTATTTAAGCTTTAAAATACAATATGACATAATTGAAGCGTGTGGTGTATTAATCCAATCCCAATGAGGCAGAATGATTTAGCGTTTTCGCCAATGAAACATCCGCAATATCTTGAGTAGAGCAGTTTACTTTAGGTGCATGGTTTTTGTACATGATAATGATAATGACATGCAAGATAATACCGATAATGTGTGATAATGTGTGCAAGATAATGACGATAAATGTATCTCGCGTGAAAACTTTTAAAGTTTGTTGCTATAAGTCATATGAAAGGATCAACATTAGCTAAAATCCTGATACAAACCTTAGGAGAAATGGGAATCAATTTAAAATACTTAAGGTGGAACAGTTAAGATGGAGCCTCACCTATGAGCGGCCAGTTTCAAGGTTGTGCTATTGTGCTACTATGGTTGTGCTACTATGTTCACTGTGCAAGTCACTCCTTAAACTTGGCCCTGTGTCATTGGTGCAGCATACCTGTTATAAACAACTGTCTAGGAACTGTGAAAGAAGTTATTAATTTCTTTAGAATTTCACCTAAGCGCTATATGACTTTCCAAGAAATTATTCAAGAAAGTAATCCTATCACAGGGACCAAAAGAACAAAATTGAACAAATTTTGTGATAATAGTTGGGTGGAGTACTTAGAAGCAATCATGTTGTTTAAAGAGATGTCCATGATCATCTGTAAGGCTATGAGGGACATTCAATAATATCCTGATTCAGATCTTCAAGCAAAGCCTATTCCTTGCTATCTGCTATTGAGAGATGCAGTTCTGTTGCAGCTAAGGTTACTGTCAGTAAAGTTTTTAGTCTGTCACATAATTTGCTGACATCTTCGCAATCGGAAACTGTAGATCTCGTACACTTTCTCAAATACGCTGACGATCTTAAGAGCGAGGTTAGAGACATGAGAGAGGACAAGTGAAGCTACGTTTAATCCACTTTGTAATAAACTAACTGAATTTCAAGATACTGAAATCAGCATTAGAGTGCCCAGGAGAGCTCCAAAACAAACGTATAGGGATAATTAGGCAACGGCGTCTGAGGATCCTGAAAGGTATGACTGACTATCTGTGTTTATCTCATTTATGGACTACTTTCCACAGCAGCTGCATCAGCGATAACTTGGTCTCAAAAAATTGCTAGAGTCCCTGCAATACCTACTTCCTCGGCACTGTATTTTTCTCCACGAAGAAAAAACAAAGGACATGTCGGATACTCTGACTATTTTTTGGTGTCTTAGCTCTGTTAGCTGAGTTAGCTCTGTGGAGGAGAATGCGGATACATTCGGGAAACGCGGCACCAAAATATTTCATAACGTGCTTAAACGAATACAATAAGAACATTTTCCATACTCTACATCAATTTCTGGAATTTGGTGCAACGATTCCCGTCACTACGGCTACGTCCGTGCGTTCTTTTTCTACCCTGAGAAAAGTGAAATCTTAAACCAGGAGTGCCTCAGGTCAAGAGTGGCTTAATGGATTTGCCTTAATATCCATACACAAGGATGTTCCAGTCAATGCAGAAAATATTTTGTATAAACTAGCCTACAACAAAGAAAAGGCAGCTTTATCTTATTTTATAATTAAATATTTACAGTGTTGTCAGACGCAACACTGCAGTGTTACCTATAGTAAAGGCCATACGGCTCCAATGTTTTATTATTATTTTTTTCCCAGAGGCACTTCATATGGAAGGGGTCGTCGCATAGACTTCAAAGAGGGCTCATTCGATTGGAAATCGAGAGTTCTAGTGCCCTTTTTAAGAGTCAAAAGTGATCGGCGGAGAACTAGCCTCCCCACGCCCTTTTTTCCCAAATGCATCCAATAAAATTTTGAGATAGCCATTTTGTTAAAAATAGTTCAATGATCACATGAAAAAAAACTCTGGTGTTGACACAACCCCCAAGGGTCCGGGGCAGGCGTTGTAAGCTATGCCCTTGGGGCATATATGGTTCTTATGGAAGGAATGCTCATATGAACTTCAGAGAGGTCTCATTTGATTGGGAATTGAAAGTTCTAGTTCACTTTTTGAGAGTCAAAAGATATCGGAGGGTAACCAGCCCCCCATGCCCTTTTTTCCCAAATGCATCCGATAAAAATTTTGAGATAGCTATTTTGTCAAAAATAGTTCAAAGATCATGTAACAAAAACTCCAGCGTCGACACAACCCCCCAGGGCCCGGGGGCAGGCGTTGTATATTATGCCCTGGGGGCATATATGGTTCTTATGGAAGGGATGCTTGTATACACTTCAAAGAGGGTCATTTGATTGGAAATTGAAAGTTCTAGTTCATTTTTTAAGAGTCAAAAGAGATTGGAGGTCATTTACCCCCCCCCCCTCTCCACGCCCTTTTTTCCTCAAACCCATCTGATAAGAACTTTAAGATAGCTATTTTTTTTTTTAAAGTTCAAAGACCATATAACGAAAACTCCGGGGTCAAAACAGCCCCCCAGGGTCCAAGGGCAAGCGTTATAAGCTATGCCCTGGGGGAATATATGGTTCTTATGAAAAAAAGTCTCATAAAAACTTCAGAAAGCGCTCATTTGATTGGAAATTGAAAGTTCTAGTTCAGTTCTTGAGAGTCAAAAGAGATTGGAGGGCAAATAGCCCCCCCACGCCCTTTTCTCCCTAAATGCATCCGATAAAAGTTTTGAGATAAACATTGTGTTAAAAATTGTTCAAAAGTCAGATAACTAAAACTCAGGCGTCGACAAAATCCCCGAAGGGCCCGGGGACAGGCGTTGTAAGTTATGCCCTGGGCAAATATGGTTCTTATGAAAAGGATGCTCATATAAACTTCAGAAATGGCTGATTTGATTGGAAATTGAAAGTTGGAGTTAACTTTTTAAGAGTCAAAAGAGATCCAAGGGCAGCTATCCCCCCCCCCTCTCCCCACGTCTTCTTTTTCCAAACCTATGTGATGAAAATTTTGCGATAGACATTTTGTTAAAAATAGTTCAAAGGTCGATAAGAAAAACTCCGGAGTCAATAAAACCCCCAGGGCCAAGGGGAAGGCATTCTAAGTTATGCCCTGAAGGCATGTATGGTCCTTATGAAAGGGATGCTCATATAAACTTCATAGAGGGCTCATTTGATTGGAAATTGAAAGTCCTAGTTCACTTTTTAAGAGTCAAGAGATCGAAGGACAACTAGATCCCCCCATGCCCTCTTTCCCCACACCCATCCGCTACAAATTTTGAGATCGCCATTTTTTTTTAATTATTCAAAAATCAGATAACAAAACTCCAGTCTCAACACAACACCCCAGGGTCCGTGGGGCAGGTGTTGTAAGTGTTGTCCTGGGAGCGTATATGGTTCTTATGAAAGGGATGCTCGTCCCTGATAAGAATTATGAGATAGTCATTTCGTTCAAAATAGTTCAAAGGTCAGATAAGAAAAACTCTTGTGTCGACAAAACCCCACAGGGCCCGGGGGAAGGCGTTTTAAGTAATGCTCTGGGGGCGTATATAGTTCTTATGGAAGGATGTCCGCATAAACTTCAGAGAGGGCTTATTTGATTAAAAATTGAAAGTTCTCGTCCACTTTTTAAGAGTCAAAAGATATCAGAGGGCAACTAGCATCCCCCCCACGCCCTATTTTCCTCAAACCCATCCGATAAGAACTTTGAGAGAGCCCTTTTTTTTCAAAATGCTTCAAAGATCATATAACAAAAACTCCGGGGTCGACACAATCCTTTAGGGCCCGGGGTAGGCGTTGCAAGTTATGCCCGGCATAACTTGCTAGTGCAGTTTTTTAAGACTTTAAATTGAAAGTGCTAGGGCAGTTTTTAAGACTCAAAAGAGATGAGAGGGCAACTATCCCCCCCCCCTATGCCTCTTTTCCTCTAAAAGCAACCAATAAAAATTTTGATGTAGCCATTTTGTTAAAAATAGTTCAAAGATCAGATAACAGAAACTCCGGTGTCGACACAACCCCCCAGGGCCTGGGGACAGGCGCTGCAACTTATGCCCTGGTGATATATATGGTTTTTTATGGAAGGAATGCTCGTATAAACTTTAGAGAGGGCTCATTTGAATAGATATTAAAAATCTTTGTTCAATTTTTAAGAGTCAAAGAGATCGGAGGGCAACTAGCCCCACTCCCAACGCCCGTTTTTCTGCGTACCCATCCGATACAAATTTTGAGATAGCTATTTTTTTTAAAATAGTTCAAAGGTCAGATGACAAAAACTCCGGTTTCGACACAACCCCCTAGGGCATGGGGGGCGGGCGTTGTAAGTTATGTCATGGGGCCGTATATAGTTCTTATGAAAGGGATGCTCGTATAAACTTCAGAGAGGCCTCATTTGATTTGAAATTAAAAGTTCTAGTTTATTTTCTCAGAGTCAAAAGAGATCGGAGGGCAACTAGTCCATCCCCCCACAACGCCTTTTTCTTCCCCAAACCCATCCAATAAAAATTTTTAGGCGGCCATTTTGTTAAAAATGGTTTCAAACATTAGATATTAAAACTCTGGGGCTTACACAACCCCTCAGGGCCCGGGGACAGGCGTTGTAAGTTATGCCCTGGGTGCATATATTGTTCTTATAGAAGGGATGCTCGTATAAATTTCAAAGAGGGCTCATTTAACTGAAAATGGAAAGCTCTAGTTCACTTTTAAAGAGTCAAAAGAGATCGAAGGGCAATTAGCTCCCCCCCAAACGCCTTTTATCCCCAAACACATCCGATAAAAATTTTGAGATAGCCATTTTGTTAAAAATAGTTCAAACATCAGATAATAAAAACTCCGATGTGGACACAAACCCATTTTTTTACTTTGATATTGTTACTTTGATACTAGTTTTGAAACTTTGATGAACATTTGATTTTGAAAAAAAAGTTTTATTTTGAAATAAGATATTTTTAAAAACTTGAAACTTTTTGCAATCGAAAACAAACAAAAATTAATTAAAAAAACTTTCCGAAAAAGAAGTTTTTCAAAGAAAAGTAAAGGCCATTTTAAACTTAAGATTATCAGATACAAATACCTATTACAATTCAAACTCAAAACAACCAGAAATTACTATTAAAGAATAAATGAAACCCAAAACGAACAGAAATTAAATAAACAATCATAGCAAAAAAAAAATACAACAAGTAATAATATAAATGAATAAACAAATCTGAAGCGAGTTTGAATTGAATATACAAATCAAGCACTACAAACAAGAGTTTGGGTATCGCCTCCTTCTCTCACTGTAAAAGTCTAAAACCAACTGCGTCATGGCGCTTTACTGAAAACTATATGGGTCTTGAACAGTCTTGGAAAGTATAAACAAAACCAAATTGAATATTTGATATATAATGATATTAATTGTTTAAAGATCCATCAGTTCAAGATTTTATTTCACTGTAATTTTATTTTAATTTTTGATGCTGTAAGAACTGGAAAAGAAAATATTTGTAATATAATTCGTTTTCAGTGAAGCACCAATGACGCAGTAGGCTTTAGGTTTTTACTGTTAAGGAAGGGGCCAATGTTAGGGGGTCTTGAACAATTCTAGAAAGAACTAATAAACTAAACTGAATATTTGATGTATAATAATATTAATTGCTGAAAGCTCATCAGTTCAAAATTTTACTGTATTTTTAATGTTTATTTTCAATATTAAGTACAAAAGAAAATATTTAAAATACAATTCGTTTTCATTAAACCACCGATGATGCAGTAGGCTTTAGACTTTTACAGTGAGAGAAGGAGGCGATACCCAAACTCTTGTTTGTAGTGCTTTTTGTTCGTTTTAAGCTTGATTTGCATATTCAATTTAAGTTTCACTCGTTTTAAGATTTATTTATTCATTTAAATTAGTATCTATTATATCTTTCTTTTCATTGATTCTTTATTTAATTTCTGTTCGTTTTGGGTTTCATTTATAGTTCAATAGGAAAATTTATTTTTTCGTTTTAAGCTTGATTTGCATATTCAATTTAAGCATTACTTGCTTCAGATTTGTTTATTCATTTATATCATTACTTGTTGTATGTTTTTTTGCTATTATTGTTTATATAATTTCTGTTCGTTTTGAGTTTCATTAATTCTTTAGTAGTAATTTCTGGTCGTTTTGAGTTTGAATTTTAACAGGTATTTGTAACTGATGATCTTAAGTTTAAACTGGCCTTTACTTTTGTTTGAAAAACTTCTTAGAAGTTTTTTTTAATTAATTCCAATAAAGAATGTATGTTATTTTGTAAAAACATTATTTATCCTTTTACCATCCCTCAGTCAATTCACCCCCCTAAAAAAATATCCCGGGGTTCGCCCTAGTTTGGGTGATTTTTTTTAAGTGGCTGCTCAATAAATTCTTCAAATCAGCTTACTTTTAAAAGTAATGTCTGTTTTTTATTTCAATTTGTTCCTAGTAAGACTGGTGATAGTTGGAAAACCAGGAGCTGCTACAAATCTACTTTAAGGACTCATCCATAAAAGATAAGCAATACAAAACTATTAGGCTTTTAGCCAAAAAAAGCATAGGTCTCGTTGTGATGGCTAAATAGCAAAGCACAACAAAACGAATGGAACTTACAACAAAGAGTTTCTTCTAACGTTTATCAGATGCTGGTGAAGCACTTTTGGTGATTAAAAAAAAAAATTAAAATGTAAATTTGTTTGAAGTTCCGAAGTCGAGTGAGAGAATTCTGAAACCTAGTGAAAAGAATCAGAGTCAAATTATTGTAAATGGTCACGGTAAGTACCAAAAGTTTCATAATATTCTCATTAATAGTTAAAAATGCCCAACTAAATAAAACTAACCAACTAAACAAAGAACAAAAAGAGAAAAAAGAAAACGTGACTAAATAGTACAACACGAAACAAAATATAAAGTTTAAACATATAATGGCGTAAAATACTTTTAAAACAAAACCTACCTTTCGACTAAGTAATTTCGATTCTTCTAAAACCAAGTTGATGCACTTGGAGAAATCAGTCTCATCTTGATCAGGGGTATGAACTACTTTGGAGCCTAGGTGTGAATAAAATTCTTTGACTTCTTTGCGAATTGAATCAAAGTCTCCAGATATTAAGTCAGGTACGTATTGACTAGGCTTCTTACAAGCATCTAATGTGGCATCATAAAGACGGTTAGTGCCACCATCAGCTGTGGCCTTAAATACACCTAAAAGGATATTGACTAACTAATTTGAAAAATAAAATTTTAAAGGTAATGAAGGAACTAAGAGCACATTGTAAGAGCAGAATGTGCAGAATGTGTGGCGAATCTACGAGAAAAATGTGCGAGTCTAGAAGCATATGAGTGGGTGTAAATCCAAGTAAACGCCTTCCTGTCCACTTTGAAGATTTTGTATGAGCGATTCATCAAGTCGTCTTCACAATGTCTGAAAACCCTTTGATATTACCGTACATATGCTTAAATTAAATTAATGTCCTCTTTTATGAAAATAGGGATATTAACAAGCAACTACACTACACTAATCTTGTGTAATACACTTACACTACACTACACTAACTACACTAATCTTGCAAATCGCACAAGGTAATGCATATTACCAAAGTACTTGAGCTCATAAATATGAAAAAGTAGAAAACAATGCTAGGAAAACTCTTGCCGGATTAAGCTGTCCTGAATACACCAGAAGCAGTTCAGTTTTCATCAAAAGTATCAAAACATCAACATCAAAGGATGGTAAAAGAATATGTTTAATTTTTTCTCTATTGCAATCTAAAACGAGTTTGAACATGGGTTCAAATAAAAAACAGAAAAAAATAAAGTAAGCCATAGGCTTATCTCATTTTACATATTAACAAAATTGTACATACAGTTTAATGCGAGCATAGAAGAAGCCGCAAAGAAGCCTACTCAATATTTACTTAAGTGGTGATGTTAAGAACCTAACTCAGGCCTTATGTTTATAATTCACACTTGTAAAATAGCCTTTGTACAAGTTTGTTCACAACTGTCATTCTTACAAATTATTTTAGGTTACTGAAATGACGAAGCAAAGGAGTCACCCACTTTCCACCACCTGGTGTATACCTCGGATCACCAAGTATACTGCGGTTCTGAGACACATGGCCCCACTCCAAAAATGTTTGGCATTAGCTTAGTATAGCCTAGCCTAGTATACTTTTGCCAGGCTTGTGAAAACCAACAAGGAATTAGATGAGGAAGGAACAAGAACTTAAAATGAAAAATATAGGGTCAGATCGCATTAAATTATTATTCCTTTTTTCTATTTTTAGTCAGTTGGAAGATGTTGTCTTCCATTCCAATCTAACAATAAATGGCATTCAAAGATTACAGATGGTTAGAACGACATGGAATAATGCAGGATAGAGAGTCGTCTGAAGTCTTGATAAATTCATAACACAAAGTAGTATACCTGTAATGCTGTATATGCGCACGTACAATTGAATTACTTATTTCATCAGATGTTGGCATAGAGATGTTGTTTTTAGTGTTATATATTGTATAATTGTAACGGTGCGTTTTAGTTAAGGGGCATGAAAGGTGGATTTCCCAGTTATCTAATACCGCTCAGCGATTCAGTGAGCAATAACGTCGTCAAAAGTCCTACAAGTCATGCAGAATATGTTTTACATATTATGTGATACTAAGCATTAACTAATTGTGGAATACAGAGCAAATTTATGTTCGCAATATAGTTTAATTATGACATTTCCACAGAATTTGGCTATTGTGTTTCAAAGGTGAGATTTTTTATTATTGCATATGTATTGAAACAATGTCCCCCTCCTTTTGAGAAGAACTAGTCATTCACAGGCGAATTGATACATTGTTTTAGCATGTGACCAGTGAAAAACTTCATTATATGCTAAATATCTAGTTTTATTTATAATAGTTTTTTCCAGTCATTCAATCACTTGATATTTATAGAGATTTGACTTTTTTGTTGATGTTTTGGAAATTATAAGCTTCCCAATTCAATATTTACCTCTAAAACATTATATATAGTTTTCATTAAGACACAAATCGCAAATAAGAGTTTTAGAAGGCTTTATCGTTAGTGGGAGAGTTGGCAAACTCCTGTCTCTACTATTTTCGGTTTGTTTTTAACTTCAAGTTTGATTTTAAATTTATTTTATTTTTGAAATAGTGCAATGTGATCCAGCGAGTTCAGCTGCCCGTAATTCCCTATAAACAACTATTTTATACTTTGAACTTGCGAAAATACTGTTTAAAAACGGTTTCTTATCCATATTGCTGCCCTCACCTCTCATGGACCATATGCCCCCTAGCCTCTCATGGAATCTCTATGTGTTTTTCAAATATACTTCTCCGCACGGTGCACCTTCATCCCTCTGTAGCCTTCCATTGATAATCTAGTGTTTTCTATTCGATATTCCAATCGAAGCATATACTTCATTAAATTTCCGAACTCGACATGTAAACAGAATTCAACCCTGAGCATAAAAACCTTTTTCACATTCCAATAATGATAATATCATGTTGATATCTAAGAGGGGTTCGTTCTCAATGTCATTATCACAGCTGAAACAAAATTCACTCGATTATTTACCTTTTGCATTTTTTTGAGTTTGATAGCTACTACTACTACTACTACTACTACTACTACTACTACTGCTACTAACAACTCACCGTAGCACCGAGCCGTCTGAGGCCAACACAGCTACGCATGCTCTTCCTCCATCCCAATCTATTCAAAGCCTCCCTTTTTATACCTTCCCAGGAAGTTCCTATTTCCTTTAAATCTTTCTTTATGACGTCCTCCCACCCCAGACAAAGCCAAACTGCTTTCCATTTAGCCCTAGAAGGTAGGCCGAAAAGGACAACCTTCGGAAATCTGTCATCCTTCATCCACACAACGTACGCTAGCCATCTCAACCTTTCTTTTATTATAGCCCTAGAAAGCGGGATTGAACGACATTTTTCGTACAGCCCACTGTTTGAAATACGGTCAGTCAGCCGGGTACCTAGAACAATAAGGAGGCAATTTCTTTGGAAAACATTTAGCAAAGCTTCATCCGCTTTTTAGAGTACCCATCCTTCAGAGCCATATTGACCACTGTCATCACTGTAGCTTCAAATATTCTAATCTTGGTTTGCAGACTTAGGTTCCTATTCTTCGAAACTTTTTTTTAACTGTGAAAAAACACCCTGAGCCTTGGCTATTCTACTTTTAACATCTTCAGTGCTCCCATCGTCTTTACTAATAATACTACCAAGGTAAGTGAAGCTGCCCACCTGATCAATCTTTTCGTTACCCGACGTCACCTTTTCATCTTCGCTTAATCTTAGCCTTAGTGATTTAGTCTTCTTAACATTTATTTTCAAGCCTATTCTAGCACCCTGAACTCGCAAAATCTCTAAAAGTTCATTCATTTGCTCACACTTTCATCTAGTATGCTTAAATCATCAGTATAATCTAAGTCCCGAAGAGTTTTAAAGGCCGTATTTGATTCTCCAATTCAAAATTCTTCTGAACCTGTCAATGCGAGTTAGCAATATTTTGAACATTTTTTCAATGGCTCTAGAACCAACTATTGTCCCAAGTGTCTTTCAAGATTTCGAAACAAATTAAAATTAAGCAATCATTTAAAGCAATGCAAGCGTCATCGTTATTAGTCTGTAGAGATAGTTTCAGGGGAAAGAACTATCCTTAGATATAAAAGCTGTCAATATTCACTTCTTGAAAGTGACAAGTTGGCCTTTGACTGTGAAGCTAAACTTATAGATTTATGTAACTCGTGAAATTCATAACTGGTTAAACAATATGAAGCCATTGCAGTCTTCATTGCACACGCCCAAAGAGACTTTAGTATTACCATTAAAATTGCCTGACGCTTTGAGACACTGGGAGGGGGATTTCATGAATGCAGCCTTAACAGCACTTATTAAAACAGCACATGAGTTTATTTCAAAATTGAATCAGACATATTATCGTATGGCAATATAATCAGAGGATGATGTAGTCATTAAGACTGATATGTTGGATGCACAGGAAAATTCTAAACGAGAAAGCCGCAGAACTTGGCCATTATCAGCTTACTGACTCTAATTCACGAAGACACGATTTTCAGGGGAGGGCCTACAAAAATTAACTCAAACTTTAAGTAATAGTGCTTTCTACCATTTAAAATAAACTTTCCCAACTATGATTTGAAATTCATACTACGAACGATGGCACGATTACAGAGAGGTTATGTTATTGATAGTGAATGGATAAGGGTTAGTTAACGATATACAACCATACCAAAATCATATGAAAAACTGGTAGTTTCAGATTTTACATGGATATACGTTGAAAATGGTAAAGGACAATTGACTAGAATCCTTTTTTAGATGCCTTTAGCCTCTTCCTCAAATCCCTAATTGAATTCAATTCAAGTGTAAAAAGCAGGATTTAATAGCTACCCTCTCCTTACGCAGCGGTTTCCCAATGATAAAATGTATGATTTATGAACATGTAAGGGCAATTACCCATACGAATATTACACTTGCACCTTAAAGTTTCGCGAAAAAATTAATGCCCGTCGAATAGTTTTATGATTCACTTTATGATCTTCAATGCACATTTGTTGAATATGAGTTCACTGTTCAAGTATGGGTAAAGTAAAGATGTAAAACGTTTGTGAATATTGTAAATTTTACTTGGTAGGTGATTTATTGAATTTGTTAGACATTGCGTAATAACATGGATAAAATTTATCAGGCATTTGGGTTGACAACGGATATTAACTAACACCTTATCAGAGAGATCAATGGGGGGGCATGGAGATCGTATCATTGAAACCAATCCAACCGGACTGGCCAGCGGACGCCGCTCCTGGATATAAACTCTCCCTGTCCATGACAATGCCTCACTACTCTTTGCTATATGGTAATTACAATGTGCTGGGCGATCCTACGACATTACGTTCTACGACATTGCTAGTGTCAAGGAGAACGATCCTTACAGGTGTTTTTTTTTAATTGAAGGGGATGTACAGGTACAACACCATGACTTGGCAAAAGATTTTGTTTTGGCAAAAAACAAAAAACAAAACTTGGCAAAAATGACTTGGCAAAAAATAAAAACTTATTGCCGACCCCGTCCGAAACGAAACATTGTTGTACACGATTTTTTTCTAAAATGGAAGTTTTCAAATGGTGTCAAAATCACAAAGATCTATAGAGCTGACCAATTTGATAAGAAATCCAATTTGAAAACGTTATTGCAGTTGTCAAAAATTGGGGGAAGCGAAAATAAGGTGCAAGTGTAATATTCGTATAGGTAATTGCCCTTACATGTTCATAAATCATACATTTTATCATCGGGAAACCGCTGCGTAAGGAGAGGGTATTAAATCTTGCTTTTTACACTTGAATTGAATACAATTAGGGATTTGAGGAAGAGGCTAAAGGCATCTAAAAAAGGATTCTATTCAATTGTCCTTTACCATTTTCAACGTATTTCCATGTAAAATCTGAAACTACCAGTTTTTCATATGATTTGGGTATGGTTGTATATCGTTCACTGACCCATATCCATGCAGTATATATAACTTAACCTCTCTGTAATCGTGCCATCGTTCGTAGTATGAATTTCAAATCATAGTTAGGATCGTTTATTTTAAATGGTGGAAAGCACTATCACTGAAAGTTTGAATTAATTTTTGTAGTCCCTACCCTGAAAATCGTGTCTTCGTGAATTAGAGTCAGTAAGCTGATAATGGCCAAGTTCTGCGACTTTCTCGTTAAGAATTTTCCTGTGCATCCAACATATCAGTCTTAATGACTACATCATCCTCTGATTAAATTGCCATACGATAATATGTCTGATTCAATTTTGAAATAAACTCATGTGCTGTTTTAATAAGTGCTGTTAAGTCTGCATTCATGAAATCCCCCTCCCAGCGTCTCAAAGCTTCAGGCAATTTTTATGGTAATACTAAAGTCTCTTTGGACGTATGCAATGAACATCGCCACATAGAAGACACTGAATCTCGAGTATTTTATTTACCCATGGGTTTTTCAAGCAATTCCCTCGGGTTGATAGTTCAAAACCAAGTATCTTTACTGACAAAACTTCTTCAGCAGGGTCTCCTTTTCTAAGCTCGTAGTCCAACTCGCCTTTGTGCTTTTTGTTAACAAGTGGGTCTTACTTTTTTCCCACTAGTTCTGACTTAATTATTTCTAGCTGGATCACTGTTGGACAGATATTTAAAGGGGAAATTCTACATTGATGCTTCCGTAAGGGAAAATTTCACAGTAAGGCTTCTGTTTACCACCGCTTTCGTCGTCACAGCAGTAGTATCCCCGTAGGCACTTTGAGCACAAAGGTAGCAAATTAGCATGGAATTCCGAGCCCATGTCCTGTTTCCACAACAGGACCTCCCTTTCCCATTGAATTTCTACGACAGCCCTCTGACGTCACGGCAGCCATAGGGAAATTAACATTGTATGTTATTGTTGGCTGTTGGTTATGATTGTTGGTTATGTTTGTTGGTTATGATTAATGGTTGTTGGTTATGATTATCGGTTATGGTTGCTGGTTATGTTTGATGGCTATGTTGTTGTTTGTTGGTTATATTTGTTGGTTATGATTAATGGTTGTTGGTTATGTTCGTTGGTTATGTTGCTGGTTATGGGATTTGTTGGTTATGATTAATGGTTGTTGGTTATGTTTGTTGATTTTGGATATAGCTTTTGGTTTATGGTTATGTTTCTTGTTTGTTGGTTATGTTTCTTGGCTGTTGTTGCTGGTTATGGGGTTTGTTGGTTATGTTTGTTAGTTGTTAGTTTTGGATATGGCTGTTGGTTATGTTCGTTGGGTATAAGATAAGATAAGATTTATTACTGAAAAATGGCTATCACAAGCCCAAAAGGGCCGAATTGGCAGTTTAGCGTCAAATAAAGCGAAAAAAGAACAACAAAAACAAACAACAACAGAAAATTATAAAAGGGTCAATGTCAAATACGTAAAACATTAAAAACAAAAACAAAGTAAACTCATAAAATTAGAAGGCCAATAAAGTAAAATTAAAACAAAAACATAAGTTAGTAGGTGACTAACAAACATAAATATAAAACCTCCTAATTTGCAAAATGGGCATTACAATTAATAACTATGAGGTAAAGAGTGAGTGAGGGGGGGGGGGAGGCAGCGGAGATTCAGTGGTTGAAAATGTCAACTATGTAAGGGATAAAAGTTCTTCTATATCTTTCAGTGCAAACTGTTATTGGGGCAAGAAGGGGGATTTTTGTTGACACAGAACGCGGGAGGTGGGGTCGAAGGGGTGAATATTGACCAGGGAAAAGGGGAGTTGTTCGAGGGTTATGAAGGGCATTGTTAGCAAAACGCAAGGTAATTTTTGCTCTCCTTTCCTTAAGGGTGACAAGATTAGCTCCCCTAAGAAGGGAAATATAAGGTACTTTACCCTCATTGAAGATAATTCTTATGCACCTTTTTGTACTGCCTCTATTCTGTCCGACAATTCAATGGAAATTCCAGGATGCCAAACAGGACAGGCGTACTCAAGGGTTGGGCGTACAAGTGACAGGAAAATCCTCAAACAGTGCGATTTGGGGCATTTAATTTTTTTAAGGAGTTTAAGGAGGGAAAATGCGGCATTTGCACGTTTTAAGATGTCATTAATATGACAATCCCATTTTAAGTCGCTTGAGATGGTAACGCCCAGTAATTTCATAGTGGTAACGGACATTTCAGGGGGGATAGGACTGGAGAAAGAAGGAGGAGTTTTAAGGAAATTAATCGTAAGAACAGTTGACTTTAAAGGGTTGACTTTCATATCATCAGTAAGAGCTTCGGCTGATATCGATTCCAAGATGTAAATTTGGTTGCTTTTGGAATTTTTGGAACATGTCTCTATGACAGTTAGATCATCAACGAATTTCCATCTATCCGGGAAATAAACACCAAGGTTATTTATCATTGTAAGAAATAAAATTGGACCTAAGAGGGTTCCTTGGGGCACACCATTATAAATTGGGAGGGGAGCAGAATATACATTCAGGTATTTCACGACTTGCGTTCTGTTAGAGAGGAAAGACGCAATTATTCTAATTAAATAAGGGTCAACTTGAAAGTCATTAGAAAGCTTTTCTAATAGTATATTGTGGTTGATTAAATCAAAAGCTTTTTGCAAGTCAACAGCGATAACATTGAGCCAGGTATTGGGTTTTTCAAGTGTGTTACATATTGTGTACATAAGGTGAACAAGATAGTGGGTAGTAGATGTAGAGCGTAGGTTTCCAAATTGTCTTTGGTCAACATTTGGGATTATTTTTACTTTCTACCACTCAGCTAAAAAGCTTTCATATAACTTCGAAAAAACCGGAGTAAGAGTAATGGGACGGACACCATCAAAATCTTGATTATTACCTTTCTTTTTTACGGGAGTAATAAAACTAATTTCCAACAATTTGGAAAATTACCGGTAGAGGTAATTTCATTAAAAAGTAAGGACAAAGGCTCTGAGAGATTGTCGGCAAAGGCTTTAATTAGTACAATCGGAATGTCTAATGGACATGTACTACACTTTTTAATGTTCTTAATTTTTGCCTCCACATCCGAGGGCGAAATAATGGGAAAACTGAGAGAGCACAAATCAGAAGGAGTGTCAAAAGAAAGGGGAGGGAGGTTCTGAACTATGGAAGAAGGAAACCTGTTCAGATCATTGGCTGTAACTGAAGGGTCCTCTTGGAAATGGAGATCTATATTATTTTGTGTTTTCCCACAAATTTTCTTTATTCTATTATACCATTGTTTTGGCTTTGTAGAAAATAAATCCTGGACTTTGCATTTGTAATATGAAGAAGCAGATTTACGTATTTCTTTTTTTATATGTTTACGCAGTGAGTTCGCTTCGGATGTTTTACCATTCTTTAGCAGATTCAATTTAATTCTAATTAGTTTTGTCAATTGGCTAGTAATGTATGGTTTGTCATTAGAACATGTTTTTACTTTTTTCACAGGGAAGGAATTTATGTATTTTGTTTTAATCAGATTTTGGAATTCGGAGACTATAAAATTAATGTCATTTTTTCCTTTGAGGGCCAGCCAGTTTTCATTGGTAATCCAAGATCCAAATGTGTAAAGGCCATCATTAGAAATTGGGCGATAAGAGAACTCAGTAACAGAAAAAGTATGATTAAAGCTATTGAGAGGCTTCGTTAATAAACAAAAATGGTAACTTCCTCCTAACGGGGGCAAGGGGACAGGAGGGGCATAGAAAGCCTGCATATTGGTGCAAATCAAATCAAGGGTTGAATTTCCTTTTGTTGTTGATATTTTTACTATTTGTTTTAAGTTTTTACTATTTGTTTAACTACAAAGGGGATTTAACTTTAAGTATTTACTATTTGTTTAACTACAAAGGGGATTTAACTTTAGATCATTAGCATCACCTACTAAGAAAATACCGGCGTTCGGGAATTTGCATAGGACAAAGTCGGCACTACTATGCAGTTGTTAGTAGAATCGCTGTCTTTGTGCAGCGTTTTGATTTGGGGAATAATAGAAGCAGCAAAAAACGGTCAAATTATAGGGGCGTGGTAAAACCTTGGGTCTTACACTTACCCAAATGATTTCATCGTACTCTAAAAAGTTGGGAGTATGAATTAATTTAGGAAAGAGATAATTATTTACAAATAATAGTATTCCAGCTCCCTTTTACCTAGGGGGTGATCATGAGGACGAAGTTTTATGAATTGGGAGTAATTATTAATTTTCAGTAAATCAGGGTTCTGTGCTTGGACCTCAGTTACGGCAATTACATCAATTTTTTGTACTTGACAGATGGCGTCTAGCTCGATCAATTTGTCGAAATTCAGGCTTTTTGGTTATGTTTATGTTTGTTGGTTATGTTTGTTGGTTGCTGGTTATGTTTGTTCGTTATGTTTCTTGGCTGTTGTTGCTGGTTCTGTGGTTTGTTGATTATGTTTGCTGGTTATTCGTTATGTTTGTTGGTTATGTTTGTTGATGGTTAATTACGATTGTTGGTTGATGGTTTTGGGAAAGGAATAGTAAAAGCCTTTAAGCTACTGTAAAAACAAAACCAAAAAACTTACCGGATTTCCATGCCAAATCTAATCGATGAAAATTCTTTATTTTTCTATTTAGTATAATAACTGCAAAGGCTTTAATCTCTGAGGTTAGTGCTTCTATTGGCCGCCACAATCTTATAGAATTTCCTGACATGTGCCTTAATTTTGGAGGCTCCGAAACAAACATCAAGTGCTAAAAGTAAAGGATTTAAGAACAAAAAGTGAGAACAAAACTGAAGACTATACTTATTGAAGAAGCTTATTCGGCAGTTACAATTTTGATACCGATTTTAAACGCTTGGGAGGATATGAACACTAAAATATGTCTATGGAGCATAATCGTGAGTATATTTTCCAAAATGTCTACCATAATTGTGAAGCGAGGATTCAAGATTGCTGTAATTCATTTGAAATGACTGTATGAGATATCGCATAATTATATGTTGTTCTGCACGTCAGCGAAAAGAAATATTAAACAATTTTTTCAGAGGTATATAAGGCTTACTGAAATCTGACAGTCGAAATAGCCACAAATTCCACTTTTATTTAACTTTAACTCAACATACAGTCTCTGGAAACCCCAGGATGCTTGAATTAAGATAACTTTAAGTCACAGTTATAAGAGCCCGGAAATACATAACCCCCCCCCCTCCCCGGCCTGTTCTAACCACAGTTTTAAAATTTTCTTCTAAATTTTCTGGTAATATTGAGAAAAATGGTGGAGCCTTAATTTACCAGAGTATGAAGGAGAAAATCGCACTTGGCAAGGGTCATTTCCATGACAATTACAGTTTAGGCTACTACAGTTGCAGATAGGCTGATTAAGTTTAAGGAGGTGTTGTCTTTTAAATTCCTACAGTTACGATGCTCCAGCATTCTCTGTCAATGCCACCAATATAATCTCATTTAATTCAGGAGCTTTGCCTTTTTCATAGGGATTGAATATTAGGTCAAACAGGCCATTGGCCAAGGGGTCGGTACTAACGGACCATATTAATGGTCCATTTGCGTCTGGCGACCATTTGAAGCTAATTTTTTATACTAAATGTATATCAGGCATGTTGAAATTGATTATCATAAACGAATATACGGATAGTGAAAAAAAATTAAATTATGTTATTAAGGTTGTAGTTATAAGAACCCAAACATATAAAAAATAAAACGGCGAAAGAACGTGTATGAAATGAAAAAATTTCTTGGTTATTAATTCTATTTTGTGATGACAATGCCTGTTATTACCGACTCTCCGTTACTTGGGGTTCAACTTGGAGTTCAACTTGTTCCATCAAGATTGAAAGACTTGCGACGGCAACTATTTGTGACTGTGACTAGCTGTGACTGCAACTACTTACGTCTGTGACTATAATAACTTGAGACTGGGACTGCTTTCAGCAAGGGGCGTCCTGTATGGGGAGGGTATCATGTTACGTAATTTATGACACAGAACCAATGAAAGAAGATCAGCCCCAGTCCGTAAAATGCAAATATGACGTAATTTTAAGGGTAATATCACCTAAATTAGTCGTTAATAATGACCAGACATTCGGTAAGATGCATCAACCTCACCCTCCTTCTAACATTTTAGCTAGTGACGCCTCTACTTCCAACTGCTACTACTACTCTGATCGCGACTACGACTCTGACTACCACTGATACTTCAAGTGCTGCTGCTACTACTACTGTTGTTACTTTTAATGCTACTGCTGCTGCTGCTACTACTACTGCTACTATTACTACTACTACTACGACTACTAGTACTACTACTACTACTACTGCTACTACTACTACTATTACTACTACTACTAATACTACTATTATTATTACTACTACTACTACTATTACTACTACTACTACTACTACTACTACTACTACTACTACTACTACTACTACTACTACTACTACTACTACTACTACTACTACTACTACTACTACTACTACTACTATTGAACTAAATCAAATGATTTCAAGTACATTCAGGTTGTTGACAGTTCGTATATGCAATATCTCAAGAATGGTTAAAATATGAAGTTGAAACTTTCAGAGAATATTGAGGGGGATATTGAGTTGAATAAAAACCACAACGTGAATCCAGATTTACAAAAAATTGTATCTGCGATATAACAGGAATGGCTAGGCGGTTCAGGGAATGTTGTACTAAATGAAAAGACACTAGGTGCATCCAGGTTGTCAAAAGGACATATTTGAGCGTATCTATATTGATCTTACTGAACAAATTGGCATCAACTTGGCGAGTGATGTATATAATTAAGCCTGGGGGTGTTTAACTAAAATTTTAGGAATAAAAATTATTAGCCCTTATATCTGACAAGCTTATGCGCAATATTATGCACTATTTTATCACATTGAGGTCATATCATAGATCTTAAACTTGTAATTAAAAAGTAATTCATCGAGCAAAAAACAATACTGAAAAATTTCGACATCACTCTCATGTAAAATTGTGAAAATTTTGAAGTTGCCCGGTGTATTGCACCCAACGACAAGTAATTAAAATAAGGAGTTTTGAACTGGACTTAGTGGACGGACTGAACTGGACTGACTGGACTGAACTGGACTGGACTGAACTGGACGAACTGGACTTATTAGGAGTTTCAGAAACTCATATCTCAGGGGTAGGAAGCATGGAATTAGATGATAAAGAATTTGTTTACTCAGGCGGGAAGCATAGGGTACATAAACAGGGAGTAGGGCTTATGATGAATAACGAAGCTGCTAAGTCTTGTTGAAGGATGGTGTTAATAATAGAATACTAATCGCTCATTTTATGACTAAAATGTTCAGCCTATCAGTTATAGTAATATACGCCCCTGTAGAACCGACTGACGGAGATATTAGCGACTCAGATGAATTTTACTTACAGTTACAGGAGCAAATAGACGGGGTCCCAGGTCAAAAATGACGTTTTTACTAGGAGATTTTAACGCCCATGTCGGTAGAAATAGGGATAGATGATATCCTAGCCTAAATAAATTTGGTGTAGGAAAAGAAAACAGTAATGGATACAGACTTTTGTAATTTTGTAGGTATAACAATCTAGTTATAAACCAATACGGTGTTTGGCCATAAGTTAACATGGTATTCACGTGATGGTAAGACAGCAAACCTTATTGATTATGTTATAGTAAACTGAAGACTGGCAGAATCAATACAAGATGCTAAGGTATATAGGGTAAAGAAAGTAAAGCGTCGAAACCCGTTAAGACAGGTGGTATTCTTCTGATGAGCCCTAATGAAAGGTTTCTACATGGAAATATTTCGTTAGATTTAAGGTGCTATTGCTTGTAAATTTACAATGACTTACATTTATTGATACCTACTTTGCATGGATTTGGACGTTTTGATTTGGTTGACGGTTCATTTATACTGTTTTGTCCTAGGTAATTGGATAGATGAGTAAGGTTAAAACCTCGTTCAGGTACGCACTTATCTCAATTGCTGGGTTAGGATGACAGTCTTTTCTTCTTCTCTCTCCTTTTTTTTTTTTTTTTTTTTTTTTAAGCCAAGTAATTACCTATAAAACATTATAGAAGTGCTGTTATTGATGCTAAAAGTAAAGATCACCATCTAGTAGCGTCTAAGGTTAATTTAAAGCTGAAATTTCGGAAGGGTAATTACCTCCCGGGAAGTTATGATGTTGGTAGATTCCAGGATGATAATTTGAGAGTAGCTTTCCAGGAACAGTTGAATACTAAACTTCAGAGTTTAAAATTTGACAGTGTGGAATATGGTTGGAATAATTTTAGTAAAACAATTTATGAAGATGCTGAAGGTGTTTTAGGGAACAAAGTTTGGACTGCAGCTAAGAATATTAGTGAAAAAGCTTCGTGTTTATTGGAGAGGAGATGAGGCTAGTACAAGAATTATCTGAGTGATTACGTTTCTTTTGTTTTCATATGATCTAATCATATGAAAACAAAAGAAACGTAAAGAAAGTGGAGAAAGCTTTAAAATATGAACTAAGGAGGTGTGAAGTGGAGACCATGGATAAAATTTCCGAGGATCTGGAAGATGCAGCTAGACGACATATTAGTAAAATACAGTACTGGCATGTTAATAAATTGAGAGGGAGTAGTCAATCCGGACTTGTCTCAGTTAAAGATAGAAATGGGACCAAAATTAGTGATAAGGAATGAGTTAAAGAGAGATGCGTAGAACATTTTGAGAATTTGCTAAGCCGAGATAGAGTTGCAGGAAAAGATGTAGAGGAAAATGAAAGAGTTTGTGATACCTTGGATGTGAAGGAAGATTTGTTTTGTGAGGAAGAATTAGCGACAGTACTATAATAATAATAATAATATAACAGTGCTATAATAATAATGCTCCAGGTGCTGGTAGTGTGTTTAATGAGTTTCTTAAATATGGTGGCTCTGAGGTTAGGATAAGTTACTGAAGATTATGAACAAGATTTTTGAAAAGGGGAAGTACTTAACGATTTCAGGAAAACCTTAATTAAGCCACTTTATCATAAAGGTGATAAGAGTGAGCGTGTTAATTATCGAGGCATTAGTCTGGTCTCTGTAGGTAGCAAATTACTTAGTAATATGATACTTTTTAGGCTGAGAAATGTTGTCGACAAAGTTATAAGAGAAGAGCAGTGCGGTTTTAGAAAAGGTAGAAGTTGTGTCGAACAAATTTTCACTCTTAGGTTAATAATCGAGAAGTGCCTGAGTTTTCAAACACACTTGGTCCTCAGTTTAATAGATTATAAGCAAGTGTTCAATTCTGTCGATAGAAGAACTTTGGAAAAGGTCTTATTCTTGTATGGCACACCAGACAAATACACTAAAGTGATTAGTGCTATGCATGAGAATAACACTGCTGCGGTTAAGGAAATAAGGTTAGCAGCTGTTTTGGTATTAAATCAGGAGTAAAGCAGGGTTGTGTTCTATTCCTCTTTGTATGGATTATTTTGATGGACTTTGTTTTAAGGAGCACAGGAAAGGCAATGGGAGACCACGGAATCAAATGGGGAGGAAAAAGTCTCTTGGACTTGGATTATGTTGATGATTTAAGCATCCTAGATGAAAGTGTGAGCAAAATGAATGAAGTTTAAGAGGTTTTGCGAGTTCAGGGTGCTAGAATTGGTTTGAAAATTAATGTTAGGAAGACTAAGTCACTAAGGCTAGGAATAAGTGAAGATGAAAAGGTGACGTTGGGTAAAAAAGATTGAGCCGGTGGGCAGCTTCACTTACCTCGGTAGTATTATTAGTAAAGATGGTGGGAGCAGTGAAGATGTTAAATATAGAATAGCGAGGAAATGTAGGAAATGAGTAGGAAATGAGGTTAGCAGCTGACTTTGTATTAAGTTAATTAAAAAAACTTTCCGAAAAATAAGTTTTTCAAATAAAAGTAAAGGCCACTTTAAACTTAAGCTCAGCAGATACAAATACCTGTTAAAATTTAAACTCAAAACGACCAGAAATTGCTATTAAAGAATAAATGAAACCCAAAATGAACACAAATTAAATAAACAATCACAGCAAAAAACATTCAACAGGTAATAATATAAATAAATAAATAGATCTTAAACCGAGTAAAGCTTAGATTGAATATGAAAATCAATTTTAAAACGAAAAAAAAAATTTGCTATTGAAGTATAAATGAAACATAAAACGAACAGAAATTAAATAAACAATCAGTGCAAACAAACATACAATAGATATTAATGTAAATGAATAAGTAAATCTTTAAACGAGTGAAACAAAATTGAATATGCAAACCAAGCTTGAAACGAACAAAAATCACTACAAACAAGAAATTGGGTTTATTCCAAGAGCCAAGAGCCCAGAACTTATGGCCGAAGTTTATCCCTTCCATAAGAACTATATATACCCTCAAAGCATTACTTACAAAGCCTGCCTCCGGGCCCTGGGGGGTTGTGTTGACCCCGGAGTTTTCATTACATGATCTTTGAACTATTTTTTAAAAAAATGGCTATCTCAAAGTTCTTATCGGAAGGGTTTGAGGAAAAAAGAGCATGGAGGGAGGGGATAGTTGCCCTCCAATATCTTTTGACTCTTTAAAAGTAAATTAGAACTTTCAATTTCCAATCAAATGAGCCCTATCCGAAGTTTATAGGAGCATACCTTCTATTAGAATCATATCTTGATCTAGTCTTGATTAGTCTTGATCTAGAGCGTGTGGTTTAAAGAACTCTTTTTTGGATAAGACACTGTTTTACTTTGTGAGTAAGTTCCCAGTGGACACTTATTTGAAGACTTTTTACAATCGGCTTATCTATGGTCTGGTTATTTTCACCGCCGTGATTTTCCCTGGGAACACTTATTTTAGCTCAGTGTTGCCGATTGAAGATTTTATTAGGCAAATCTTATAAGCAAGTTTCAACCTTTTCTTAAGGTGAGTCGACAGTACCGCATTATTTTCGGGATGTCGATGGAAATGGAGGACAAATTATTCTTGAATGCTTTATTGAGCGTCGTGAGCCGTAATATGGAAAGATGAGAAAACTGGAGGAAATAGTTGATACAGGCGTCAGCTTTTTCACACCAGAAGAAATTTTGAAAGCCAAAGAACCGCTCCATCAACTAATGCAGTTTACAACACGCTTTAAAGTTCACGCAAAAGATGAAGAGAATTTTACGGATATTTGCAGATGGATTCACCAAGCTCAAGTAAAGAAGACCAAATTGCCGACCTTTGTTATTGATTCTCCCTGCTCAGTCCCAGCTACTAGTGAAGCTACTGCAGCAACCGCAGCTATTAAGGTGAATGAATTGTCTCGAGTTATCAAGAACCATTTTGCTATTAATGCCAACAAACCCATCGAATGGCCAAGCACTTCAAATCAGCCTGATAAGCCCTCCTATGCAATCGTCCTGAAAAATCTGCCCGAGTCGCTTGATACCCGGAGTGCTAGGAAGAGATTCGGTTTGTGCGGATACTAGTGACATATCTGAATTACGGAAATTCAGATTGGACTGGAAACTAGTGGTCCGTTCGAATGACATAGCTGAAACCATTGTTGAGTCAATCGAGACCAACCAACCACAGATTTATGTTGCCATAAAGATCCCTAACTATATTAGTGTAGTGAAACGAGTCCCCTCTAACGGACCAGCGGATCAGCTAACCGCACTGATCCCCAGAGCAACGAAGTCTGAACAGCTTGGCAGTTACCGTACGTTCAAGATATTTTTCAGCTGTCGATCGGATTTGGATAAATTTCTTAAGGACTCTGTGAAGATCTTTTACGAAAAACTGCCCACTGAAGAATTCTGTTTCTTATCCCATCAATTCTACTCGTACCACAACCAAGATCACCTACCTGGCGAGTGCACCAATAGCCCTCTCTGCTTCAGATGTGGCGCGCCTGACCATGTCTCCGAAAAGAACGATGCAGAAAAATGCACTCGTGCTATGTTTTGCGTTTCGTGGAAGAAAGCAGGTCATACCTACTATAGCGTGAAATTTCCGGAAAACCAACAAAAAGCAACTCATTAACATGCTGAATAACGAAATCTCTAACATTTCACTACTCTCTTGGAATATAAACGGAAATTTTTCCGAGCGGTCTCTTGTGGTTGACCAGCTTGTAAATAAATGTAATGTGATATGCCTGCAAGAACATTTCATCACAGAAGCTGGCCTAAACCTACTAAATCTCTGGCCGTCCCACTCTGTGTTTTCCGTGCCTGCAAAACGTACATCTCCGCGGGGCCGTCCGTCTGGCGGTATTGCCACGTTGGTTAGCAATTGTCTCGCGTGCGAAGTATACGATAACAGTTACAATTTTCGTGCGACTAGACTAGATAGCCTGCTAGTTATAAATGTATACCTTCCAACTGATTAACGTGACGACAAATCTGATAGTGCTTTTGCTATAAGTGCTGCCAAACTAGCCCGTTGCCTTAAGAAAGCAGAGCGGGAGTCCCTTGAGCGCATAATCGTGGGTGACTTTAACTGTGATTTAGAAGTTGATATTAGTGCCAAAAACAATCGGTGTTGCATTCTAATAGGGATACTTGAGAACTGCTTTACTATTCACCGGAAAAACCAGGACTTTTCGTATATCCACCAATCTGGTTCTACGTCCAATCTAGACCATATTGTTGGCTCTAGTTCTTTGCCAGTGCTTGAGGTTCTTGTCCTTCCGGATAGTTTCACTTCGGATCATTTCCCAGTTCAGTGTATTATCAGTAGGCCTACCTTGTTTTCCACAGCGAATTATTCTTCAGCATACACTCAGAGCTGGTATGAGGTTCCAGTTTGGCGTAAAATTGATAAAGAAAAGTTTCAAGATTCTTGTGATTTTGTGCTGTCAAAAATTCATGTACCGTTTGACCTCCTTATGAAATTCTCTCATCCTGATGAAAGAGATACGTGGCTACGTCTTAATATTTATTGCGCCAAAGCGAACCATGCTCTTCTGTTTGCCGAATCCCACGGAGTGCCCAAGTCTCGTGTCAAACAGGGAACTCAAGAAAAGGGGTGGTCTTCTAGCCCTTTGTTATAATTAGCATGCGACCGAGCTACCTTCTGGCACGGGATATGGAAAGAATTTGGTAGACCACGCTCAGGAGTAGTGAAAGAGATCAGAGTTGCATCTAAGCGTAGGTTTGGGAAGGAACTTGCTCGTCATCGCGCGCAGTTGGAATCTGAGCTTTCTGAAAAAGTAATTAAATATCCTAATATGTTATGGAAAATGTTTGATAAGACGGAGTCGGCGGGCCCCGAGTCAGATGGATAAAATATTACCTTGATGAGTTTTCAGCCCCAAAACAGGATCTTAACATTTCTGTTCAAGAAAAGCTTTCATCCCTCTTATCATCAATTCCAGATACAGATTTCCTAGTTACCCAATCACATATGGCGTCCACGATCCAACGGTTGAAAAAGAAGAAGTCGGCTGGCATTCACCGTGTATCCGCTCTTCATCTTAGCCATTGCAGCCGGACTTTCATGGGATACCTAGCTGTTCTTTTTCAGATGATCTTCACCACTGGACTCGTACCATCGGCATTCAGTACTGGGTCGCTTAGGCCAGTCCCGAAGAAAGAAAAAAGTACTTCGGAATGTGCTTCGTTCAGACCGATTACAGTGGTACCAACGCTTTGCAAGTCTTCGAACTTTTGACTATTGATCAAAAGTTTGGGTTCCTTCCCAGTTTGGGTACCAGAAGGGTCTTGGTTTCGGCCACGCCATTTCTGCTTTTACTTCAGTCTTGATTGCCGCTGATGAATTGAGGAAATCCATTTTTATAGGTCTACAGGACGTCCGCCATGCCTACGACAGTAGTATCGTAGTAATAGATATCAACCATACATGGAATTGCACAAGAATATGCAGCGTAGCTTCACGTGGACATTTTAAAAGGCTGGCAAACCTATAAAGTGGTCAAACACAAGCATTAATAGATATGAACCCTACAAGAATATGCTCAAAAGTGTAATAGATATGAACCCTACAAGAAAACCTACGCCTGAGGCAGTGTGGTTTGACGATTACATTGTAAAAAGTGACCAATCCTTTACCTATAAAGTGGCCAAACACGTTTTGAAACCACAGTCAAGGTTGTATACACGTGGACATTTTAAAAAGCGAGATATTTATTATAAATTTGGAACAATATCAATCTTTGGAAATGGTTAACGATAACAAGCATGTTTTCAACCAGTTGGGTTTTTGAAGCACATTCAGCATGGCGTGTTTTCTTTTTTTTCTTTTTTTTGGCAATTGAAGTTTTTTTTATAACAAGTACCATTTATTGCGATCATAGCTCTAAAAAAAGGGTTTAGCATTTGCGAATTGGATCGTATGAAGGTGGAGAAAAAAGGGTGTTTGGCATTTGCGATTTGGTTTGTACGAATGATCTTATTTGAATAATAGGGAAAAAAAAGAGCTGGATAACATTCGCGAATTGGATCGTATGAAGGTGGAGAAAAAAAAAGAGTTAAAACTGATTCGCAGTTAAGGTAACCCCGAAGGGCTTGTTAACTCAGGCAATTTATTATAAATTTGAGACAACATCAATCTATGAAAATGGTTAACGATGATAGAATGACATTGTGAGTTGACCTAGCTTTATCTCACCGATGTGTTCTGTATAATACACAAGTGGTGTTTGAACAGTGGTGTCAATTTAAAATAGGGTCTAACGTTATAGTATACTAAAAAGATGATACTAAGAGAGATGTAGATGGCAAGAAAAGAATTTTAATAACGGATAGCTTTACTTCTTCGATGTGTTCTGTATAATACACAAGTGGTGGGGTGATGGCAGCGGGGTGTCATAGAGTACTTATAGTGCTGTACTGTGGGCCGAATTGCTTGCGGAAAAACCCGAATGAATGAGTTGAAATAAAATTTTTAACTAGAAATGGCTGAAAAGTGTTTTGGGGGAGATGGATTGATGGCAGAAGGATGTCTTAGCGTAGTTATAGTGTGATAGTGGGGGGCGAATTGCTAGCGAAAAATCCAAATGAATGAGTTGAAATAAAATTTTTAACGAGAAATGGCTGATGGCAGAAGGATAGGTGTGTGTTGTCTGAAACCTATGATTTGGGATGTGTAGTTGGCTATTTTTGACTTTGCTGAGCTAGGTTTCTTAGTATTTTGTAGGTTTGTGTTGTCTGAAACTTATGATTTGGGATGTGTAGTTTGCCATTTTTGACTTTGCTGAGCTAGGTTTCTTAGTATTTCGTAGGTGTGTGTTGTCTGAAACTTATGGTTTGAGATGTGTAATTTGCTATTTCCGGCTTTTATGAGCTAGGTCTCCTAGTATTTCATAGGTGTGTGTTGTCTGAAACTTATGATTTAGGGTATGTAAATTACTATTTCGGGCTTTTCTGAACTAAGGTTTCTTAGTATTTCGTAGGTGTGTGTTGTCTCAAACTTATGATTTGGGGTGTGTAATTTGCTATTTCCGACTTTTCTTAGTCAGATTTCTTAGTATTTCGTAGGTGTGTGTTGTCTGAAACCTATGATTTGGGATCTTTAGTTTGCAATATCCTGCTTTTCTGAGCTAGCTTTCATAGCCTTTTGTAGGTGTGTGTTGTCTGAAACCTATGATTTGGGATGCTATTTGGGCTTTTCAGAGCTAGGTTTTTTAGTCTCTCATAGGTGTGTGTTGTCTGAAACCTACAATTCGGGGTGGGTAGTTTGCTATTTCTGGATTTTCAGAGCTAGGTTTCTTAGTCTCTCATAGGTGTGTGTTGTCTGAAACCTACAATTTGGGGTAGGTAGTTTGCTATTTCTGGCTTTTATGAACTAGGTCTCCTAGTATTTCATAGGTGTGTGTTGTCTGAAACTTATGATTTGGGGTATGTAAATTACTATTTCTGGCTTTTCTGAGCTAGATTTCTTAGTCTTTCGTTGGTGTGTGATGTCTGAAACTTATGATTTGGGATGTGTAGTTTGCTATGTGTGACTTCGCTGAGTTAGATTTCTTAGCCTTTCATAGGTGTGTGTTGTCTGAAACTTGTGATTTCGGATGTGTAGTTTGCTATTTTTGACTTTGCCAAGCTAGGTTTCTTAGTATTTCGTAGGTGTGTGTTGTCTGAAACTTATGATTTGGGGTGTGTAATTTACTATTTTCAACTTTTCTTAGCCAGATTTCTTAGTATTTCGTAGGTGTGTGTTGTCTGAAACCTATGATTTGGGATCTTTAGTTTGCAATATCCTGCTTTTCTGAGCTAGGTTTCATAGCCTTTTGTAGGTGTGTGTTGTCTGAAACCTATGATTTTGGATGTTGTTTGGGCTTTTCAGAGCTAGATTTCTTAGTCTCTCATAGGTGTGTGTTGTCTGAAACCTACAATTTGGGGTGGGTAGTTTGCTATTTCTGGCTTTTCAGAGCTAGGTTTCTTAGTCTCTCATAGGTGTGTGTTGTCTGAAACCTACAATTTGGGGTGGGTAGTTTGCTATTTCTGGCTTTTATGAACTGGGTCTCCTAGTATTTCGTAGGTGTGTGTTGTCTGAAACTTATGATTTGGGGATGTAAATTACTATTTCGGGCTTTTCTGAGCTAGATTTCTTAGTCTTTCGTCGGTGTGTGTTGTCTGAAACTTATGATTTGGGATGTGTAGTTTGCTATTTTTGACTTTGCTGAGTTAGATTTCTTAGCCTTTCATAGGTGTGTGTTGTCTGAAACTTATGATTTGGAATGGGTAGTTTGCTTTTTTTGACTTTGCCGAGCTAGGTTTCTTAGTATTTCGTAGGTGTGTGTTGTCTGTAACTTATGATTTGGGGTGTATAGTTTGCTATTTCTGGCTTTTCAGAGCTAGGTTTCTTAGTCTCTCATAGGTGTGTGTTGTCTGAAACCTACAATTTGGGGTGGGTAGTTTGCTATTTCTGGCTTTTATGAGCTAGGTCTCCTAGTATTTCGTAGGTGTGTGTTGTCTGAAACTTATGATTTGGGGTATGTAAATTACTATTTCGGGCTTTTCTGAGCTAGGTTTCTTAGTCTTTCGTAGGTATGTGTTGTCTGAAACCTATAAAAATAAACTATTTCCGTAAAATATTAGATAATAAGGGTTTTTGACCGTAAACTCTAGTTTTGTGTAAGAAAATTATGGGAAATACATTTCGTTGACTCATAGGTGAAACTTAAGTCCAGTTATGGATCGAAAAATAAACTATTTCTATAAAATCTGAGCTAAAAAGGGTTTTTGACCGTAAACTATAGTTTTTTGTAAGAAAATTATGGAAAATACAATTCTCTGGTTCAAATGTGAAACTTAAGTCCAGTTATGAATCGAAAAATAAACTATTTCTGTAAAATCTGAGCTAATGAGGGTTTTTGACCGTAAACTCTAGTTTTTTTTGTAAGAAAATTATGGAAAATACAATTCTCTGGTTCAAATGTGAAACTTAAGTCCATTTTGGATCGAAAAATAAAACTATTTCCGTAAAATCTAAGCTAATATGGGTTTTTGACGTTAAACTCTAGTTTTTTTGTAAGAAAATTATGGAAAATACAATTCGTTGGCTCATAGGTGAAACTTAAGTCCAGTTATGGATCGAAAAATAAACTATTTCTATAAAATCTGAACTAATAAGGGTTTTTGACCGTAAAATCTAGTTTTTTGTAAGAAAATTATGGAAAATACAATTCTCTGGTTCAATTGTGAAACTTAAGTCCAGTTATGGATCGAAAAATAAAGTATTTCTGTAAAATCTGTGTTAATAAGGGTTTTTAACCGTAAACTCTAGTTTTCTGTAAAAAAAATATGGAAAATACAATTCTCTGGTTCAAATGTGAAACTTAAGTCCATTTTGGATCGAAAAATAAAACTATTTTCGTAAAATCTGAGCTAATGAGGGTTTTTGACCGTAAACTCTAGTTTTTTGTAAGAAAATTATGGAAAATACAATTCTCTGGTTCAAATGTTAAACTTCGGTCCATTTTGAATCGAAAAATAAAACTATTTCCGTAAAATCTAAGCTAATAAGGGTTTTTGACCGTAAACTCTAGTTTTTTTCTAAGAAAATTATGGAAAATACAATTCGTTGGCTCATAGGTGAAACTCAAGTCCAGTTATGGATCGAAAAATAAACTATTTCTATAAAATCTGAGCTAATAAGGGTTTTTGACCGTAAACTCTAGTTTTTTGTAAGAAAATTATGAAAAATACAATTCTCTGGTTCAAATGTGAAACTTAAGTCCAGTTATGGATGGAAAAATAAACTATTTCTGTAAAATCTGTGCTAATAAGGGTTTTTAACCGTAAACTCTAGTTTTTTGTAATAAAATTATGGAAAATACAATTCTCTGGTTCAAATGTAAAACTTAAGTCTATTTTTGGATCGAAAAAAGAACTATTTCCGTAAAATCTGACCTAATAAGAGTTTTTGACCATAAACTCTAGTTTTTTTGTAAGAAAATTATGGAAAATACAATTCTCAGGTTCAAATGTGAAACTTAGGTCCATTTTGGATCGAAAAATAAAAGTATTCGCGTACAATCTAGGCTAATAAGGGTTTTTGACCGTAAACTCTAGTTTTTTGTAAGAAAATTATGGAAAATACAATTCTCTGGTTCAAATGTGAAACTTCCGTTCAGTTATGGATCGAAAAATAAACTATTTATGTAAAAGCTGAGCTAATAAGGGTTTTTGACCGTAAACTCTAGTTTTTTATAAGAAAATTATGGGAAATACAATTCTCTGGTTCAAATGTAAAACTTAAGTCTATTTTTGGATCGAAAAATAAAACTATTTCCGTAAAATCTGAGCTAATAAGTAAACTCTAGTTTCTTGTAAGAAAATTATGGAAAATACAATTCTCTAGTTCAAATGTGAAACTTAAGTCCAGTTTTGGATAGTCATAACGATGAGGACTGATGGTTCTAATTCAATATTTTTTTCATTAAAAAAAAACTATTTTTTTAAAGCTTCGAAATTATTCAACTTTATTTATTTTTTTCTTTTTTTGTACGTATCTTAAAATGACAAAATATGCTTACGGCTCTAACAATTCTACTCTATGATTGGTCAGAGATGCGATGTGGCTTTCCCACTGGTATTCTATGTCCGGTTATCGACATTACCTTGTCTATTGCATGTATTAAATCAGTATTTTTTACGCAGTAGAACGATAAACACGTAAGTCATATCTTTAAAAAAAGTGAAGATGGAGCATTTTAATAAAGTGTGTTCACATAACAAGGTTATTGTAGCATTGAATGCCGACAAGGAGAAGTATTTAAACTATAAAACAAGTACAAGTGGTAGCAGTATTGGAAATGTATGTATGCATTGTCATGACAGTAAGGAATTAAATTTCTTTTGAATACCGAAAAAATTCAACTCTTATGTTGGTGGTTATGCGAGATTGAGATCCCCAGAGATGATTGCACTCAAAGAGAATGCCAACATAAAAATAATCGTTGATGATAGAGGACAACTCCTTGCTACTGTTGCAGGTAACACTTTACCTACTGATACATCCAATCGTCAGCTTTCAGGTATTAGCATTCAACGGAAGGTCAATAAAAGAAAGGCCTACTCTTCTACTAATATCGTAAACCATATCTTGTTTACGTGCCGGAACTGTTACCTGTGTAAAAATAATGTGATAATAGACAGTGAAATTGCCAGAAAAATAAAAAGGGCATTGTTAGAAAATATCACTATGGAATATCAAGATAAATCGATGAAAAACAAAGCACCAGCATACGTTACTGCCATTGATCAAACAGTCAATGAACCAAATAATACCAAAGACGAAAAGCATATTGAGCCTGTTGATGAGACACCAGTAAAAATTGTGTATGACTCAAAATGGAATAATGATTATTCTACTGATTACGTACTAAGAGAAGACAATATCTGTATCAAGAGAGAACATGGTGAACTATTTTATTGAACAGATTCAAAATGTCCAAAGTTAATCATTGACATTAATAATGTATGATAATATATTTTGTATTAACATTCTACATACCATTATTTCATTAAAAATATTACATTGTTATGTGTTCATTATTTTTAGAGTAAGCTAGCATATCAAACGTTTAGAATGTCTATTAAAACATCGGAGATGTAAGAAAAGGAATTTGCATACATCTATTGTCAGACACATGGGATAACATTGACAAAATCTAGGTATCAGAATGAATAAATTCCTTATCAACATCCATTGTTGGATATGTTATTATGTCATTATGAAAAATTTGTAAGTAAGTAAGTAAGTAAGTAACAAACTCTTTCTTGAATTCACCTCTTGGATACACAATACAGAAATTTAATTAAGGAAATTATGAAAAAAATTGAAAAAATTCTTTATTAACGTTCATTATCGATTGAAGTCGCTTCCTAGACAGACAATACAGCAATTTCACAAAATCTAAGTATAAGAGTGATTAAATTCTATATCAACATCCATTTCTCGGATACATAGGAAAAAGTTAACAAAATCTAAGTGTTAGAGTGAATAAATTTTATCTATCAACATCTTTTGTCAGATAAATCGGATAAAATTGACAGAATCTAAGTGTCAGAGTGAATAATTTTTTTTATCAACATCCTTTGTCAGATACATCAAATAAAATTGACAAAATCTAAATTTCAGAATGAATAAATGCTTTAACAACATCCATTATCGGATACGTCGGATAAGATTGACAAAATCTAAGTATCAGAGTGACTAAATTCTATATCAGCATCCTTTTCTCGGATACAATGGATAAAATATCGGATAAAATTGACAAAATCTAAGTATCAGATTGATTTTTTATCAACATCTTTTATGAGTTACAACAATTATAATTAACAAAATCTAAATATCAGAGTGAATAAATGCTTTTTCAGCATCCTTTGTCGGATATGTTGAATAAAATATGCAAAGTCGACATAGCTTTATTTCATTTTTTAAGGTTAATTTAGACGAGGTTACGTGCGCGCACGTAACCTCGTCTAAATTAACTTAAAAAAATGAAATAAAGCTATGTCGACTTTGCATATTTTATTCAACATATCCGACAAAGGATGCTGAAAAAGCATTTATTCACTCTGATATTTAGATTTTGTTAATTATAATTGTTGTAACTGATAAAAGATGTTGATAAAAAATCAATCTGATACTTAGCTTTTGTCAATTTTATCCGATATTTTATCCTATGTATCCGAGAAAAGGATGCTGATATAGAATTTAGTCACTCTGATACTTAGATTTTGTCAATTTTATCTGACATATCCGATAAAGGATGTTGTTAAAGCATTTATTTATTCTGAAATTTAGATTTTGTCAATTTTATTTGATGTATCTGACAAAGGATGTTGATAAAAAAAAATTATTCACTCTGACACTTAGATTCTGTCAATTTTATCCGATGTATCTGATAAAAGATGTTGATAAATAAAATTTATTCACTCTAACACTTAGATTTTGTTAACTTTTTCCTATGTATCCGAGAAATGGATGTTGATGTAGAATTTAATCACTCTTATACTTAGATTTTGTGAAATTGCTGTATTGTATGTCTAGGAAGCGACTTCAATCGATAATGAATGTTAATTAAGAATTTGTTTAATTTTTTTTCATAATTTCCTGAATTAAATTTCTGTATTGTGTTTCCAAGAGGTGAATTCAAGAAAGAGTTTGTTACTTACTTACTTACTTACAATTTTTTCATAATGACATAATGACATATCCAACAATGGATGTTGATGAGGAATTTATTCATTCTGATACCTAGATTTTGTCAGTGTTGTCCCATGTGTCTGACAATAGATGTATGCAAATTCCTTTTCTTACATCTCCGATGTTTAAATAGACATTCTAAACGTTTGATATGCTAGCTTACTCTAAAAATAATGAACACATAACAATGTAATATTTTTAGTGAAATAACGGTATGTAGAATACTAATACAAAAATATATTATGATACATTATTATCAATGATTAACTTTGGACATATTGAATATGTTCCATAAAATATTTCAAAATGTTCTCTCTTGATATTGTAAATATTGTCTTCTCTTAGTACGTAATCAGTAGAATAATCATTATTCCATTTTGAGTCATACACAATTTTTACTGGTGTCTCATCAACAGGCTCAGTATGCTTTTCGTCTTGGTATTATTTGGTTCATTGACTGTTTGATCAATGGCAGTAACGTATGCTGGTGCTTTGTTTTTCATCGATTCATCTTTATATTCCATAGTGATATTTTCTGACAATGCCCTTTTTATTTTTGTGGCAATTTCACTGTCTATTATCACATTATTTTTACACAGGTAACAGTTTCGGCACGTAGACAAGATATGGTTTACGATATTAGTAGAAGAGTAGGCCTTTCTTTTATTGACCTTCTGTTGAATGCTAATACCCGAAAGCTGACGATTGGATGTATCAGTAGGTAATGTGTTACCTGCAACAGTAGCAAGGAGTTGTCCTCTATCATCAACGATTGTTTTTATGTTGGCATTCTCTATGAGTGCAATCATCTCTGGAGATCTCAATCTCACATAACCACCAACATTGGAGTTGAATTTTTTCGGTATTCCAAAGAAATTTAATTCCTTACTGTCATGACAATGCATGCATACATTTCCAATAGTGCTACCACTTGTACTTGTTTCATAGTTTAAATACTTCTCCTTGTCGGCATTCAATGCTACAATAACCTTGTTATGTGAACACACTTTATTAAAATGCTCCATCTTAACTTTTTTTAAGATATGACTTATGTGTTTATCGTTCCACTGCGTAAAAAATAATGATTTAATGCATGCAATAGACTAGGTAGTGTCGATAACCGGACATAGAATACCAATGGGAAAGCCACATCGTATCTCTGACCAATCCTAGAGTACAACTGTTAGAGCCGTAAGCATATTTTGTCATTTTAGGGTAAGTACAAAAAAAGATAATAAATAAATAAAGTTGAATAATTTCGAAGTTTTAAAAAAATAGTTTGTTTTTATGAAAAAAATATTGAATTAGAACCATCAGTCCTCATCATTATGAGTATCCAAAACTGGACTTAAGTTTCACATTTGAACTAGAGAATTGTATTTTCCATAATTTTCTTACAAGAAGCTAGAGTTTACGGTCAAAAACACTTATTAGCTCAGATTTTACGGAAATAGTTTTATTTTTAGATCCAAAAACAGACTCAAGTTTCACATTTGAACAAGAGAATTGTATTTTCCAGAATTTTCTTACAAGAAGCTAGAGTTTACGGTCAAAAACCCTTATTAATTCAGCTTTTACAGAAATAGTTTATTTTTCGATCCATAACTGGCCTTAAGTTTCACATTTGAACCAGAAAATTGTATTTTCTATAATTTTCTTACAAAAAACTAGAGTTTACGGTCAAAAACCCTTATTAGCTTAGATTTTACGGGAATACTTTAATTTTTTATCCAAAATGGACCTAAGTTTCACATTTGAACCAGAGAATTGTATTTTCCATAATTTTCTTACAAGAAAACTAGAGTTTACGGTCAAAAACACTTATTAGCTCAGATTTTACGGAAATAGTTTTATTTTTCGATCCAAAAATAGACTTAAGTTTCACATTTGAACCATAGAATTGTATTTGCCATAATTTTCTTACAAAAAACTAGAGTTTACGGTTAAAAACCCTTATTAGCACAGATTTTACAGAAATGGTTTATTTTTCGATCCATAACTGGACTTAAGTTTCACATTTGAACCAGAGAATTGTATTTTCCATAATTTTCTTACAAAAAACTAGAGTTTACGGTCAAAAACCCTTATTAGCTCAGATTTTATAGAAATAGTTTATTTTTGATCCATAGCTGGACTTAAGTTTCACCTATGAGCCAATGAATTGTATTTTCCATAATTTTCTTACAAAAAAACTAGAGTTTACAGTCAAAACCCTTATTAGCTTAGATTTTACGGAAATAGTTTAATTTTTCGATCCAAAATGGACCTAAGTTTCACATTTGAACCAGAGAATTGTATTTTCCATAATTTTCTTACAAAAAACTAGAGTTTACGGTTAAAAACCCTTATTAGCACAGATTTTACAGAAATGGTTTATTTTTCGATCCATAACTGGACTTAAGTTTCACATTTGAACCAGAGAATTGTATTTTCCATAATTTTCTTACAAAAAACTAGAGTTTAAGCCCTTATTAGCTCAGATTTTATAGAAATAGTTTATTTTTTGATCCATAACTGGACTTAAGTTTCACCTATGAGCCAACGAATTGTATTTTCCATAATTTTCTTACAAAAAAAAACTAGAGTTTACGGTCAAAAACCCTTATTAGCTTAGATTTTACGGAAATAGTTTTATTTTTTTATCCAAAATGGACCTAAGTTTCATATTTGAACCAGAGAATTGTATTTTCCATAATTTTCTTACAAAAACCTAGAGTTTACGGTCAAAAACCCTCATTAGCTCAGATTTTACGGAAATAGTTTTATTTTCGATCCAAAATGGACTTAAGTTTCACATTTGATCCAGAGAATTGTAGTTTCCATAATTTTCTTACAAAAAAAACTAGAGTTTACTGTCAAAAACCCTCATTAGCTCAGATTTTACAGAAATAGTTTATTTTTCGATTCATAACTGGACTTAAGTTTCAATTTTGAACCAGAATTGTATTTTCCATAATTTTCTTACAAAAAACTAGAGTTTACGGTCAAAAACCCTTATTAGCTCAGATTTTATAGAAATAGTTTATTTTTTGATCCATAACTGGACTTAAGTTTCACCTATGAGCCAACGAATTGTATTTTCCATAATTTTCTTACACAAAACTACAGTTTACGGTCAAAAACCCTTATTAGCTCAGATTTTACGGAAATAGTTTATGTTTACAGGTTTCAGACAACACATACCTACGAAAGACTAAGAAACCTAGCTCAGAAAAGCCCGAAATAGTAATTTACATACCCCAAATCATAATTTTCAGACAACACACACCTAAGAAATACTAGGAGACCTAGCTCATAAAAGCCAGAAATAGCAAATTACCCATCCCAAATTGTAGGTTTCAGACAACACACACCTATGAGAGACTAAGCAACCTAGCTCTAAAAAGCCAGAAATAGCAAACTACCCACCCCAAATCATAAGTTTCAGACAACACACACCTACGAAATACTAAGAAACCTTAGCTCAGAAAAGCCCGAAATAGTAATTTACATACCCCAAATCATAAGTTTCAGACAACACACACCTACGAAATACTAGGAGACCTAGCTCTTAAAAGCCGCAAATAGCAAATTACACATCTCAAATCATAAGTTTCAGACAACACACACCTACTAAATACTAAGAAACCTAGCTCGGCAAAGTCACAAATAGCAAACTACACATCCCAAATCATAAGTTTCAGACAACACACGCCTATGAAAGGCTAAGAAATCTAACTCAGCAAAGTCAAAAATAGCAAACTACACATCCCAAGTCATAAGTTTCAGACAACACACACCCACGAAAGACTAAGAAATCTAGCTCAGAAAAGCCCGAAATAGTAATTTACATACCCCAAATCATAAATTTCAGACAACACACACCTACAAAATACTAGGAGACCTAGTTCATAAAACCCAGAAATAGCAAACTACCCACCCCAAATTGTAGTGTTTCAGACAACACACACCTATGAGAGACTAAGAAACCTAGCTCTGAAAAGCCCAAATAGCATCCAAAATCATAGGTTTCAGACAACACACACCTACAAAAGGCTATGAAACCTAGCTCAGAAAAGCAGGATATTGCAAACTAAAGATCCCAAATCATAGGTATCAGACAACACACACCTACGAAATACTAAGAAATCTGGCTAAGAAAAGTCAGAAATAGCAAATTACACACCCCAAATCATAAGTTTCAGACAACACACACCTACCAAATACTAAGAAACCTAGCTCGGCAAAGTCAAAAATAGCCAACTACACACCCCAAATCATAAGTTTCAGACAACACACACCTATGAAAGGCTAAGAAATCAAACTCAGCAAAGTCAAAAATAGCAAACTACACATCCCAAATCATAAGTTTCAGACAACACACACCAACGAAAGACTAAGAAAGCTAGCTCAGAAAAGCCCGAAATAGTAATTTACATACCCCAAATCATAAGTTTCAGACAACACACACCTATGAAATACTAGGAGACCTAGTTCATAAAAGCCAGAAATAGCAAACTACCCACCCCAAATTGTAGGTTTCAGACAACACACACCTATGAGAGACTAAGAAACCTAGCTCTGAAAAGCCAGAAATAGCAAACTACCCACCCCAAATTGTAGGTTTCAGACAACACACACCTATGAGGGACTAAGAAACCTAGCTCTGAAAAGCCCAAATAACATCCCAAATCATAGGTTTCAGACAACACACACCTACAAAAGGCTATGAAACCTAGCTCAGAAAAGCAGGATATTGCAAACTAAAGATCCCGAATCATAGGTTTCAGACAACACACACCTACGAAATACTAAGAAATCTGGCTAAGAAAAGTCGGAAATAGCAAATTACACACCCCAAATCATAAGTTTCAGACAACACACACCTACGAAATACTAAGAAACCTTAGCTCAGAAAAGCCCGAAATAGTAATTTACATACCCCAAATCATAAGTTTCAGACAACACACACCTACGAAATACTAGGAGACCTAGCTCATAAAAGCCGGAAATAGCAAATTACACATCTCAAATCATAAGTTTCAGACAACACACACCTACGAAATACTAAGAAACCTAGCTCAGCAAAGTCAAAAATAGCAAACTACACATCCCAAATCATAAGTTTCAGACAACACAGACCTTCGAAATACTAAAAAACCTAGCTCAGAAAAGTCCAAAATAGCAAACCGCCCATCCCAAATCATAGGTTTCAGACAACACACACCTATCCTTCTGCCATCAACCCATCTCCCCCAAAACATTTTTCAGCCATTTCTGGTTAGAAATTTTATTTCAACTCATTCATTTGGGTTTTTCGCTAGCAATTCGCCCCCCACTATCACACTATAACTACGCTAAGACATCCTTCTGCCATCAATCCATCTCCCCCAAAACACTTTTCAGCCATTTCTAGTTAAAAATTTTATGTTCAAACACCACTTGTGTATTATACAGAACACATCGGTGAGGTAAAGCTAGGTCAACTCACAATTTCATTCTATCATCGTTAACAATTTTCATAGATTGATGTTGTCTCAAATTTATAATAAATTGCCTGAGTTAACAAGCCCTTCGGGGTTACCTTAACTGCTAATCAGTTTTAACTCTTTTTTCTCCACCTTCATACGATCCAATTGGCGAATGTTATCCAGCTCTGTTTTTTTCCCTATTATTCAAATAAGATCATTCGTACAGTCCGATTCGCAAATGCTAAACCCCCTTTTTTTCTCCACCTTCATACGATCCAATTCGCAAATGCTAAACCCTGTTTTTAGAGCTATGATCGCAATGAATGGTACTTGTTATCAGAAAAAACGTCATTTGCCAAAAAAATAGAAAAAAAATAAAACACGCCATGCTGAATGTGCTTCAAAAACGCATCTGGTTGAAAACATGTTTGTTATCGTTAACAATTTCCAAAGATTGATATTTTTCCAAATTTATAATAAATATATCGCTTTTTAAAATGTTCACGTGTATACAACCTTGACTATAGTTTCAAAACGTGTTTGGCCACTTCATAGGTAAAGGATTGGTCACTTTTTACAATGTAATCGTCAAACCACACTGTCTCAGGCGTAGGTTTTCTTGTAGGGTTCATATCTATTACAAGGACACTAACCCTTGGAATTTCCAATCGAATGAGCCTTTTTTGAAGTTTTTACGACAACACCTTCTATAAAAACCTTATATACCCCCAGGGCATAACTTAAAACCCTTGCCCTGAGGGTTGTGGGGAAGTGTCCTTCTCAAAAACATATTTCCTATCTGGAAATCAACTAGGCTGAACAAAATGGCTATATCAACATTTTGATTGGATATGTTTGGGGGAAAGATGGGCGTGGGGGGGGCTAGTTGCCCTCCAATCACTTTCGACTATTAAAAAGGGCACTAGAACTCTCAATTTCCAATCGAATGAGCCCCTTTTGAAGTTTCTACGACGACCCCTTCGATATGAAGTGCTCTCTAAAGGAAAAAAATAATACATAGTACATTGTGTCAACATCGTTCTTATATGCCCTCAGGGCATAACTTAAAACACTTGCCCCGAGGGTTTTGGGGGAGCATCCTCCTCAAAAACATATTTCCTATCTGGAAATCAACTAGGCTAAACAAAATCGCTATCTCAAAATTTTGATTTGATGCGTTTGGGGGAATGATGGGCATGGGGGGAGGGGGGGGGCTAGTTTCCCTCCAATCACTTTCGACTCTTAAAAATGGCACTTGCCACTCCAGTTTCCAATCAAATGAGCCCTTTTCGAAGTTTCTACGACAACACTTTCTATAAAAAACCTTATATGCCCCCAAGGCATAACTTAAAACCCTTGCCCTGAGGGTTGAGGGGGAGTGTCCTCCTCAAAAACATATTTTCTATCTGGAAATCAACTACGCTGAACAAAATAGCTATCTCAAAATTTTAATTGGATGGGTTTGGGGGAATGATGGGCATGGGGGGGGGGGGGGGGCTAGTTGACCTTCAATCACTTTCGACTATTAAAAAGGGTACTAGCCCTTCGAATTTCCTATCAAATGAGCCTGTTTTGAAGTTTCTACGACAACTCCTACTATAAAAACCTTATATGCCCCCAGGGCGTAACTTAAAACCCTTGCCCCGAGGATTGTTGGCGAGTGTCCTCCTCAATAAGATATAATCGCTGAACGTAGTCCTCATAAGAACTACGCTGAACAAAATGGCTATCTCAAAATTTTGATTGGATGTGTTTGGGGGAATGATGGGCGTGGAGTGGGCTAGTTGCCCTCCAATCCCTTTCGACTATTAAAAAGGACACTAGCCACCCCAATTTCTAATCGAATGGGCCATTTTCGAAGTTTCTACGACAACTCCTTCGATACAAAGTGCCTGTCGGAGAAAAAAAAAACATATTGTGGCCACATCGGTCTTTACTTAGGCAGCGCTAGCGCTCTGCCTATGATTATTTTGATGGACTTTGTCTTAAGGAGTACAGGAAAGGCGATTGGAGACCAGGGAATCAAATATGGAGAAAAAACTCTCCTGGAGTTAGATTATGCTGCTGATTTAAGCATCCTAAACGGAAGTGTGAGCAAAATGAATGAAGCTGTAGAGGTTTTTTGAGTTCAGGGTGCTAGAATAGGTAGTAAAGACGGTGGGAGCAGTGAAGATTAATGTAGTAGCATTAGATTAACGTTTCTGTAAGAGGAGGGTAGGTCCATATAAGTTTTCTAGGAACAAGGCAAAGGTTCGAATAAATTTGTTTGAAAAAGTGCTTTTTTCAAACTTTAGCCAAAAAATTTGCTAAATTTAGCAAGATTTTTCATAAAGTGACTTTTTCCGAACTTTAGAAATTATCCCAATTCTTATTATTTTCGGTACTCAACGCAGAGAAAGGGGGAGGGATTGCCAACGAACAAAACTGTTTTCCTTCATAATATATAACGATTATTTGAGCTCGTCTTTCTCCTGTTATCATTTCCTTTCAATACATTTAATTCTCCACAAAACTGCTTCATAAGAGACATGACTTGAGGGTGGAGGGTTATTTTTCATTGAATAAATACAATGCTGCAATGCTGATAAATTAAAACACTCTTGAATGTTTTAATAGGTAGTAACGTCTTCATTCAAAATTAAATAAATTGTTTTGAAATTTGTGGACAAAAGGGGGGGGGGGCAAATGCACATACCCTAGGTCTCAAAGTTTAGTTTATTATTATCTTCCTTTTTCCCAAGGTGGGGGGAGAGGCATAGCACCATTCTCTTGTTTTCGGAACCCTTACCTACACCATCTTAGTTGTTAATCTCTGTGATGGTAAGCTGAGACACGCTAGAAAAATGGTCCTACAGACAGCCTTTGAAATAACGTCTGGGCCCTGTAAGAAATATTAGTGGGAATTGTTTTATTCAAGTAGGAAAAGAATGCAGATTACCGTTTTTACTTCATTTTTAAATCGTGGTTTGTTCAGGATTTCATAAAATCGTAGGATTTTGAAATGCCCTCTTTGGTATTTTAATTTAATAATTCAAAAGTGCAGTGTCTGCTGAAATTCGAAAAATTTTCTGTATCATAATTTTGAAATAGTTGAAAAATCTCCCCCCTTCCCCTCAGGGGTATATTCAGAGGGAAGATAAGGGGTTTAGAAGGTTTGAAACTCTCCTCCTGCGAAAATCGAAATATCTCTCAAACTCGTAAACTTGTCAAAACGATGCAAGTAAAGATACAAGTACTTGGAGGTGACTCTCTCCCTAGCAGCGTCCCTGCCTGTCCCCAACCCGTACATTTTACTGATTGGGTGTACCTACTCCAGTAAAGGGGGTGACACTTAGTCTTCCCTCTCACCTTTTCCTCCTTAGGTGCCAACGGGATTAATGTATTTTAATCCGCGCGGCGGTATCGAACCAAATAACGCTTAGTTCAGAGAACACTTAAGGAGTTTGACACTCGTTTCTTAAAAAATAATCTTGCAACAGTTTTTATTCTTACGCTATTTTTTCTTTTTTAATCTCTGTCACTGCCCAGGCAGGGTCCAGGGGGGAGGGATTTTAACCCTCCCCCAAATTCTTGACCGACTCGTAAAAACGTAAAAAAAATGGGTAAATATCTACCAAATCATATTATTGAGTTAGGAATAAAGTGAATACACCATTTGATGCCTTTTTTAGGCTGATTACGGATACAATAATCATTTCTACCGGAAATGAATTTCACCCCCCCCCCCCCTATATATGCCAATTCAGGGTTAGGTTATGTTGTAGAAATATATACCCTGAATTGGCATACATAGGAGGGGGGGGGGGCTGAAAATCATTTCCAATAGAAATGATTATTATATTCATAATCAGCATAAAAAAAGGCATCGAATGGTGTATTCACTTTATTCCTAACTCAATAATATGATTTGGTAGATATTTACCAAAAAATGGATATAAACAAATTTTTGATGCGCTTTTAAAATTTTTTTCGTTATCTCCCTTTCAGTGGTGGTTCTGGCCTCTCTTGCGCCGGGGGCAAATTCTTGATTAGCGCCTCCCCCTATCTCCCAATTATTTACAGGCCAAATATTAACAAAATTTTCACTTATTAACAACTACTACTACTACTACTACTAATAGCAACTCACCGCAGCACCAAGCCGCCTGAGGCCAACACAGCTACGCACGATCCTCCTCCACCCCAATCTATTCAAAGCCTCCCTTTTTACACCCGCCCACGAAGTTCCCATTTCCTTTAAATCTTTCTTTATGACGTCTTCCCACCCCAGACGGGGACGACCTGCTTTCCGTTTAGCCCTAGATGGTTGGCCGAAAAGAACAATCTTCGGCAATCTGTCATCCTTTCATCCGCACAACGTGCCCTAACCACCTCAACCTTTCTTTCATTATAGCCCTAGAGAGCGATATTGAACCACATTTTTGCCAATTGCGCAAATTTTATTTCAAACAAGGGATAAATTTTATTTCTGATGTAAATAAGAGGTAAGTTTAAACTTTCCCCCCGCCCCCCTAATGTGCAAATATATACCCTGAATTGATGTATATAGGGGTGGGGGGTAAAATTCATTTCCGACAAAAATGATTATTATATTTGGAAAGAGCATAAAAAAAAGGCATCGAGTGGTATGTTTACATTATTCGTAATTCAGTAATATTGATCACGAAAAATTTTCCCATCCCGCATCCCCCCCCCCCATACGTGACGGCTCTGCTCCGAACAAAAATCCTGGATACGGCCTTGTTCACTGTCCTGTTTTATCTCATTGAAATTTGCTTATGCATCATTTAGTACTTTCCTAACTTTCGTTGACTCCCATCTTTGATGCATATTTTGATTCAGAAATAACAGTGTGGCCTAGTATTATTTCAGAACTTGTATATATGTAATTATATATTTTTGAAAATCAGATCTATCAAATATTGAATGAAAAGACTCACTGTTAGGCAACTAAAAAGGATTGAATTCTTTATCACTAAAAGAAAGGCAGTGTGAAAAGGAACTGAAATAGTTTTCTTGTTCTAGTCATTAATAATGGAAACTTCCCAATAAAGATATAGATGTCACGTGTTTCGTTACGTCTTCAAGCAAGGAACTTACTAGTTTCTGCATTCAAAAGACAAGAAAATTAAATCAAATCTGATGCATCCATTTAGAAATACGATTATATTCTTTTGTAATTATAAATTTTGCCCCTTTGTATGGAATATAACTTTAGCTACAATCTGAAATTTGAGCCATCTGGCATCCTTCACGGCTACAGTGAAAAGATTTTTCCTTGCAGAAGAGCAGTAATTACTTGTGTTTTATGTAAGTAGAATGGCTATTGTAAATGTACGAATAGTGTTTTTAGAATATCTAGAATAGAAAAAAATCCCACCTGCTGCCAACAAGCCCTTTGGAGTTTACTTAGCAGGTGCGGCGAATAATTTCTATATGTATTTTTCAAATAAAACTATCTTATCTTAAGTGAATACATTCACAATTAAGCCCTTATTAGTCCCTCTTCATATATTTCTATTAAAACTAAATTTGCCGTAAGAGGATTTATTTGTTTCATTTTCATTGTGTAATTTAGGACCTTTTTTTAATTAGTTATTTACTTCAAATGAAAAAAAAATCAATCTAGTTTAGTCGTAGAACAAAATGCACTTATGACCTGAATGTGTTATGTTATGTACAATCAAGCCCTTATTAGTCCCTCTTCATACATTTGTATTAAAAATAAATTAGCCGTAAGAGGATTTATTTGTTTCATTTTCATTGTGTAATTTAGGACCTTTTTTTATTAGTTATTTACTTCAAATGAAAAAAAAATCAATCTAGTTTAGTCGTAGAACAAAATGCACTTATGACCTGAATGTGTTATGTAATCTGCACAATCTAAATATTAACGTATTTTTTTTATCTGAAAATACAACCCTGGAAAACTGGGAATCTATTCACTTAAGTTCCTTAAGTATATCTGAGGTAATGGAGGCGGTGTCGGATTTTTAGATCCAAGAGAATTATTAGTCAGTGATCCAAGGCTCGCAATCGTTCAAAAAAGGGGAGGGGTGGCTCACATCAGCCACAGTTGGTTCGAGGGAGGACTCTAGGGTAATCGGGGGCGCTGATAATGAATATTGGCGTGCACAAATTTACACTTGTGTAAAACATGGTCATTTTAGCCTACAAACTCAAATTTGGCCAACAACGACGTCATACCACTCTTGATTTTTTTTTTTTTTACACGGCAAAATAAACTGAAAACCTTATAAACTTGAAATATTCTGAATTCTAAGAACAAGTACTTTCACGCGCTATTTTTAGTTTTTCCCTACAACCTTTATTTTTTTTAGTTAACCCCTATTCAATTTTGAAAACATGGTTGTTTTTTAATATACTTTTTCTTAGTTTTTTCGATTTTTCTGAAATTTTTGTGTAAATAAGTATATCTTTTTATGCTTTATTTGAATTCTTCTTATCATTACGAGTCAAACTCTGTGCCTCTTTTCCAAAAAATCTTGATTCTTGAGCAGCTATTTATTTTTCTAAATAACGTCATAGTTTTCAGAAATTAGTCTAGAATGAACAAGGTTTTTTTTCTTTTTTAGCTGTTAACAAAAAATGAAACCGAATCAAACTGCACATCATTCGAACCGTCAGAATATTTTTGACATGCTTTTAATAAAAACAAAGTTGAAAATTGAATCTGCAAGAATATATAAGCGTTTGAACAAGAAAATTTCCCCCAAAAAAAGAAAATTTTCCGAATGGTGGCGTTTCACTCGAAATATTTTCAACACAACCTATAATTTTTATCTCACCAAACGGTAGATCATTCTTTTTTGAATCAAATCGAGCATTTACATTCTATGCAACTAATATTTTTAACCAGGAAAAAAAAACAACAGATGCCTCGTTCTGCGATCATATGCGCGAATTTGGTTTCCACAGCAATAAAAAAAAAAGGCAAGCATCCTACGCATCAGATTTTAGTTGCATAAAATACTTAGCCATAAAAGGCTAGTTACTCCTTTATAGGCTAAAATCATCAAGTTCTACATTAGTGCGAACATGTGCATCTTGATATTCGTTTTAAGCACCTTAGATTACGCCGGAATCACTTCCCTTTTTTTGAACGATACCGAGCCTTGGATCACTGATTATTGCATAAAGTACTGAAAACTCCGACATAAAAGGAAAGAGTTTATGATATAATCTGATCTAGCTAAAGGTAAGGATTCCGGCAACAACGATTGTAGGAGGTGTCAGTTGTCTTGCCTGAGGTACACAATGTTGGTATAACTAGTTCTGAAGCACGTAAACAGATAGGAGATGCGTTGGACAGCATTGCTCCGCTTTTCTCGAAGTACAACGAGTCCAGATCTACCATAAGGAATCATTGTCTCTGGATAAACTATTTAGATCTTATCCGTAACCGAAACGACTATCTTTATGCTGAAAGAGCTGCGGACTGGGGATCACACTTAAACGCCACAAAGAGATGATTCCGATTTTCTTCCCATCTGGAAACCATAAATACGCCACATCTGCGCTTAACTACCTAGAAGAAATGCTACGCCTGCCTGAAAAACCGCCAGAAGTTCACAGAGAGTTTGTAAATGGCAATTTGGGTGTTAGGAAAACAACCAAGCCGTTTTGCAGCATTGCATGCGATTTGGCTTTAGAGTTGACCGTGAATCTGGACATCAAAGGTCATCGAGGAGTTTCTGGTATTGTTGGGGTGACAACAAATGAAAATACCAGGGATCGATATCTGGCTACTCTCCCCTGTCTTGCAGCAGTCACCAGAACGCTGAAAGCAAGCCTGAATATTGACATCCATGAAATGTCCATCATGGACATCCATGAAAGTAAAAGTTGGCATAGTGCAAACTTTTGCCTCTGTTGCCAAAAAGGATAAAAGAAACAGCCGCAAAAAAAAGATTTTGGGGAGACTGAGCTGCTTAAACGACGTCTGCATCTTGCCAATTCAACTCACACTTCGTCCTTCTGTGAGCTGCTAAAGTACGAGCTACAGCCATATCTGGAATCAATTGTAGCATTATCATCAAGTCGTAAGGAGCCTCAGCTACGTACTGGTATAAAATCAACCGCCTTGAACTACATTCTGCAACAGTCTGGTTTGCAGTAATGGCCAAAAATGATTCACATACGCTTTTTGAAGACTCTCCTCGATCTGATTATATAGTTGATGTCATGAGTTTCATAAGGTGTTATCGACCAGAACAAAATGAGACACTAGCAGATTTTGGAATAAGAGTTTAAAATGGGATTCTTAGGAACATACCCGAAGCTTGTCAGTCTATCCATATGGTTGGTGACAGGTATTACGGTCTTAGTGACGATAAAACCCGTGATGACTACTCGTTCAACCTCAAAGAAGCATCTGGTTGTCGAGAAAGAAGAGGATATCCTAGAGGAAATGTTTCCAGTCCGTTCACTTCCTCCAGCAAAGTTGGAACACTCTGGGACGGGATTCTCAGTAGTCGCTCAGCCAAAGGTCAAATCTTGAAAGTTCTTATCGAGGTCTGGGCGTACAAAATTTCGACCCGTCTGATGGTTCATCTCGCTGGAGGTTTCAAGAGTCGACATAGAGATGTTACCGTTTCGCCCCATTGAAGCTCCGTTGATGACGATCTCTCGTCTGGCACTCGGGCGTTATACCACACAGCAGTTGCCGCAAGACGAAAGAGCACACTTGTGGTAATACAAGCCAATGATACTGATATCGTCTTACTAGCTGCATACTGCTTCCAGTATCTAGCTAGTCTCGGCCTCAAGCAGCTCTGGGTTAAGTTTCCGTCCTACTGCATACCTGTTCATACGACAGGACAGAAACTAGGAATAACATTTTGCAACGCCTTGCCGCTTGTCCACAGCTTGAGGGGATATGACACAACAATCTTTCTCTATGGAATTGGAAAGGTCTGCTTTTTTGAGCTGCGAAGTCTTTGGAAACTTTGTTGGGGTCTTTAGGTGATGAAGTTCGAGCCCTTGCAGAGAAGCCATCATCTGTGCAAAGTGATGGTTTAGTTAGCGTCTGTAAGCAGCTTGTGGTTACAGTGTATGGCAGAAGTGTGACTAACTTTGATAGTCTGAATGACCTTTGAGCACATTTGTACCCAATATGAGAGGATTTGCAGCGTTTACCACCAACTGATATCTTAGTTCTGTTTCATTTGAAAAGGTGCATGTTCCAGTCACTGATTTGGATCCAAAGCCACAAACCCCTTATTGATTTACCTCAGGCGATATGGGCTGGAGAATTGAAGATCATGAACTGAAGCCAAACCTAGTTTCTGCGATGCCGCATTGGCTAGCATCGCTTTCTTTGTACAACTATGACAAGACAAGGTGCGGCTCGCGCTGTAAATACTCCAAAATAGGTTTTTGTGACAGCTAATGCAAATGTGGAGCTAACCCCCCAAAAATGGCTACTTTCTGATGTGAATCAGAACGAGTCCGAAGACAAAGATGAAGAAGAACAAGAGATTTGGGCCAGGGTTTCATGTTCAGTTTTAAATATTTGATTTTTTATTTGTTTTGATATTAAACTGCTAATGCAGTCGTCTAAATCTTACTTTCAGCTGATCATGACAGTAACCATCTACTACTCAGTGGCCGTTGACCCGATTCAACCAATTGAATCATTGGCCCCTGCTATGCTGGGAATTAAAGAAATAGTATCGTAAATCAGCCTGAGTCACCTTTGCACCACACGTTCACACGGCTTCGCCACCTTGAGGCTCGTATATGAGCCTACGTAACCCAAAGGCTATCTACTACTACAGTAGTAGTAGTTTTTTTTCCTGGTTAAAATTATTAAGTGTATAGGACGTAAATACATGATTTGATTCAGAAAAGAGCAATCTATCGTTTGGTGAGATAAAAAAAATATAGGTTGTGTTGAAAATATTTCGAGTAAAATGCCACCGTTCAGAAAATTTTCTTTTTTTTGGGGGGGGGGGGATTTTCTTGTTTAATCACTTATATATTCTTACAGATTGAAATCTCAACTTATTTTTTTTTTATAACGTGTAAAAGACATTCTGACGGTTCGAATGATGTGCAGTTTGATTCCTTTTCATTTTTTTTAATAGCTAAAAAATTTTTTTATAAAACTTGGTCGTTGTAGGCTAATTTCTTAAAGCTATGACGTTATTTAGAAAAAATAATTAGTTGCTCAAGAATTAAGATTTTTTGGAAAAGAGGCACATGCTTTGACTTTTAATGATAATCAGAATACAAATAAAGCATAAAAAATATACTTATGTAGGCAAAAATTTCAGAAAAATAAAAAAAACAAGAAAAAGTATATGAAAAAACACTGTTTTCAACATTAAATAGGGTTTAACTAAACAAATAAAGGTTGTGGGGAAAAACTAAAAATACCAGGTGAAAGTACTCGTTCTTAGAATTTAGAATATGTCAAGTTTACAAAGTTTTCAGTTTATTTTACCGTGTAAAATAAATCAAGAGCACTATAACATCATAATAGGCCAAATTTGAGTTTATACGCTAAAATGACCATGTTCTACACGTGTGCGAACTTGTGCACCCCAATGTTTGTTATCAGCGCCCACGATTACCCAAGAACCAACCCTCAAACCAACTCCAGTGAATGTGAGCCACACCTTGAAAGATAACGGTCCCTGGATCACTGACTATATACCACAGTTTATATAATTAGCAGTATGATCATTCTCTATCTCTCCCATTATAAAAACCCGGACCGGGGTGCGAGTGCTCCGGAGAACGTTTTGGCAGATATAAACCTAGGCGGTGTCAGATCTTTTCACGGGTAGACAAGTCAGATTTCTCTTGGACACGAAACAAGTGGAAACCCGCTATTACGAATAATGCACTTGATAACCATTTCTCAGTGATTGACGATAACAGACTAATCCGCTAAGGCAGAAATAAGTGGGAGGAGCTTTTTGTTCGCACCGAGACCGAAGACCAGAAATGATCTGCGATAAGCTTACTGTCTATAAACTGTGCTATATACTATGTGCAAACAAAACAGTTATCCATGTACATTTGCTCCAGTGCTTCAATGAAATAGTTTGATACTGTTTTGTAATGAGCCAAAATTATATTTACAATTTCCCAACAAAGTTTTCTCTATTCATGGTGGTGCTCAAAATTAACCATCCACTTTTATTGAAGGCAGAGATGGCAGAAAAAGTAAAATATACAATAAACAGCATAACAGCATTGCCAACACATTTCAACTGTACCGTTGTTGGTACAGTTCTGCTGCCTAGTTATGAGTGGAATGACTTTTGTACTTTTTTCACCTGGCCACTTCGTATTGAAAGAGTTGTCAAAAAACATCGGAAGGGGGTCATTCAATTGAAAATTGAGTTTCACTTCCTTTTCAATAGTAAAAAGGATGGGAGGGTAACCAGCTCCTGTCCCTCGCCCTTTTTATGTGTCTCCCGCTCCTCAACATTAATACAAAAATTTAGATAGTCATTTTCAGCAAGATAATCTAACGGTCGAGTAACTATGCTTGCAGGGATGACATGAACCTCCCAACCCCTAGGACAAGGGCTGCGAATAATGTAAATTGTCCGTCGTTTAAATATGATTTTTGTTATTGAGAAAGAGGGAGTTTGATCCTTGGTGTGTATGAAAAGACTACTAAGGTAAAATTTCAGGGAACGTTAAGGGATATGTTCTACAAAACCAAAAGATACGATGTAAATGCAGGCTGTCAAAAAGGTGTATCTACAATATCTCAGGATAGGCTGAGGATACTAAATTGAAACTTTCAGGGAAGATAGAACCAATTCAACTAAGACTATGTGTAAAAGGTTCTAGGCTGATTCCCCAGGCAAAAATTTCTCTCCGTAAAATCTGCCTTTGTGAACCTCCCCACTCCTGCAAAAATTGCCTCCTGAAAAATTCCTCCCGTATGTAAAACTTAAAAGCCATAGAAAAAATATGACAAACAAAAAAAAATTTAAAATAGATAATGGAATATTTTAACTATATTCCAAAATATTAACAGAATATCCTTTAGAATTTATTTTCGTTGTTTTTTTGCAGTTTTTTTCTCGTTTTTTGAGGTTTAGCTATTATAGCAAAGTAAAATAAATGTTAAAGAAAATAATTTGGAAATATGAAAGTATTGGCAACTGCGGAAGAGGTACCTTATGCTGAAAGTGCGCAGACATACAGATTGTAACTAAAAATTGAAAATACTTACCTGCCGTGAAATTTGTCTGGCAATGAGATCTAGTTGATATCAGTTTGCCCTTCGCGATCAAGAACGTTTCCCTTAGGCAAGTCCCCAAAGTCGCACCGAAAAAGGGCGGTACGCTACCGAAAATATTTCAGTGCGTCACCACCGCAAAGGCTTCGTACACTGGTGCGGTGCCAATAAGGTCTGTGGCGGTGCGTCACCGAACATTTCCACCGCTTAATCATTTTATGAGATTACTACTTTTACTACTACTACTACTACTAACAACTCACCGCAGCCCCAAGCCGCCTGAGGCCAACACAGCTACGCACGCTCCTCCTCCATCCCAATATATTCAAAGTCTCCCTTTTTACACCCTCCCACGAAGTTTCCATTTTCTATAAATCTTTCTTTATGACGTCCTCCCACCCCAGACGAGGACGACCTGCTTTCCGTTTAGCTCTAGACGGTTGGTCGAAAAGAACAATCTTCGGCAATCTGTCATTCTTCATCCGCACAACGTGCCCTAGTCATCTCAACCTTTCTTTCATTGTAGCCCTAGAGAGCGGTATTAAACCACATTTTTCGTACAGCCTATTGTTTGAAATACGGTCAGTCATCCGGGTACCCAGAACAATCCTTAAGCGATTTCTCTCGAATACATCTAGCAAATCTTCATCCGCTTTTCGAAGCGCCCATGCTTCAGAGCCATATTTGACTACTGTCATCACTGTAGCTTCTAATATTATAATCTTGGTTTGCAGACTTATCTTCCTATTCTTTTAAACTTTTTTTAATTGTGAAAAGGCACCCTGAGCTTTGGCTATTCTACTTTTAATATCTTCACTGCTCCAACTATCTTTACTAATAATACTACCAAGGTAAGTGAAGTTGCCTACTTGATCAATCTTTAAATCACCCAACGTCACCTTTTTATCGTCACTTATTCCTAGCCTTAGTGACTTAGTCTTCTTAACATTATTTTCAAACGTATTCTAACACCCTGAACTCACAAAACCTCTAAAAGCTCATTCACTTTCCTCACACTTTCCTCTAGGATGCTTAAATCATCAGCATAATCTAAGTCCAGGAGACTTTTTCCTCCCCATTTGATTCCGTGGTCTCCCATTGCCTTTCCTGTGCTCCTTAATACAAAATCCATCAAAATGATCAACGTAAAGGGAGATAGAACACAGCCCTGTTTAACTCCTGATTTAATACAAAACCAGCTGCTAACCTCATTTCCTATCTTAACTGCAGCCGTGTTATTCTCGTACATAGCACTAATCACTTTAATGTATTTGTCTGGTATACCATACAAAGATAAAACCTTTGTTATAGCTCTTCCATTAACAGAATCGCACGCTTGCTCATAATCTATAAAACTAAGGACCAAAGGTGTTTGACAACTCAGGCACTTCTCAATTATTAACCTAAGAGTGAAAATTTGGTCGACGCATCCTCTACCTTTTCTTAAACCGCACTGTTCTTCTCTTAAAACGTTGTCTACGGCATCTCTCAGACTAAAAAGTATCATATTACTAAGTAATTTGCTACCTAAAGAGACCAGACTAATGTCTCGAAAATTACCACACTCACTTTTATCACCTTTCTTTTAAAGTGGCTTAATTAAGGTTTTCCTAAAATCATTTGGTACTTCCCCTTTTTCAAAAATCATATTCATAATCTTCAGTAACTTGTTTCTAACCTCAGAGCCACCACATTTAAAAAACTCATTTACTACCCTATCAGTACCTGGAACTTTATTATTTTTTAATCCTTTTAGTACTGTCGTTAATCCTTCCTCGCAAAACAAATCTTCCCTCACTTACAAGGTATCACAAACTTTTTCATTTTCCTCTATATCTTTACCTGCAACTCTATCTCGGTTTAGCAAATTCTCAAAATGTTCTGCCCATCTCTCTTTAATTCTTTCCTTATCGCTAACTGTGGCCCCATTTCTATCTTTAACTGGGCCAAGTTCGGATTGACTACTCCCTCACAATTTATTGACATGCCAGTACAATATTTTACTATTATACGGTCTAGCTGCATCTTCCAAATCCTCGGCAATTTTATCCATGGCCTCCACTTCACAACTCCTTAGTTCATATTAGTAGAAAGGCCTTATTGACTCCGAACAGGGCTCCTTATATGGGCATAGAGTCCCTAGGGAGAACACCTGTGCTGTCAGTCCCGACGGGGCACCATATATGGGCGTAGAGTCCCTAGGAAGAACACCTGTGCTGTCATTCCCGTACGTTCGCCATATATGGGCATGGAATCCCCAGGGAGAACACGTTTCCGAGATTTTGATTGCGTAACCTAGGCTAACCTCATGAGCTCGTGACGGGGCACCATATATGGGCATAGAGTCCCTAGGGGAAATGGATTTCTGAGAAATTGATTGCGTAATCGAAGGGGAAGTGGATTTCCGAGAACTTGATTGCATAATCGATTGTGAATTTTATTGACCCGATAACGGGAAACAGGATCACGTGTCTCCTTCTAAGCCAATCAGAGGGCAGGTTACATATTAGCGGGAGAGGATTGCAGAGAATACAAGGAAAGGATTTTTGCTATAGTTTTATTAGTCTGTGAATAGAATTCAAGGGGTGAGAAGAACAGTTTGACTTTACTCATTTGGATATATATTTGTGTGTTGATGATGACGAGTGGAATGTTTACCCTATTAGAAGTTGATAGTGGAGTTGATGGCAATAATACAAGAGCACCAAACATTGCGGTGGAAATCACGAGAGGATCACGACTTTGTCTGGAATGGGATGAAGTATATGCAAGATATGTGATATCCTTGAGCAAATTTAAAATGGAGGATCAATTATGTTTCGCTGCTAAAGTTGATATAGCACATGTGAATAGACTTCAATGTGCTTTAAGTGCATTAGTGAAACATATCGAAGACAATAAACTGTATCGCTAATTGTATATGCTTAGTATTATAGTTGTTGTAATTATTCAATAAAATTGTTTCGAAATCGAAAATGTTCCCTTTCTTTTCTGGTCAGGTTGGGTTAGGTTAGGGCTAACGATTCATGGTCAGTCTAGAGTCAGCAGTCAGAGTGAAAAGATTGAAAAATGAATAAATTAGAGAAAGAGAGAATTAGATCAAATCCAGTATTTATGGAAAAACATTTGATTTTGGATGATGATTTTCTCGAGTTATCTCTTCAACGCAGGATATTCTCTCGTCAGGGAACACTTGACAATATAATGAGGAGTGATTCTCCCCCCATTGGACTATTGTATGAAACTTTTAAGATGTGACTCAAATGCTTATATTCAATTTATTGATATATTAATTGGAACAAAGCAGAATCATATCGTGGATACACTTTTGAAAACATTGCCAATGGATTCAATGTAGATGGCTCCTCATTCGAAAGAGGTGACGTCACAGAGCTACTCCTCTCCCCATTCCTCCACCTTGAATTTATCCGTCGGCAGGGACGATCAGTTTCGTTTTAGCTGTGAGAGAGTTGACATCGGAAACCAAAAAATGTTCTATATATGTCCACTGTGCATGTACACTCTTGGCAGTTGGACTCAATGTGAGAATTGTACAATTATTGATGACTATAGTGAAAATTGTAAATTATGTAATCCATGTAAATTACAGAGAGGCTATGCAGTACAAATTAAAGGATGTAATTCATGTCTTGAGGAGATTTGTGACTCTCACTCTAGAGGACACCTGTGCTCCAATTGTCACTATGATAAATGTGATCAGTGGGAGAATACTTACCCCGCTATGATTGGAGAGAATCCCAAACGTGATTTTAGTTTATTTCTACGAGATTGGTATCGTCGTGGATTTAAATTATTCTGGGAAGAGGAATCTGGTCTACAATTCAACTGTTGGGGTAACAAGACAATTTGGTTTCTACGTCATCGTTGTGACGACACTGCTTATTATGACTATAAACCAAGTGATTTTTATTTGGCAGTTACCGATTGGATTCACCATTTGAAAACACTGTATGTGATATTGCTTCAAATAGACAGATTGAAACTCGTGAATTTCATAATATGAATGCAAATAGTATCATTGACTATACAAAGAGATATGACAAGAGTGAAGTTACATTGTACTGTAGAAAATGTGACCCTGACTTTGCAGTCAATCAAGATCAATATACAGTGAATCCAAATGATTTACCAGCATTAGTAGTTCACGACAGTTGCCTATACATCGAAGAAGAAGAAATCTAAAGTGAAGATTTAAAGACATTGTTGTATATATATATGCATTTTATTAATAAACAAATTCACAAACATTTTTTTTAAGCACTTTACTCTTAGGGCACTAAAATCAATATTATATAGGTCTGAGAGGATATTTTCCACTAGAAAGTCGTTCAGACGTGGATTGTCACCATAAATGTGGAGAAACTGCTTGTAAGTATAGCCGCGACATCGGAACACAAAATATAGTAGTGCATGGAAGCCACAGCTTTTAGTCGTTAGATCCTGTACCCTCTTCCGATTTTGAATAATAGTTTTCCCACTGCTCTCAATATAGTTGCTGATGTGGGGTGTGTAGAATGTATAGGGTAGACCAAGAGGATCAAAAATTCAATCGTTTTCATTGTTTGAAAGATGCACAGCCAATGACCCGTCGGCACAGTCGATGGACTGCTATTAACAATAATTAAGCTATTGTTCACACTTTGAATTTTTCCAAGAAAGTCCGAGGGCAGACAATAGGATTTGTACTGGGACATGTAGGGATCCATATTAAATACATTGATTATTTGACTGGTGTTCATGGCGCCAAGTCTAATAGAACACTGCCTTCAGGAGTGATTTCTCAATAGGTTTCATATTGATTTAGTGAGATTAGTGCAATACTCTCAGCCAATGGGTCGGCAAATGTACACTCTAAACGCACACTCCCCGTACTTACTATACTCATATCCTGTGTACCAGACAAATCCAGAACAATGATACCATGTGTTTTAGCAAACATATCTTCGGTTATACCATTTTCACATAGTTGCGAATCGTGATCTAGGGTTTGCATAGTCAACTCATACAATGTTCTATAGGATTTATCAAAAGATAGATTGTAGATTGGGATGCCGTTTAATTTGCACACAAGAGATGAAAGTCCAAACATCTCGAATTTATGTGGGCATCCAGCCCACGATCCTATTGCACTAGCGCTTTTTACAAATGCCAAAGCGAGTTTTGACGGAATTTCGCCATTGATAAAGGATGAATCGGTGAAGGTGCGTGACCCCATGGCAATATGACGTTGATTGGTGATTGTATGAGGAACAAGTAGTTTAATATTATTTCCATTGGCTCTCAGTTTTTCCACTGCCAAAGCAACAGAACTCACAACCTGTTGTTTGCGTACATGAAGTATTGCCGAGGTGAGGGAGAGAGTCACATCTGGATTGGCAGCAAGTTCTTTCCTCAATATGAAATTGGAGGGTGCAAGCGTTAGTTTTATATCCACTTTAACATTGGGCGGCAGCCATTGGGGTATATTAAATATTTCATGAAATATTTTTCCAACTAGATGTAATTCACTAGTTGTAGCATTTTTAAGTGCATCTGTACTATCAGTATTAGTAATATATTCATATCCATTGGAGGTGCCTCTCAATTCCTTGTATGACTTGGGTGTCATCAGCATGAATTGCATATAGCTTGTATAATTTGAGAGATTGTTGCTTGTGCTCACCAGCGTGCCATTGATGTAGACACTGATTTGACGAAATAAATTATGTAATATACAATTTTCATAGGATATTCCATCGGCCCGAATTGGCACTGTATTATCGGATTTTCGGACTTTCATTTGTAAATCTATAAATGTTGAAGACATGTCCATAAAGTAGTCTTCATTGGAATAAATTTGAAAGTGGATATTATCGGAGAGGGGTTGTTGAGGATAAAATTGTTCATAGTATCCATGCTTGACACTCACATCAACATTTTCTGCATTGAATAGATTCAATGATGAGGTGATTGAAGGTTGAGAATCCTTATGCGGTAGGTAGGACATCTTAAGAGAAGAAATCTAGTTTCGATCTAACAATTCTCTTCCTGGGGCTTCTTCTTCTGTTTACACTACGTGTCGGCTTTTTCCTTCTTTTCTTTGACAAGAGTGGTGATGTCTTTCGTTTCTGACCTGAGTGGAGACTGATGAGTGATGCTGTGTTTCTCGACCTTTTTAAACCTTTTCCATTTTGTTTTAATCTCTTGCCAAGGGTTCGCGCATTGGACCTGAGATTTTCCGAAGCACTTTTTTTAAAATCCTTGCCAGAGCCCCAATCGTATAGTGTAGAGGATGCAAAATCTGTCGCAGCCGGTACAAGATATTTTCTAGCCAGAGGTAGTGAAGAGCGAAAGAGCTTAGCAAACCCACTGCCAAGACCGTAGCCAGACATTGACGAGCGACCTTTGTAATAGTCCATTCCATTGCCCTGTTGTCTTGGGCCAAGAGTATTAACATAGCAGTCATTATCAGGACAAGTGAATACCACTTTTCTATTAGACATCTTGTTGTTGTTGAACGATGGGCCGAAAATGGCATGTAATTACAGCCAAACCTTTTGAAATTGCTATGGGATCACCCAATTCAGTTCGTAGTGTTAACTGGCAGAGTTCCAAATAGGAAGTGTTTACGGGAATATACTGAAGATGCTTTATATTGTAGTGGTGAATATGTTCTTGATTGGTTTTTCGTTCAAGAACTCGTAGGAGGGGAACATTTGAATTACCAACCCGAGATGTTTCCACAAATGAAGCGTGGAAATATACAAGTGTCCGTGGAGAAGGCAGGCGGGTAGTCAGCAAAAATGAAATTAGTGTTTCCGGCACTTTTACCATTGATTATATTGAGCTTAAAGCCAAGAACATCCCTTAGGTTATCATTGAGAATAACCTTTTCATCGGCAATAGGTGAACTAATGTAGATCTTACCCTCCTCCTTTGAATAGCTGAAATGAAAAGCTCCTTTTTTACGAGCGGAAATTCTTTTATTAATAGAACGACATAAATCATTCATACAGGTGAGTTCCTCGTAGGGTAATTCAATATATGGATAATCCATCCGATTGATCTTTTGAATTTGTTCTTGATCACCTGAGGGTGGTGGTGGCCAATCATAGGGTCTAATTTTTATATCATATTTACGATCTTTTCTCAGGATGTCGTAGGTATTTTTGAGAATACAGTCGACAAGAGCCACTTCATACACACCATCGAATTTGATGGTGGGAGAGAGTTTCGTTCAAAAATCACTTGTTCTATTCAAGTCATTGTAGAGAGGATCAGAAACATTGGACATGAAAGTCACATAGAAATCACTGGGCATTGTTAATGTCTTCAGCACTGACCCAAGAATCAAAATCTGAGTTATATCCTAGCCAACGAACAAGCAACTGTCTCTTGCCCCTACGAGTACGACTCTTTAATATCTTTTCAATTTGATAAATTTCACTAGTGTTTCTAACCTTTTGCAGTTCATATTCATAAAAACCGCCGAGAATCTCATCATCTTTGGTGTCTCGCAGTCGATATGTCGTGGGTTCGGTGTCCAGGATTTTGGACACTTTAAAAAGTTCAGTGCTCCATAAATAATTCCCCTTTTCAAAAATATTGGTGGTTCTATTAGTTCGAACAGTATCACCAACATTGAATTTCTTCTTCACATTTTTTTTTCTTTTTCACCATTGGAGTATTGCTTTAGAAAAGCATTAAATGTATTTTCACTTTAATGAACTTCCCGAAGGCTTGAGTTGGACAGAGATCGATGTGGTCGATGGTTGTATATCCGCATGATTTTATCTAAATCATGAATAAAAGCAGATGTATTTTTCAGTGTACAATATCTTGAAATTAATAGACGAATTGTTCTTATTAATCGTTCAGCCAATGCAGTCTTTATCGGACTGTGACTATGATAAAGTGTTGTATTATATTTCAATAGAACCTTTTGCACATGGGGATTAACAAATTCACTACCACGATCCGATTGAATTTTTCTATAGCAATCCTGTTCAAGAATACTTTCAATGGCCCGAGCAACTTCAACACCTCTCTTTGACCGTAATGGAATGGCATAGGCATAGCGACTAAAGATACTGATTGCCACCAGAATATATTTTAGGGTGCATTGTGACGCCGTTGAATTGCGTCTAAAGTTAAAAGATCCGTTTGCATTTTATGCAGAGGGAAAAATGCTTTAGTTTGTCGATATTGTTTGCCGCGAAGCCTGTGATTCCGATGCAGTGTGTGACTCGGTTCATTCTCTAGATACTCTTTTGCTTTTTTAAATGTGCTGTCGGAGACAACTTTAGAAAGTGTTTTGGGAGAACTTAAACTTCCCACTTCACCAATATTTTCATAGACACCTTTCAGAACTTCATCCATTTTGAATGCAAACACGTAGTGTAATGTCCACTCCCCTTTTGCACACTGGAGTGTGAATCAATTCGTCTTCGCTTTTGACTAGCAGCCACAGGTGTTATAAAATCATTGCTGCTGCTGCTAGTATATTCAAATATTGAATCTTCTTCTTTTTTAAATGGTGTTGGTGCTGGTGTTGTTGGAGGACTATATTCTCTTAGTTTCTTTAGAATTTGCTTATTGCCAATAAGACTTTTGGGGAAGTTTGATACACTTAGAAAGGTGTATAGATTATTTTCAAATGATAAAAGTCCTTTACGATTCGTCACCATATCACAAATTAAATCAACTAGATTATAACTTTTTCCCTGAATTATAACTCGTTTCCCTGTGCTGTCAACTTGAACTTGATGATCACCACCAGTTTCCAACATGAGATATGATAATACTCTTTTACTCTGTTCTCGATAGGTGACTGGCAATAGGTTTCCAATTTTCAATACAATTGAATCCAATTCCTCCTTCTTTAATTGCACTGCTGCAGAATCTTGAGGAGATGTTTCCTGTTTAGAGGGATCGGTAACAGTGGTGGCGGTGGGTCTCTCACGATAAGGTTTATGTTTGTCCACACGTCGCAATGCATCTTGAAGTAAAAGCAGTTTTTTGTCATCGGCAATATTCTCATCATTAATGAATTTGCTTAGATTGTCTTCAAAATGTTCGACAGGCGAGAGGACAAGTTCAAATGGTGTCAATTTATAGGGTTTAGCCATTCTCTCTCTAGAGAAAACTGTTTACAAGTCCTGCTACTATTGGCAGTAAAAGTGTGAAAAAGCTACCGCCCGCTTGAAGGAGACGTTTTCTTTTAAAAATTTTTCCCTTGTTTTTGCAAGCCAAGGCGCGTACAGTGGAACGATGTTGCTTTGTCTGTTGTCTAACACCTTCTGACACTTGAACATTACCCTCGTTTAAATTTAAACTAAGTTCAGATATTAGATTAATTAAATCATTGTCAACACCATGTTTGAGTATAGCCTTCCTGACTGGAGGTTTTGAAGTGCTTAAAACGGAAAATAAATGCCGTTGTTCGTGTAGTTTCTTCAGTGTCATAACGCCAACTAATAGCCTTTTCTACTGTTCACCGGAAGATATACTGTAATTTCTTTGTCGAAAATGTCGGTGACTACACGTAGATCCTCGGGTGTGCTCTGATTAAGATCCAGCAAAATGTAACCGTAGGCCTTATTAGTCGCCTGAGTGCACGCTGACAACAGAAATTTTGGGGGCGCCGGGGTATATCTGTTTATTGAGAGTTATTAGCGAGCTAGAATCACGAACAACTCGATAGATAATATAGATGGTGCAATTCAAGGCAAGTGTTCGCATACATTTGCTCTGATGAAACAGATTGTGTAGAACTAGGGTTATGGAAATGTGTTCATGGTGGGAGCGAACGGTGAACAGTTGTAGCATTTCCTGTGAGAACTGTTCAATGGATCCAGCCAAATCATCAATAATTAGCCACGAGTTCGGTTCAATACTATTGAAAACATCAAGTCCCCGTATGAATTGTATTGGTATGGTTGTGGCAATAGCTTTTATTTGATCATAGGACTCCTGCCAAATACTATAGCAATAATAAATTTTCTTTGGTTTTTCCAAAAACATTTTCTGACAATTTTGAATTATTTTAGCTAAAAGTGTTGTTTTCCCCGACATTGAGGGACCACACAGAAATGATCTGAAGGGTGTTTTAAATTGATACATGCTGCTGCTGTTGACAACAGTCGGACTATAACTAACTGTAAATCATACGTGTCCAGTGAATAAGTAGTAGTAATAATTTACCCATTGATCTATCTACATTAACAAGAGCAACAACAAAAACAATATTTCATGGTCATTTATTTGCAACATGAAAACTCTATTTGTTCAACATGAACAACAAAAACAACATAACTCTTTATGTTCAACAAGAACAACAATATTTCAAGGTCATTCATTTGCAACATGAAAACTCTATTTGTTCAACATGAACAACAACATAAAAATGACACTTTATGTATATCATATAAAAAAACACTTTTGTACATGAACATGAACAACAACACTTATTGTCTTAAAAACACTTTTTGTCCAGCAAGAACACTTTATGTACATTAGTACAGTAGCACACTTTTTGTACAACAGCACTTGAAAACAACAACAAAAAACACTTGGAACATGAACTAGCACAGTCGAACATTATGAATTTAATGGGGGACTCCCCCCCCCCTCCCCAGGGTGTCGGGGGCCGAAGGCTGGCCGCGGGCGGGACCCCCCCCCGGGAGCCTCGGGCGGGACCCCCCACCCCCGGGAGCCGCGGGAGCGAAACAGTATACAATAGTTGTCGTCACTGCTGCAGGTTAGGTTGGGTTAGTTTTGGTTAGTTGAGGTTGGGTTAGTTAATTTATGAAAGGTTGGGTTAGTTGGTTAGTTGGTTAGTTGGCTAGGTTAATTTATCCAGACCAAGTTGATTGCGATAGTCTATGCATTCAACTCGGTCTGAAATAAGGTAGTGGCCATGTGGCAGTACACTCACACCATTCACGAGCGCATAGACTTTGTCGGATATACACGACATTGCATTTTTTTTTCACTCTTACAGTATAATTTCTGTACTGTAGAGAGCGAATTGCAAGCACTTGTGCTCTCGGCACTAGGCTACTTTCTACACAGTCTCTGTACACGCTCATGTTGAAATTGCTATTTACAAAATGTGTAGGCACCCCTTTACACGCCTGCTTTTCATCCCCATCATGAGTTTCAACGCAATAAACTTTAGGAGCCGAGAACACCCCCCTGGATATCAAATCACTCGCCGTCTCTGATTTTAACATTAATAGTTGGTTGGGGGCTTGACGTTTCACCAACTCCGGGTAGAGGAACGGATTCCAGTTGGTGAAATCCATCCGCGAGCTGATGTGCTCCCCATTTTCTAAATCACCCAATAAATCCTCGGTTTTTACCTTTAACAGCAGAGAATCTGTATCCCCATAGTAAACTCGAACTTCCCCCTCCCGTGGTCATTGCACCTTGCATACATTGTAAAAAAACGACAACATGAGCTTTTTGGAAATTTCAAGTACTGAACTACCTCCTGCTATATTCTTGTTCAGTACCACATTTCACTTTTTCCTGTGTAGAAGAACCATGCCAGCCTCTATGCTCGTGAACGATGTAAAATTGGGGTCGGCAGTAATTCTTGCACACTCTAGAGGGTCAGTCACGACGTCGCAGCGAGATTTGTTCCGTACGCTTTCACACATTTTTTCAAACGCTGAATTTAGAATGAGTTTGTACATTTCCTTCTCTACTTTGGAGTTTGCCCTAGAGCGTTTATAAATAAAAGTGTTGATAAACGTCTTCAAATAAGGTTTCTGATTGAACTGCAGGACCCTATGTATTTTGGTGATCTTGAAACCATTGTTCACCATCCAGTGCAAAAGCACATGGTGAACAACGATATTCTCCTTAGGGTCCAAATTAGCAATCAGTTTTTTGCTTAGAAGGGGTCCAGTGCATCCCCATATCCTCAACCAATGCTCGATTGTAGGGGCTCAGTGAGTCCCTGCTCACGGGTCGATTGATACAGGGAAAAACAAAATCTCTGACTGAATCGTGAAGTGCCAGTGGAGTGTGCCCGTCAATTTCAAAGAACCATCCTTGTGGCCCATTGTCCTCGACGGTGGTAATGTCGGGGAACTCACAAGGATTCTCAAGCCATTGATAGTTCCCACATGGCAAAGAGTAGTGAGACATTGCCGAGGGGTACAATGAGTTCATGTCCAAGAACACTGCATTTGACTTTGCACCGGTGTTTTGTCCGCTCGGATCGGTTGAAAAGACGCGATCCCCATGAAAAAATACCCTCCCCTCATTGAACGCTCTACAAAAAGGTGCTGATCTACATCGGTGATTAGGCATATTTCCTCCCTACTAATTTTTAAAATCAAATCCATCACCAAATGTGGTGTGGAAAAATAATATCCTATATCTAACCCGAACTCTGAATAGATTTGGTCTGTGTTCTTGCAGACTATATCCAACAGAGTTAAAACGTCACTGGCCAAGTACAGTCTACAATAATCCCACCCATTTTTACAATTCCCCTTAGACCACACCTTCTTGGCAAACTCATAGTCCTCGGATGTGCATTCACTGTTGGTGAGTGAATTGTAAAAAGCTTCAATTGAAGGTAGTTTCACCTCGCTTAAGCGAGCGCCAGAACAGTAATAGTCGTACGCGTATACACCTTTGCAGGTCAATAGGTCATACATTTCACTGTCTGGAAAGTGCTGTTTAAGCAAAGGAAAACAATCAAAATTGTCACTTTTCTGCACTTGAATAAATTGACTCAGTGCCTTGGAAAAAAAACTAAAGGAATCTAAAAACCTGATTTTATTCCAACACGTATGCTAATTATTTACTACCTGCCATTTCAGCTCGAGAAGCAACAACTTCTCGGCCAATTTGGGAATAATGTTATAGGTAAATGAATTATTTACCCATGGACCATCTACTCCCCCTCCCTCCCTGTGCATACGTGCCAGTGCCGGTAAAATACATTTTAAATCATAATTTGCATTGTGGATAAAAACTGGGATAAAAAACTGCTGGCTAACATTTAAGTTACACGATTGATGCGCTACCCCTCTAAAATTACTACCCCCAGAGGATATTTCCTGCCACAAGTGATTATGGTCTCTGACTTTCCCCTCCCCCTCTTTTCCCTTTCCCCTTATCCCCCTCTTCAAACTCCCCCTTACAAACCCAACATATTTTTTGATTTTTAATCACGTGACGATCCTCTGCAGACAACACCATAGGATAATGCGTATTTCTCAAACGAGAAATAGCGCCATTAGCTGTGCCAATTAATTTAGTCAGTGCCTTGATCATGCACTCTCCCTCATCCAATGTTTCTACTATTTCTAACATCTGCATGGTGTTAGAACTGTCTCTTTGCGCATGGGCATAGGACACTGCAATAGCATGATGTTCTTTGATTCGGTTTTGAAATCGAGGATCGTTCACTTCCAACAGCTTAGCTTCACAGTCCAAAGATATTTTGTTACACTGGAGGAGGGTGTTTTGAAAATTTTTGAAACATAAAATGGACCTATCCCCTGAAACCGTTTCCACTGACTGGTAGCCATGCCGTCTACAGTGCTTCATATGATTTTGCAGCTTTAATTCTGTCCAAAATCTAGACAGGCATGTCGGACATTAGAAACGTACCCCCTTATTCTTACCCTCCCCCAGAACTCTATTGATGTCTGTAATTGGATTAAAATGGCCAATTGAATTGGCTAGGTCACTAGATGGGGGTGTGTACAACAACCAAACCCAGTGTTTGACCAATTCAATCGACGGTCCCCTTACTGGGAACACCACCCCCTTCTTTTTAGAACGAACCCCATCTTCAAATTCAATTTTATACTGAACCACAGTAACGCCGATATTTAAATGGGCATTGGCCCTTTCAAAAATATTAATGGATCTTAGCGTTACTGGGTATTTTTCCCTCTAAACAAGTGAAATCTACAATGGGGAAATTGGACCCTTCCTTGCCATGTACAGCCCAGTTGTCTAAATTCGTCTTGGTAGCGTCACGTGCTAAAGGCTCGAATGCTGATATGAGGAAAGCGTACTTGGAACATTTATGATCTGTTTCAAAACAGATCCGCTGGACACCTTGACAAACTACTAAATCTGGATTATAATTTAAAACTATTGCCCTTGGGCCCGCCCCTCCTGCCCCCCCTCTTAAAATAAAATCTTTCTTAAATTTACAGATATTAACACTTCAATTTTCAACATAAAGAACTACAGAGCCGCTCCCATTTTCGTTATAATTCTCAAGATGCGTAATAATATGACCTATCCACTCGCAAAAAACACCCTCAAAATTCTCTAAATTTGGATAAATCACACGCATCTCTGAGTGTATATAATGGTGGTAAACTTCACTTTTTCCCTCATTTAAATAGAACACCTTTAAAACAATTGAAACCTTAATTGAATCCCTCCCCCTCCCCATAATTGAATTTGGTTCTCCAGCAGTGCATGAATTCTATCTACATAGTCATGCACAATTTCTACGGGGTCAAACACAAAATTACCACACAAAAGCGAATTAAATGGGTCACCAAAAGTGCAGTGTAGACTACTATTGCATTTCAAATTGTATTTGATAACTAAAATTCGGGAGAAGTCGTAAATTGGACATTACCCCCATCCTCCCCCTCCCCCTTTTGTATATTATTATCAACACCCCCTCCCCCTCCACATTGTTCAATCTTTGGGGTATGGGAAGCCACTTCATTCGATTGAAGTGGAATTAGGTTATCGGGGGCTAGAGGAGGAGGATTCCCTGTTAATTCCCGGGTAAAATCATCTAAAAGCTGCAAGGTGTTTGGACTCAGCAAAAGTAAGTCCCTCTGCTCAACTGCGCTATAACCAACATTAAAATAATCAGCCAAAAAGTAATCATAGTTATCTGAAATTTGATGTAAAATGTTATCATCCCATGTTGAATTGTTGGAGAGCCCCATAGGTGCGTCCTCTCCTTCTCCAACTGATGAGGATGATGATAGCGAATATGGAACCAGGACAACCTATAAATGAAAAATAGCTTATTTTCAAAGTGTCTAAATCACCCCTACTGTTTTTAAAAAATTGGATTATTATTGCTTAAAAGCACGCTTAATAGCAGTAGCATATACACTACTCAATATATTCTGAAAGTTCCAACTTAACGAAAATCTAAAGGATGACATAGAAGGTTTTGATTTTGTTCCAACAACTCCTCAAAAAAAAATTCATATTAATACTCTTTATCTGCATTGGAAAAAAAACCACGGTCTTTACTTGATAGCCCCACAACTCTTTCCGTTAGAGAATTGTGTTTAAATAAATGCAGTTTATAACACAAACAATTTTCAATGTGTTTGTTTGTGAGTGTGTGCGCATACGTGTGTGTGTGTGTGTGCAAGGCAGAGCAATTTTCACTATTTAATGCTCCCCTCCAAGTGGCCCAGCGGGCCACCGCGGCGCTTCCCACGGCGCTTCCCGACCCGCAGCGCTTCCTGACCCGCGGCGCTTCCCGGGCCCCACAGCGCTTCCCGGCCGCAATAGTGACCGCCATGCTTCCCGGGTCCCGCGCTTCCCGGCCGCCACAGCGATCGCCCCCCTCCTTGTATAGGATAAACTATAATATTCTAGTGAAAAAGAACAGCATTTTGAGATAAAAAGAATCTAGTCAATCTATCAGTAATTGCCACTAGAAATTAACGAAAAATACTATTAAGAGATAGCGAAGAGATAGCGAAAATACCTACAGTGGGGCCAGAGAAAATAGGAAAAGATTAGAAAAAATAAGAGTGGTTTTCTTTGACAAAGCAAAAACAAAAAAAAATACATTATATTTAGATATCTCTCAGGGGGGGAGCAGATAAATTTAAAACAATGGTTGGGGCGGGGGTTAATATTTTAATATCTCTGAGACACACACACACTTTTACTGCGCGATGAAAAATGTCTATGTTTAGATATTTTTATAAGTTAGGTAAGAAAAAATGCTCACATTTGCAAATTCCGGCTGTATTTGGGTACCGGATGGTCCTGTCATAGCATGTGGGAGGGCAACCTCCTGACCTAGCGTTGGTGGGGCAGCTTTTAAAGGTCCATGGAGAGCGGATGGGCAAGCGAGCGCAGATTGGGCTGCGGCTTGGGCAGGCAACACTTGTTTGGGGGGCTTCGGCTGGCGACCATATTGCTTAACTATCGCCTTCGCAGGGACTGCCTCGTCCTCCCTTGCTCTCTTAGGTGGAGGGGCCGCAATACATTCTTCACAATTTGCCTTAAAAGAAGAGAAAAAGTTAGTATCGAAATAATTTCCCCTTTTTTTACAGAAGGAAAATTAGTATCCCCACCCCCCTAACCATAATTTTGTCTAGAAAACATTTATCACAACGAAGTCCCCCTCCCCCTAAGCCAAAGGCATATGTAACTGGTATTCAATTTACACATAATAAAGCTATCTTTTTCTTAGAAATTCCAGCCCCATACTTTTCACGTGAAGAAACAGTTTTGTTTTTTCACTTTACAATGATGGTGATAGAATTGAGGAATATCCCCTCCCCCCCCCCTTTTTTACATAATGTCCTAAAAAATATTGTTAGACCATAATTTTGGAAATAAGTCGTTTCTCTACTTCCTTACAGGTTGTGAACTCATGAGCTTAATTATTGTAATCTCGTCTGTTATTTCCAAGATATCCATTAAACTACAATTAAATGGGAACCATTAACTCTTATTGAATGTCTCCCCAAAATCTTGGCAAGTTGTAAGCTTGAAAGTTGTCAACAATATTACGCAAATTAGAATCCATATGTTTATTAGATAAATGGTATAATCTCTGTCCTTCAAATTGAGTGGGGGGGGGGAAACATCTTTTAAAATCTATGACATAATTTTACAGTGTCGAAAAAAAAGGCGAAAAGAAAAGTCCTAAAAGATTGAAGAAAAGGTAGAAACTAATCAGCTTTGAAAAAACCGCGGTCTTTCCTTGATAGCCTATCCCATTTCGATAGAGAATTGTGTTTCAATAAAAGCAGTTTATAACGTAAAGAATTTTCTATGAGGAAATATGATCAGAATATAGTGCCCTTTTCGGCTTCACTACGAGAATTCAGCAGACTGAATGTATACGATAATTGACCTGATTTAAAAGGGGGAACAATGTCCTTTAATATCTCTGACACACTTTTACTGTGATGAAATGAATCGATTGTTGGAAGGCCCCTTAAAACTATAATATTCTAGTGAAAAAAAACAGCATTTTGAGATAAAAAGGCTCTCTATCAGTAATTGACTAGAAATTAACGAAAAATACTATTATGAGGTTGAAAAATAGCGAAAATGCCTACAGTGGGGCCAGAGAAAATAGGAATGATTAAAAAAGAGTGGTTTTCTTTGACAAAACAAAAACAAAAAAAAGTTTCATTATATTTAGATATCTCTGAGGGAAGGGGGAGCAGAGAAATTTAAAACAATGGTTGGGGCGGGGGGTTAATATTTTAATATCTCTGAGACACACACACACTTTTACTGCGCGATGAAAAATGGCTATGTTTAGATATTTCTATAAGTTAGGTAAAAAAAATGCTCACATTTGCAAATTCCGGCTGTATTTGAGTGCCCGAAGGCCCTGGCGAAGCATGTTGGACCTCCTGACCTAGCGTTGGTGGAGCAGCTTTTAAAGGTCCATGGAGAGCGGATGGGCAAGTGAGCGCAGATTGGGCTGCGGCTTGGGCAGGCAACACTTGTTTGGGGGGCTTCGGCCAGCGACCATATTGCTTAACTATTGCCTTTGCAGGGGCTGCCTCGTCCTCCCTTGCTCTCTTAGGTGGAGGGGCCGCAATACATTCTTCACAATTTGCCTTAAAAGAAGAGAAAAAGTTAGTATTGAAATAATTTCCCCCTTTTTACAGAAGGAAAATTAGTATCCCCACCCCCCTAACCATAATTTTGTCTAGAAAACATTTATCACAATGAAGTCCCCCCTCCCCCCTTTTCAGCAATGTCCTAAATATATTGTTAGACCTTAATTTTGAAAATAACTCGTTTCACTCCTCCAAATACAGATTGCGTAGGCCTGCGCTTAATTATTGCAATTGACTGAAACCGTTTTAATTTGATGGAGAAAAACAATCCCTTTGGCTAAGCCGCAATCGTAAATACACAGGAAAAGGGTGACAAAACTATTTATAAGCTTTCGCGGAGAGCTTTATGTCAAATCATAGCGGCATAATGCCTAAGCATTGACAGAAGTCAGTGGTCACTTTATATAACAATACAGAAAAGCAAGAATTATCGAAAAAAGAGAATTATTTCAATTGGAAGAATTATAGTTGTAAAACAGTGGGGGGTTTTAAGAAGGGGGAGGGTTTATGTGGTAAAAAGAACATATTTTAAGTTTTCTAGTGAGTATAAAGATAGCATAGTGGAGTTTGTATTAGAGTGGGGGGGGGTTACCTAAATATACTGGAGGGTGACCAAGGAAAATTATTTTATTTTGAAAATAAAAAATGAAAATGTACTCACATTGTTAATCATTGTAGACGAAGTTTCCTTATCAATAATTTCAGGTGCACTATCCGTTGTGTCACAATACTTTCTGATAATTTAATTACAACGCATGTCCGTTATATACGAAATTCCCAAGGGCGAATTGTTATGCAAAGGGAAAATCATATGTAAGCGAGCCTCTGATTGATCTAGAAGGAGATGTAACCGAGTCTCTGATTGGTTTAGAAGGAGACACGTGATCCTGTTTCCTATTCCTGGATCATAACATTCCCCCATAGCGTGCACCTGGACGAACAACAACAACAAAACAAGATCTTGAAAGAAGTGTCATTGACCCTGTCCCCGTTAGACTCAATAATCCAGAAAACATCCATCAAAGTGAGAAAAATCCTGTTTTTTCATTCTCAATGACAAAAACCATAAAAACATGCAGAAATTATGTACGTACCGCGCCTCCTGACCCCTTTCTACTCATATTGTAATGCTCTCTCCAATCTCTTTACATTCCTTTTGTTTTCATATGATCTATCACTCAAATAACTCTTGTTTAAGTCTTTTCTCCTTTTTATTAAACATAAAGCTTTTTCACTTATATTCTTAGCTGCAGTTCTAGCTTTCTTCCCTACGACACCTTCAGCAGCTTCATAAATTATTTTTCTAAAATTATTCCAACCATCTTCCACATTATCAAATTTTAAACTCTCAAGTTTAGTATTCAACTGTTCCTGGAAAGTTTCTCTCAAATTCTCATCCTGGAGTCTACCAACATCATAACTTCCCGGAAGGTACTTACCCTTCCGAAATTTGAGCTTTAAATTAACCCTTGACACAACCAGATGGTGATCTTTATTTTAAACATCAATAACAGCACTCCTGTATGCCCTAGTATCCTGTATTAATCCTGCCAGTCTTCGGTTTACTATAACATAATCAATAAGGTTTGCTGTTTTTCCATCGCGTGAATACCATGTTAATTTATGAGCCATTTTATGACCAAACACCGTGTTGGTTATAACTAGATTGCTATAACTACAAAATTGCAAAAGTCCGTATCCATTACTATTTTCTTTTCCTACACCAAATTTACCTAGGCTAGGATACCATCTATCCCTGTTTCGACCGACCTGTGCGTTAAAACCTCCTAGTAAAAACATCATATTTCTGCCTGGGACCCTGTCTATTTGCTCCTGTAACTGTAAGTTTAATTCATCTTAGTTTTTACTATCTCCGTCAGTCGGTTCAACAGCGGCATATATTACTATAACTGATACCTTGAACTTTTTAGTCATAAAATGAGCAATTAGTATTCTATTGTTAATACCTTCACAGCCTAAGCAAGACATAGTAGCTTCCTCATTCATCATGAGCCCTACTCCCTGTCTATGTACCCCATCCTTCCTGCCTGAGTAAACAAATTCTATATTACCTAATTTCAGGCTTCCTACCCCTGGGATATGAGTATCTGAAACTCCTAATAACTCCAGTTAGAATCGTGTGAATTCGTCAGTCAAAATGTTGATACAATGGTAATTTTTTAACGTTGCAACATTCAAAGTTCCAATTTTCGTGTTCTTTAAATTATTCAAATTATTTTGGCCTCAGGAAAAGCAATGATCTCGGATACCAGTGCAGGACGGGGATCACATATCTTCTCAAGTCTACACCGAAGTACTTAAGCCGGCTTAGAATCGGACAGAAAGAAGTCCCTGGGAGCTCCGTGAATGGAGGTTTTGTGCAATCCTGGGCCCATCTTGGTCACAACGTGGTTTTCAGCACTTACAGTGCTGAATGACATTACTGAATACAAACCAAATTACTGAATTACAGTGCTGAATACAAACGAAAATCCACTATTCAATGGCACTTGTAAAATTTTGGATTCCCCTCAAATGTTTTTGAGTTTACTCGTCCATTATGGACTTTAGATTATCTTTCACTTGTTTCTGTTCTCTTCACTACAATATAAACATTTCTAATTAAAATGAGTTTTAACCATCCTGATATTCCTCGAATATCTTCTTTATAAATGTTCTCTTCTTTTGGTTGAATAAGTGTATGCAAAATCTTCACCAAACTTTTAAGATCACAAGTATTCAACCCACCGGCCCATACTATAGCTAACAGTTGCTAACGGGCTAAGGCGCACTTTATTCCAAAGCTTTTATGACATTGCTCCTAATTGAGAGGACTCAATCGTGAAGTAGTGAGAAACATTAGTCACTATAGCGTAGACAGGGAGATATTGGGAAGCATCAACCCCCTAAATATGTAGATTAATTACTGATTATTTAAATTATAAGATAGTTTTCTACTTTCAAACAGTTTTTATCTACATTTGGTTTCCATTCATGTTCACTATCATATTCACTTTAATCCCCCCTTAGCGTTTACGCCAAAGTTGAACTCCTGCATTTACAGTGCTTCAGTACTAAAAAAAAAGTCCCTGAAAAAACTGTCCTCTTAATGTTTTTTTCAAAGGGGGACTTAAATGCCCACATCATTACTTTCTTCCTCTTCTGCATCCTATCCTCCCTATCTGACATCATCTGATCAAGCTGTCTCCTTTTCTTTGATGTATGATCATGAATCATGATGAAATCTAGAGTTACTGCTCTTTTGGGAAAAACCAAAATGGCGCATTCACACAACTGACTGGGGTAGCTGATCCACTGACAGCAACTGAGAGTACAGCTTTTTCTTCAGCCTCATGTTGTTATGTTTGTGGTTTTAGAGGAGGATTGAAGTATTATTTCTAGCAAATCACCCGTATCATATAGTACCAGAACTCACTAGGCCAGGGCAAAAAACAAAATTAAAGAAATAGTTACTAAATATGATCTTATCAAATTTAACTAATTTACATAAGAGCCACCTAATACTATGATGTAAATTATAGTTTTTTGTTCAGTATAGAAATACTTTATAATAATTGGGGAGTAAAATTCTATTTTACAGCCTAATCATATGCATAGTTCAAATATATTCCTCCAGCTGAAGAGATACTATAAGTTAAATCCTCTCTCCATATTGATAGAAAGGATCACTCACGTGAATTTGGCATTAGAAACTATAAATTTGAGATTTTCCGGAACCCATTCCCCCAAAAAAGAGAATCCACTGATTTTCCCAACTTTCCTAAATCTTGCGTTCCGTAATGCAATAAAGGATAACCGTTCGTCCATTTTGTGTGGACTGTGCAACGTAATGTTTTGAGGCAAATGTGGCAATGTGACCTCTAAAACTAGGACGATATTCATACAGCTTTTCAGAAGTCCAAAACCAATTAGCCATCTCCTACTTTTCTGCCAAAGTCGGATCAAAATCAGCACGCTAGACATAAAATCCTTTGTGTGTGAGCACAGGGGGTTTGAATCCTGGAGTCGCTGGCTATTTACTTTGTAACGGGGGTCAGTGGCGTGATTCTCTATGCCTAACCAAAGTCGAACCAGCTCTAAATACTGCTACTACCAACTACTACTAACAATTCACCACAGCAAAAAGCCGCCTGAGGCCAACACAGCTAAGCACGCTCCTCCCCCATCCTAATCTATTCAGAGCCTCCCTTTATAGACCCTCCCAGGAAGTTCCCATTTTCTTTAAATCTTTCTTTATGACGTCCCCCTCATACGAAGACGACCTGATTTCCGTTTAGCCCTAGACGGTTGGCCGAAAAGAACAACCTTCGGGAATCTGTCATCCTTTATCCGCACAACGTGCCCTAGCCACCTCAACCTTTCTTTCATTATAGCCCTAGACAGCTGTATTGAACCACATTTTTCGTACAGCCTATTGTTTGAAATACGGTCAGTCAGCTGGGTACTCAGAACAATCCTTAAGCAATTTCTCTGGAAAACATTTAGCCAATCTTCATCCGCTTTCCGAAGCGCCCATGCTTCAGAGCCATATTTGGCCACTGTCATCACTGTAGCTTCTAATATTCTAATTTTTGTTTGCAGACTTATCTTCCTATTCTTCCAACCTGTTTTTACTGTGAAAAAACACCCTGAGCCTTGGCTATTCTACTTTTAACATCTTCACTGCTCCCACCATCTTTACTAATAATACTACCAAGGCAAGTGAAGCTGCCCATCTGATTAATCTTTTCATTACCCAATGTCACCTTTTTATCTTTACTTATTCCTAGACTTGGTGACTTAGTCTTCTTAAAATTAATTTTCAAACCTATTCTAGCACACTGAATTCGCAAAACATCTAAAAGTTCATTGATTTTGCTCACACTTTCATCTAGGATGCTTAATTCATCAGCATAATCTAAGTCCAGGAGACTTTTTCCTCCCCATTTGATTCCAAGGTCTCCCATTGCCTTTCCTGTGCTCCTTAAGACAAAAATATCCATCAGAATAATCTATATAAAGGGGGACAGAACACAGCCCTGCTTAACTCCTGATTTAATACAAAACCAGCTGCTAACCTCATTTCCTACCTTAACCGCAGCCGTGTTATTTTCGTACATAGCACTAATCACTTTAATGTATTTTTCTGGTATACCATACTAGGATAAAACCTTTATTAAAGCTCTTCTATCCACAGAATCGAACGCTTACTCATAATCTATAAAATTGAGGACCGAAGGTGTTTGACAACTCAGGCACTTCCAAATTATTAACCTTAGAGTGAAAATTTTGTCGACACATCATTTACCTTTTCAAAAACTGCACTGTTCTTCCTTTAAAACTTTGTCTACGGCATCTCTCAGTCTAAAAAGTATCATATTACTAAGTAGTTTGCTACCTACAGAGACCAGACTAATGCCTCGATAATTACCACACCCTCGAGAATTCTGGGGAAGGCAAAAAAGGACGGTGTGCGAAAGTAAAGGATGGCTGGCCTTCAACCCCCATTGCAGTTTCTGGCTGAAGGGCCACAAAACAGAGATAAGCACCACCAAAGGAATTGTAAAGTCCAATGCCGTCTCTTTACCTTCATTTTTAGTTTTCATTGCGATGCCATTGAAGGAAAAACAGATTTAAAGTAGACATAAACATTGTATTTTCTGAGTATTATAATCAAGGGAAGAGACATCAGGGAATTGGAAAATAGGTATAGGGTATTCAAAGAAGTGGAATGCAGGTTGCAAGACAAGGACACCAAGAATTAGAGTAAGAGATGTATGTTACCGTGAATGTCCACAATTTGGTGAATGTCGACATTCACCGGTCAATGTCCGAAAAACCTTTTTTTCTCCTTGGATTTAGTCAATGTTGCCAGTCAACTTTTTTCAATTTAATGCAAGGTTTAATGTCGACAGGTTAGGTTAAATTAAGTTTGGTTAGGCTAAGTTAGGTTTTTAACATATACATCAGATTCCCTTGAGGTTACCCTTGAGCTTTCCTGCACCAGATATGGTGCAAGACCTCACCGGTGAAAACCATTCACATTCACCGGTGAATGTCCGAGGTAACTTTTTTTTCCTTGGATTTAGTCAGCGTTGCCAGTCAACTTATTCAATTTAATGCAAGGTTTAATGATGACAGGTAAGACTAGATTAAGTTTGGTTAAGTTAAGTTTTTAACATATACATAAGATTCCCTTGAGGTTACCCTTGTAATTTCTTGCACCAGATATGGTGCAAATAAGTTTGTTTTAATTCAGGTTTTAAAATTTAAATTGAATTAAATTTTAAATTCCCTACTTTGTCGGATTAGTTCAATTTTCAAGTAGCTTAAGGTCTCATTGTCGACCATTTGGATTGAAAGAATGTTTGAGAAAGGTTAAGATTGATTTCTTGTCCTTATTTTGTCCGAGGTTGTGTCATAGGAACGAAAAGGAATTGTTGACCGCAATAACTCTTGCTTAGAAAGAATTTTGAAAATAACTAATACCAATTTGTTTTTGAAACTTTTAAAAAACAAGCAATTTTTTTTTAAATAGAACAAACGCCGATCAATTGACGGCGTGCCGCCGTCGAGCATAATTGCGTCTGCTGCCGTCAAATTTTTTTCGGTGCGGCTTCAGGGACTACTCTAGGCGTACTCTTATGTAAAAATAAGCGTAGCCTAGGCGTACATTTTATGTAAAATAAGCACAAATTCATGCAATAGAATATTCTACATCATATATTTTGTCTATTATGCTTTTGGAATACACGTAGAATATTTCAGAATTCCTTCTTTTCTCCATCCTTTTATTTCTCTTGATTTCCCTGTAACTGCTCAATTTTAGAAGGGGGGGGGGAGATTCCCCGACGGTAGCCGTCTTTGGAGGAAATCAGTGGGACACGGTATATTCAGGTTGTCAAAAGAGCATATTTGCAATATTTCAGGAATGGTTAAAGGTATTATGTTGATACTTTTGTAATGTGTTTAGGGGAATTTTGAACTAAATCAAAATACACTCATTAAATCAAGGTTTTTAAAGGGATGCATCTGCAATATCTCGGGAACTGCTAAGAGCAATAATCTGAAGCTTTCAGGGCATCTTGAACCAAATCAATGACTGTGCTCAGGTTGCCATAACCGTGTACTTGCATTATATCAGGAGTGCCTAAATGTTTTCGACTGATACTTTCAAGGAATGTTGAGTGGGAAATTGCACTAAATCAGAAGACGTCATTTCCATCTAGGCTGTCAAATAGCTTATATGCAATATCTTAGGAATGGCTAAGTGCATTAAGTTGAAACGTTCAGGACCTGTTGAGGGGGATGTTGAATAAAATCAAAAGACATCATGTGCATCCAGGTTGTCTAAATGGCGTATCTGCAATATTACAGAACCAGCCAAGTCTATCTATTTGAAACTTTCAAAACTTATTGAGAGAGTTGTTGAACTAAATCAAAAGACAGTACGCTCATCAATGTTGTCAAAAGGGTGTACCTGTAATATCCAAGGAACAACCAAGGGAGCTACGTTAAAATTTTTATGGCACCTTGAACTAAATCAAAAATTACAATATGATCCCTGGTTTTCAAAAGGAAATATTTTCAATTCCTCAGGAATGGCTATATATATGAATATCAAGTTTAAAATTTAAAGAATGTTGAGGGAAATCAAAAGGCACTATATGCATGAAGCTTATCAAAATGGTGTACTTATTCTGTCTCAGAAACAGCTGAGGATATTAATTTAAAGCTCTTAGAAAATTTTAGAAGCAAAATCACAAATTGTACACCCAGGCTGTCAAAAAGACATAGCTATAATATCAAACAGTTCGTGGTAACGATCTGTAAGTAAGGAGCGACCCGGCTCAATGGTAACCGAAACTCTAAAAAATGGAATTTTGATACCAATAGATACATCGAAAGAATCAGATTTTAATTATGATTTCAAACATATAAGTTTCATCAAGTTTATTTTTACCTATCAAAAGTTACGTGCCTGAGAAAATTTGGCTGGTTTTCGAAAAAAGGGGGAAAGACCCCCTAAAAGTTTTAGAACCTTAATGAAAATCACACCATCATATTCCGCGTATTAGAGAACCCTACTGTAGAGGTTTCAAGCTCCTATATACAAAAATGTAGAATTTTGCATTTTTTGCCAGAAGAAAGATCACGGATGCGTGTTTATTTGTTTTTTTTTGTTGTTTTTTTTTCCCAGGGGTGATCGTATCGACCCAATGGTCCTAGAATGACGTGGGAGGGCTCATTGGAACGGAAATTAAAACTTCTAGTGCCCTTTTTAAGTGACCAAAAAAATGGAGGGCAACTAGGCCCCCTCCCACGCTCATTTTTTTCCCAAAGTCACCCGAACAAAATTTTGAGATAGCCATTTTGTTCAGCATGGTCGAAAATATTACAGCTATGTCTTTTAGGATGACTTAATCCCTCGAAGCCCCCAGGAGAAGGGCTGAAAGATATGAACATAACCCAATGTTAACATATAGTATTGGTTATTGGGACCCGGCTCAATGGTAACCGAAACTCTAGAAAACGGTATTTTGATACAAAGAGATACATCAAAAGAATCAAATTTTAATGCTGATTTCAAATATATAAATTTCATCAAGTTTAATCCCACCCATCAAAAGTTACGCGCCAGAGAAAATTTGGCTGATTTTCGAAAAAAGGGGGAAAGACCCCCTAAAAGTTATAGAACCTTAATGAAAATCACACCATCATATTCTGCGTATTAGAGAACTCTACTGTAGAGGTTTCAAGCTCCTATATACAAAAATGTGGAATTTTGCATTTTTTGCCAGAAGAAAGATCACGGGTGCGTGTTTATTTTATTATTTTTTTCCCCAGGGGTGATCGTATCGACCCAGTGGTCCTAGAATATCGTGAGAGGGCTCATTAGAATGGAAATTAAAAGTTCTAGCACCCTTTTTAAGTGACCAAAAAATGGAGGGCAACTAGGCCCCCGCCCACGCTCATTGTTTTCCCAAAGTCACCTGATCAAAATTTTGAGATAGCCATTTTGTTCAGCATGTTCGAAAATATTATAAGTATATCTTTTAGGATAACTTAATCCCCCGAAGTTCCCGGGAGGAGGGCTGAAATTTATGAACTTTACCCAATGTTAACATATAGTATTGGTTATTGGGAAGTATACAGTACAGACGTTTTCAGGGGAGATTTTTCCAGGTAGTGAGGGGGGGTTGGGCAGGGACGTACACAGGGAGGGGGGCCTCCGGCCCCCCCCCCCGAAATCTCACGATTTTTTTCATTTTCCCATAATTTCTGATTTTTCTCACAGAATAATGGGTTTGAAGGATTTGGGCCCCCCCCCGAAACAAATTCCTGCGTACGTGCCTGGGGTCAGGGGTTATGTAGGAGGATCTTTCCATGAAGGAAGTTTTCATGGGGGAAAGGATATTGCTATGAAGGGGACGCCGGACTTCCCAGCATTATTTAAAAAAAGATCAGAAATTAAATATAAAAAACAACTTTTTCAACTGCAACAGCAGCAACATCGAAACTTTAAACGAACAGAAAATATTACATATATGATTGGGTTCACCCCCTAGTCAATACCTCACTCTTTAAGCCAGAGATTTTTAAGTACTTTCATAAGAGCTATTTATTCTAATTAACGGCCTTTGTGATTAAGCGGTCATTTTTAAAGAATTGGAACAAAATTCGAACTTTCGCTTAAAGATTAAGATATTGACTAGGGGGCGAACCCCCTAATATACTTATTAAAAATATATGAATATAGAAGTTCGTTACTTAAGTTAATTCGTAAGTTACGTATATTTATTACTAATAAAAACGTTCGTAAATAAAATGAAACAAGTTTCGAGAAAGCCATTTAACCAAATAAAAGTAAACTAATATAAAAATTTTTGTTTTAATTATTCATGTACTGTGAGCCAAGATCAAAACCTGCATTTATTCAAAAACTTTCAAAAATTAAATAAAAAAAACAAGTTTTTTTAACTGAAAGTAAGGAGCGACATTAAAACTTAAAACGAACAGAAATTATTCCGTATATGAAAGGGGCTGTCCCCTCCTCAACGCCTTGCTCTTTACGCTAAAGTTTGACTTTCTCACAACTCTATTTTTTTTAAACAATAAAAAACTTTAGCGTAAAGAGCGAGGCGTTGAGGAGGGGACAGCCCCTTTCATATACGGAATAATTTCTGTTCGTTTTAAGTTTTAATTTCGCTCCTTACTTTCAGTTAAAAAAACTTGTTTTTTTTTATTTAATCTCTAGAATGAATTAGGATTTTAGTAGATTGAAGCTTTTATGAAGTATGAGGGGGAATATTTAACCGCATCAAGAGACACAATGCTTATCCTGGATCTCAAAAGGGTATATCTGCAATGTCTCAGAATCAGCAAATGGCATCAATTTGAAACTTCCAGGGGATGTTAAAGAAATGTTGGATTAAATTAAAAGATGTTATATGTTTCCAGATGATCAAAAGGGTGTATCTGCAGCATAAAAGGAACGGCTATGAATATTAAGTACAAACTTTTATGGAAGGCTGGTAAAATATTGAACTAAGCCCAAATTTAACATCTGCTTGAATATGAATCCAAGTGGTGACAAAAGGATGCATCTACAATGCATCAGGAATGGCTAATCTGCTTGAATATGAACCCAAGTGGTGACAAAACGACGCATCTACACTTCATCAGGAATGGCTAATTGTATTAAGGTGTTGCTCTCCGTGCACATTGGGGGAATTGAAAACACACTATGTTCTTCAACTTTATCAAAAAGGGTGCATTTACAATACCTTCGTAATGGTAAAATACACACTTTAAGGATGTTGAATTAAACCAAAATCAACTATGTTTATCCAGGTTGTCAAAAGGCCGTACCTGCAATGTCTAAGGTAAGTAATACCCAAAAGTATTAAGCGGTAACTTTCTGTGCATGTTCAAGTAAATCAAAAGACGCTATAAAAATCAATTCTGTTAACGACGTATCTGCAATATCACAGAAACTGCTAAGGGTAATAATAGAAATTTTTCAGAAATCAAAGGACATTGTGTCCAGCCAGGTTGTCAAAAGCAAAAGTGCGCAATATCGTAGGAGGCAAAAGGTATTAAGTTGGAACTTTCAGGGATCATTGAGGGGAATTCAAGCTAAGGTCATTCATTGCATTGTAACTTTGAGGGGCGTGTTTTGGGAGGTGTTGAACTAAACCAAAAGACACTATGTGCATCAAAATAGCCAAAAGATCGTATCAGCGAATTCTCATTGGCGTTTAAAGGTATCAAGTTGAAACTTTCATGGCATGTTGAACTAATTCAAAAAACGCTATTTTAAATTGTCGCTATTTTAAGACGTCCAAGTGGCTGAAAGGACATCCCTGTATTCTCAGCACTATCTCAGTAATAACTGAGGATATTAAGTTGAAGCTTTTCTTGAATATTGAGACTTCTGTCAAACTTAATGACAAGACACTATATGCATCATGGTTGTCAAAAAGGCGTATTTTCAATGTCTCAAGAATGGCAAAGGGTATTAAGTTAAAAATTTTAGGGCATATTGAGGATGGGCGTTGAACTAGTCAAAGACACCATGAGCATCCAGGTTGTCAAAATACAAATCCACAATGCTTCATGAACTGCTTAGGGAATGAAGTTGAAACTTTCAGTGCTTGCAGAGATGAATAAAACCTTACTATATACCTGTAGATTTTCAATGTGCAACCTCTTTGGAACGGGCAATGAGGCTCTGTTATACTTTTGGGAAATGTAGAGGGGTTTATTAAACAAATTCATAAGACGCTATGCTCATCCAGGTTTTCAAAAGAACGTACTTGCAATATCTCAGAAACTTCTAAGGATATTAAGTTGAAACCTCCTGGAAATAGTGAAGATATCAAACAAAATCAAAAGACACCATATGTGTCAAGAGCGTCAAAAAGACGCATTTGTAGTATCTCAGGAACAGCTATGGGTATTAAGTTGAAATTTTCAGGGAACGTTGGTTTACCTAAGTCAAAAGATACTAAGTACATCACGGTTATGAAAATAGTATATTTGAAATGTTTTAGGGGGAAAGCTAAAACTATCAGGGAGAAAGTTGAAACAAATCAAAAGACACCCTTTACATCCAGGTTTTCGAACGACCTCATCTGCAAAATTCATTTAAAGAGTTTATAGTTGTTTTTTTTTTTATCAGCGAAGTTAAAGCACATTTTTTTTAAGAAAAAAAAACGAAACAAAATATTACGCGATAAAATTTTTCTAATAAAATGGTGTATTAATATTTTTCTATACTCAAGGTCGTGACATGATTGGGGTCAGAGTGGCTTCAGCCCTGTAGAAACTCAATACAATGCAGATTTTTAATCCATTTATTTGAATAATAGTTGCCTGTGCTTATTCATCTGAAGATCTGTAGGCAAGGCCGGATCGACAAGGTGCGGGGCCCAGTTGGATTTTTTTGCGGGGCCCCCTCTATATATTAAATTTTTAACGGTCTCACAATATTTCTTCCTAGAGATCTATTGGGTTACGACTGATCTGATAATTTAAAAGATGTGAAAGGTGTTCTTTAACATCTCCACTGGAGTCTAAAAAGTACATTAATATTTTTTTTGGTACTTGTCTACATAATCGTACACACTCGAGAAGTAAAGCTAGGTCAGTCATAATGAAATATACCAGATTATAATGAAACTTAATACTTTATAAACAAATTTGGGCTATATTTTTGCGCATTAGGGGGGAGGGAGTATACCGGGCCTGCGTACAAGATGTGTCAGCTACAATTATTCTTCCCATTATGAAGTAAGAATTGTTTCCAGCTTCATGCTGTCCAAATACTTCAATTCCACCCACCCCCTAACATGCAAATATATAGCCCAAACTATATAAGTCCAATGCATTCTCTCACCCGTCACTGTTTTCCACTGAACATAAGCTAATTGTCTCTTAATAGAGATAGATAAAGCCAGTTTTTTCTCGAGTGTGTACCATTTTGTACACAAGTACCTTTTTTTCTTCTGTACTTTCATTTTTGACCCGTTCTGATTCTCACTGTCTCTTAACAGCACAGTTCTTGCTTCTTCACTATAATTTTTGACACTCTTGATACTTGCTTTAGTGTGTCTGCTAACCCTACAATTCTTTGTTCTTCACTTTCATCTTTGGCAAGTTCTGTCTCCTACTGTTGCTTGAGTAGGAGGGACCTAATGACTTCAGGGCGACACCACTGCTGCCAACTATAATCGAGTCTAACTGTAGAAGATCACGTGTCTCTTTCAAGGTCAATCAGGGGATGTTTCTAAGCCTATTGACTTCAAGACGAGATTTTCGCATGTGCACTGAATACTAACGGTACAATGTCATTGATCCACGTAGGGGAACTAGATTTCTTGGAAATTGATTTGCATAATCGACGGGGAATTATCGATTCTAACGGGAAAGGACCACGTGTCTCTTTCTAGGTCAATCAGGGAGTCACGTAAGGTTTCCCTTACGTCACAATTCAAATTATCATACAGTCTCAAGACACCATGGAGAAAACATTAAATATTGATGAGTTGGAAGCTTTAGCTACACAGATTTATAGTATGACTTCTGTTTAGTAAATTTTCTTATGTTTTTCCAAATAAAATCATTTTTGTAGTCCCCCTCCAGTATATTCAAATTCAAGGTATACCCCCCTCCCCCCATACAAAAAAATCTCCACTGTGTGATATTCATAGTCGTTAGAAAGCGTAAAATACGCTCTTTTTTACCATGTAAACCCCCCCACTGTTAACGATTTTAATTCATTCATTGGAAATAATTCCCTTTTTCGATAAATTTATGCAATTTTCAATACACCTTTCTGTATTTAGCTAAAAGTGACAACTTACATCCATCAACTCTTAGGTATTAATATACTGACCCCCTTATGACATTAAGCCGCTAACATTTCTGCAAAGATTTAAATAGGGATAATTATTGGCACCCGTCAAATACACATCCGGTATGCTAATTCTAGTGAATTTGCACTTAAGCATTATATTGGTTTCACTAAAAAGATACTTCTTTTTTTCCAGTCAAAACTGTCTACAGTAAATCCTTTGAATTGCAAGGGGGGGGCTGGTGTTAGTTATGATAAATATTTTCCAATGGAAACTGTTATTGCTACCTTTTTAAGTGGTCATTATCTATTCGAAACAGAAGGGTGGGGACCGTGCGTAAGTTATGGGGTTTGCTTCTAACAACTTCGTTGTAAGGTGAAACAAACTGTTTCTTCGTGTGAACTGCAAAGAGATGGATTCATTGTGCAGACTTGTACACCCTTTTGACAAGAAAACTAATGTAGCCTTTCCTACATGCAACTCTAAAGTTTAGTGTTTGGTTAGCTTTTAATTATACCAGATTTTGTCTGCTATATTTATCGCTGACTATTTGAGATCTAGATTTTAAATCATTGGCCCGGATTTGATGCACCTTTTGGCCCTAAAGAATAATGCTAGTTTTTTTTTAACTTTAAACACACCTTAGCTCTTTTTTATTTAAATTATATGTTTTTTTACATACTACTGACTGTCGCAGTATATTTCTCACAAATTTTACTTTTTGCTTTGCTGAAAAGGGGGAGGGGGCTTCTTTGGGATAATGGCAGATGCTTTTTAGATAAAATTATGCCTTACAATAAATTCTTTAGAATGGGTACAAATTTCTCTTCTTCTGTAAAAGAGGAGTCGTTATTTTATACTAAATTTTTTCTTCTTTTTTAGGAAATCCACGAGTTGACAGACCCAATGAAAAGTGCAAGGAATAATAGTGTCACATCACTAAAACGATCGACGATGCAAAGCCCATTCATACCTCATCTCCCCCTTCCAAGCCGTTAATGCCTGCGCAATCTTCCACTCATCATGAGATACCTGACCATTTGGTTGATCATGTCGAGTTAGAAATATCATTTTTTTGTGACTGATAAATATGTAAATGACATTATCATGATTTTGAGCATTCTAATGAATCTGCTACAACATGCTTAGACAGTTTGGACATAGGGGTAGACGAGAAGAATCTGGAGGAAATGAGGAGAAAAATCATACATGATATGGAGAGAAATTTATACAGATTGCAAGTTAGCTCGCATAAAACAAGATTCAATATGAAAGAAAAGGAAGACGAAGATCGAAAGAAGAGAGGTGGTCAAGAGGGCTGTCTCTACAGAGATCAAAATATAGTATAAAAGACAGTGATGAAAACTCAAAGAAAAATATGTATAGTGCAAGATATAACAGTGAATATTATGATGAACATGATCTAAGAGATGAGAAAAAATGTCCATTTAAGAGACAACGTAAAAGGTTATTCTATGGAATGAATTTTAAATGTCGAAAATCGGGCTGGAAGAGCTCTCATATATCATTTTACGATAAATCTTATTATTGATATGCTTGACGAGTTTTGTATCGTAATCTCACAATAAATGTAACCTAACCCTGACTTTGCAGCCAATCAAGATCAATATACAGTGATTTCAAATGATCTACCAGCATTAGTGGTTCTCGACAGTTGCCTATACACCGAAGAAGAAATCTAAAGTGATGAATAAAGACATTGTTGTATATATACATTTTTTCTTTATTAATAAACAAATTCGCATACATTTTTAAGCACTTTACTCATAGGACACTAAAATCATTTTGTTTTATTTTCAAAGACAGCACTTATTGCAAATGTTCATTACTCATGTCAACTATGATAGGGGTTTTGCATCTTCTACACTTAAGACGGAATACGTTCACACATGTGCTTATGCTCAACAATTCGAACATTGTAGACCGGCATTTACGACAAAATGGGTTATTCCAAGCCTGAGGGGTATATTCAATAGGAAATTTCACAGATTTATCCTGAAAGAAGATCAAACATGATTATAAACTATAGGTTCACACAAAACCATAGTTTAAAAACATCTGATTTTATTAATAAAATTGATTTTTTTTTTAATAAAGTTGGGTTTAATCCAAGTCCTTATTGGGTACATTTTTCCATATTTTTTCCAATTTGGTGTGTTTTCTTAAGAAAATGATTACGTAGATTATACAATTTTTTCTAGATTTGCAGATACATGGTAAAAAGCTCTATGAGATTTAATGTCCTTGGTAAAAACCCATATGAGTTTTAACATCCTTGGTAAAAGCCTGTACGAGATTTAATGTCCTTGGTAAAAGCATGTACGAGATTTAATGTCCTTGGTGAAAGCCTGGACGACATTTAATGACCAATTTCTGAAAAAAGGGGGGAGACAACCCTAAAAATTAAGTGACATTAATGAAAATGATGGCACATCAACCGAACACCGTCAACGAGAGCTCCGATTGACCACAACCAAAGTGTCACAAAGGCTTCAGTGCGCCACCACCACTTGGAAAATAGAGGGGGGTTGGGATGAGTTACTCAGAACTTAGAAGGCGCTATTTTTTATTCACTGAAAATAACAAAAATTTATATTTTTTAAAAACAAATCCCAAAAAGAATTATTTTTAAAATCATAAGGGAGAGGGATCTAGGAGAATCAGTGCCTCATTCATCATTTAGCCTCCCCTGAGAGAGTTTTCGAACAGAAATAGACATATTTTATCTTTAGATATTCAGTTCTTCTCCGAAATGTCACAGTTTCAGATTTTTGGAGGTGGAGCCAGGTATCCTGGAGTTTTTTCAAATTGAGCAGAAGTTCAGTCATTTTCGCATGTTTTTTAAGGTTAATTTTCACATATTTTTCCAATAAAGTGAGTTTTTATTCATTTTTAAGGTTTTCATTTACAAGCCAATAAACCAAAAAAGACACATCTACCCAAAATCCCTGTAACTAGGCAGGGTATTAAAAAGGGGTTAAGCGGAAAAATCCTCTTAATTAAACCTTGTGACTTAATTTCTTAGTTTGCCCATTTGTTCTGTTCCATTAGCCCCAATGTAACTAGGGACATAAGATACAAATCAAACAACTAACAACCAGGGTATAGTTACTAATGTTTTTATCCATAGATTATACAATTTTTTCTAGATTTACATATACCTTAAAGTTTTTTTAAATTAATATACCCAATCATTCAAGAGTTTGGGCTTCATTACGGAGTTCTGAAACTAAAAGTAAAATCTTTAGCGAGAAATAAAAATAAAATTTAAGCTTACATTAAGGTCAGCAGCTTGCATGGTAGGGTCGGACATCACTTGACGGGGAGTTGAGGATTGTTATGGCATTGCCATGGAAGGGTCGGGCTTCTCTTGATTGGTGGTCATGATAGGGCCAGTATATTGGATGAATGTTGCTCTTGAAGGACTGGAGACTTCACCGTCTTGCATGTGGAACATAGATGGGTCAGCATTTCTCCTCTGAAAGTAAAAGTTTATTGAATTATTAAGAAGGCTATTATTTCTTTGAAATACGCTTCTCTATCTATCTATCTAATATACAGAATAATTGTACCAAACATATTTTACATGCAGACCCCATAATATGCAAATCTATAGACCAAATTTATTTTAAGTAACTAGGAAACTAACGAAAAAACTGGCGTCTCGAATTTTACACAGCTTAAACTTGAGTGAGTGGCGCATAATACACAAGTACCAAAATTCCTTCCCCTACAGAAAAAAAATAAACTCAAATAATATTCTCAAATTTGGAAAGCCTTATTTTCTAGTGCAGTAAAATGTGCACTAAAGGTCCTTTTTGGACAGAATATTGAGATGTTTCACTTTTTTCATTATTTCCTTCAATATTTATATGGGACACTTGAAATAACCTTGGGACAGGGGGATTCGACTTGTCCTCTGTAAGTAGGTATCATTACCTTATCTCTTTCGAATACCTCTAGCTCTTTCTTTGCTTTAAAGGAGTTCTTTACATTTCTTTAAAAACAGGGATTTTGTCTCAGGACGCTAACCTTCTATAGTTTTAGAGGCTAACCGTATTTTTACTATGTTTTAATATTCAGTAAACTACAAATTTATGCTTTACCTTGGAAAGGCATAGAGCTTTCGAGAACTACTCTTGTTAATTTCTGCTTGTTTTGAGTTTGACTCGGTTATCTATTTTATTTTCTGTTCGTTTTGCGTCCAATTTATTTATCAATGTTGATTAGTGGAAATTTTACGAAAACTTGGATTTTTTTTCGGACGCAAACCTTATATAGTTTTAGAAGCTATCCAAATTTTTACTTTGTTTATATATTCAGTAAACTGCAAATTTATGCTTTACCTTGGAGGGAAAAAAGTTTCTGTTATACTAATAAATAAAAAATTATAACTAAGTTTACAACAAATTTGCGTTTGAACATTTATTGGACTATATTTCTACTCATCGTTGATTTAATGTAGCAGCTCTTTACTTTTAGTAGAAAATATCCGTTGTGGAAACGAAAAATTTTCTGCCATACTATCAAATATAGCATTAGAACAAAGTTTACTGAAAATTTGCGCTTCAATAATAATAATAAAATTAAGAGTTATTAAAATCATTTTAGTTATGAGTTTTAGTTTAGAGTTTATGGTTTTAGTTTACAGTTTTACTTTACAGGTTTAGTTAGAGTTATAGTTTTAGTTTAGTTTTAGTTAAGAGTTTTAGTTTAGATATGGGAGTTTTAGTTTTGAGTTTTAGCTTAGAGTTTTAGTTAGAGTTATAGTTCAGTTTGGTTTTAATTCAGAGTTTTAGTTTAGAGTTTTAGTTAGAGCCATAGTTTAGTTTAGTTTGAGTTGAGTTTTAGTTTAGAGTTATAGTTTAGTTTTAGTTAAGAGTTTTAATTTAGAGTTTAGAGTATTAGCTTAGAGTTTTAGCTTAGAGTTTTAGTTAGAGTTATTGTTTAGTTTTAGTTAAGAGTTTTAGTTTAGAGTTGTTGTTTAGTTTTAGGTAAGAATTTTAGTTTAGAGTTTAGAGTTTTAGTTTCGAGTCCTAGCTTAGGGTTTTAGTTAGAGTTATAGTTTAGTTTTAATTCAGAGTTATAGTTTAGTTTAGTTTTCATTAAGAGTTTTAGTTTAGACTTGTAGTTTAGCTTTAGTTAAGAGTTTTAGTTTGTAGTTGTAGTTTAGTTTTAGTTAAGTGTTTTAGTTTAGGGTTTCAGCTTAGAGTTTTAGCTAGAGTTGTAGTTTTAGTTTAGTTTTAGTTAGGAGTTTTATTTTAGAGTTATAGTTTAGTTATGAGTTTTAGTTTAGAGTTTTAGTTTAGGGTTTTAAGTTAGAGTTTTAGTTAGAGTTATAGTTTAGTTTTAGTTTAGAGTTGTAGTTTAGTTAAGAGTTTTAGTTTAGAGTTTTAGTTTAGAGTTTTAGCTAGAGCTATAGTTTAGTTTAGTTTTAGTTAAGAGTTTTAGTTCAGAGTTGTAGTTTAGTTTTAGTTAAGAGTTTTAGTTTACAGTTTAGAGTATTAGCTTAGAGTGTGAGCTTAGAGTTTTAGTTGGAGTTATAGTTTAGTTTAGTTTTAGTTAAGCGTTTTAGTTTAGTGTTGTTGTTTAGATTTAGTTAAGAGTTTAAGTTTAGAGTCTTAGCTTAGAGTTTTAGTTAGAGGTATAGTTTAGTATAGTTCTAGTTTAGAGTTTTAGTTTAGAGTCTTAGCTTAGAGTTTTAGTTAGAGGTATAGTTTAATATAGTTCTAGTTCAGAGTTTTAGTTTAGGGTTTTAGCTTAGAGTTTAGAGTTTTAGTTTAGAGTCTTAGCTTATAGTTTTAGTCAGAGTTATAGTTTTAGTTTAGTTTTAGTTATAAGTTCTAGTTTAGAGTTATAGTTTAGTTAAGAGTTTTAGTTTAGAGTTTAGAGTTTTAGTTTAGCGTCATAACTTAGAGTTTAATTAGGAATATAGTTTAGTTTAATTTTAGTTAAGAGTTTTAGTTTAGAGTCTTAGCTTAGAGTTTTAGTTAGAGTTATAGTTTTAGTTTAGTTTTAGTTAAGAATTTTAGTTTAGAGATTGGGGTTTTAGTTACGAGTCCTAACTTAGAGTTTTAGTTAGAGTTATAGTTTAGTTTAGTTTTAATTAAGAGTTATAGTTTAGTTTAGTTTTCGTTAAGAGTTTTAATTTAGACTTGTAGTTTGGTTTTAGTTAAGAGTTTTAGTTTAGAGTTGTAGTTTAGTTTTAGTTAAGATTTTTAGTTTAGAGTTTTAGCTTAGAGTTTTAGTTAGAGTTATAGTTTTAGTTTAGTTAGGAGTTTTAGTTTAGAGTTATAGTTTAGTCAAGAGTTTTAGTTTAGCGTAAAGAGCTAGGTGTCGAACACATTTTTTCTTTTGAAATGCTAGACTTGGAATATTTTTATTGCGGTTTACATACAAAAAAGTTGGGTTTCTCCACATTTTAGTTAGGTTAGGTTAGGTTATTATGAGTCCTCATAATAACCTAACCTAACTTAAACATGGAGAAACCTAACTTTTTTGTGTGTAAACCGCAATGAAAATATTCCAAGTCTAGGATCTCAAAGAAAAACTGTGTTCAACACTTAGCTCATAAACTATAACTCTAAACTAAAACTCCTAACTAAAACTAAACTAAAACTATAACTCAAACTAAAACTCTAAGCTAAAAATCTAAACTAAAAATCTTAACTAAAACTAAACTACAACTCTAAACTAAAACTTTTAACTAAAACTAAACTACAAGTCTAAATTAAAATGTTTAACGAAAACTAAACTAAACTATAACTCTGAATTAAAACTAAACTAAACTATAACTCTAACTAAAACTCTAAGTTAGGAATCAAAACTAAACTCCAATCTCTAAACTAAAACTCTTAACTAAAACTAACCGAAACTATAGCACTAACTAAAACTCTAAGCTAAGACTCTAAACTAAAACTCTTAACTAAAATTAAACTAAACTATATTTCTAACTAAAACTGTAAGTTATGACGCTAAACTAAAACTTCAAACTCTAAACTAATACTCTTAACTAAACTATAACTCTAAACTAAAACTCATAACTAAAACTAAACTATAACTCTAACTAAAACTCTAAGCTAAGACTCTAAACTAAAACTCTAAACTAAAACTCTTAACTAAAACTAAACAACAACTCTAAACTTAAACTCTTAACTAAAACTAAACTAAACTATAACTCTAACTAAAACTCTAGGCTAAGACTCTAAACTAAAACTCTAAACTAAAACTCTTAACTAAACTATAACTCTAAACTAAAACTCCTAACTAAAACTATAACTCTAATTAAACTCTAAGCTGAAACCCTAAACTAAAACTCTTCAATAAAACTAAACTGCAACTCTAAACTAAAACTCTTAACTAAAACTAAGCTACAAGTCTAAACTAAAACTCTTAACGAAAACTAAACTAAACTAAAACTCTGAATTAAAACTAAACTATAACTCTAACTAAAACCCTAAGCTAAGACTCGAAACTAAAACTCTAAACTCTAAACTAAAACTGTTATCTAAAACTAAACAACAACTCTAAACTAAAACTCTTAAATAAAACTAAACTAAACTATAACTCTAACTAAAACTCTAGGCTAAAACTCTAAGCTAATACTTTAAACTCTAAACTAAAACTCTTAACTAAAACTAAACTATAACTCTAAACTAAAATTCAACTAAAACTACTATGGCTCTAACTAAAACTCTAAACTAAAACTCTTAACTAAACTACAGCTCTAAACTGAAACTAAACTATAACTCTAACTAAAACTCTAAGCTAAAACCCTAAACTAAAACTCTAAACTCTAAACTAAAACTGCTAACTAAAACTAAACTACAAGTCTAAACTAAAACTCTTAACTGAAACTAAATTAAACTATGACTCTAACTAAAACTCTAAGCTAAGATTCTAAGCTCATACTCTAAACTCTAAACTAAAACTCTTAACTAAAACTAAACTACAGCTCCAAACTAAAACTCTTAACTAAAACTAAACTATAAGTCTAAACTAAAACTCTTAACTAAAACTAAACTAAACTATAACTCTAACTAAAACTCTAAACTAAATCTCCTAACTAAAACTAAACTACAAGTCTAAACTAAAACTCTTAACTGAAACTAAACTAAACTATAACTCTAACTAAAACTCTAAGTTAAGACTCTAAACTGAAACTCTGAACTAAAACCAAACTGAACTATAACTCTAACTAAAACTCTAACCTAGGACTCAAAACTAAAACTCCAATATCTAAACTAAAACTCTTAACTAAAACTAAACTAATTTATAACTCTAACTAAAACTCCAAGATAAAACTGTAAACTAAAACTATAAGGGGAAGTACCTAACGATTTTAGGAAAACCTTAATTAAGCCACTTTATAAGAAAGGTGATAAAAGTGAGTGTGGTAATTATCGAGGCATTAGTCTGGTCTCTGTAGGTAGTAAATTACTTAGTAATATGATACTTTTTAGACTGAGAGATGCTGTAGACAAAGTTTTAAGAGAAGAGCAGTGCGGAATTAGAAAAGGTAGAGGATGTGTCGATTAAATTTTCACTCTTAGGCTAATAATTGAGAAGTGCCTGAGTTTTCAAACACCTTTGGTCCTCAGTTTTATAGATTATGAGCAAGCGTTCGATTCTGTCGATAGAAGAGCTTTACTAAAGGTTTTATCCTTGTATGGTATACCAGACAAACACATTAAAGTGATAAGTGCTATGTACAAGAATAAAACTGCTGCGGTTAAGGTAGGAAATGAGGTTAGCAGCTGGTTTTGTATTAAATCAGGAGTTAAGCAGGGTTGTGTTCTGTCTCCCTTTGTATGGATTATTTTGATGGACTTTTTTTTAAGGAGCACAGGAAAGGCAATGGGAGACCACGGAATCAAATGGGGAGGAAAAAGTCTCCTGGTCTTGGATTATGCTGATGATTTAAGCATCCTAGATTAAAGTGTGAGCAAAATGAGTGAAGTCTTAGAGGTTTTGCAAGTTCAGGATGCTAGAATTGGTTTGAAAATTAATGTTAGGAAGACTTAGTCACTAAGTCTAGGAATAAGTGAAGATGAAAAGGTGACGTTGGGTAATGAAAAGATTGATCAGGTGGGCGGCTTCACTTACCTTGGTAGTATTATTAGTAAAGATGGTGGGAGCAGTGAAGATGTTAAATATAGAATAGCCAAGGCTCAGGGTGTTTTTTCACAGTTAAAAAAAAGTCTGGAAGAATAGGAAGATAAGTCTGCAAACCAAGATTAGAATATTAGAAGCTACAGTGATGACAGTGGTCAAATATGGCTCTGAAGCATGGACGCTCCGAAAAGCGGATGAAGATTTGCTAGTTTTATTCCAGAGAAATTGCTTAAGGTTTGTTCTGGGTACCCGGCTGACTGACCGTATTTCAAACAATAGGCTATACGAAAAATGTGGTTTAATACCGCTCTCTAGGGCTTTAATGAAAGAAAGGTTGAGGTGGCTAGGGCACGTTGTGCGGATGAAGGATGACAGATTGCTGAAGATTGTCCTTTTCGGCCCACCATCTAGGGCTAAACGGAAAGCAGGTCGTCCCCGTCTGGGGTGGGGGGACGTCATAAAGAAAGATTTAAAGGAAACGGGAACTTCGTGGGCGGGTGTAAAAAGGGAGGCTTTGAATAGATTGGGGTGGAGGAGGAGAGTGCGTAGCTGTGTTGGCCTCAGGCGGCTTGGTGCTGCGGTGAGTTGTTAGTAGTAGTAGTAGTAAAACTCTAAACTCTAAACTAAAACTCTTAAGTAAAATGATTTTAATTACTCTTAATTTTATTATTATTATTATTCAAGCGCAAATTTTCAGTAAACTTAGTTCTAATGTTATATTTCATAGTATGGCAGAAACTTTTTCTTTTCCACAATGGATATTTTCTGCTAAAAGTAAAGAGCTGCTACATTAAGTCAACGATGAGTAGAAATATAGTCCAATAAATGTTCAAACGTAAATTTTTGTAAACCTAGTTCAAATTTTATATTTATTAGAATGACAGAAACTTGATTCCCCTCCAAGGTAAAGCATAAATTTGCAGTTTACTGAATATATAAACAAAGTAAAAATATGGATAGCTCTTAAAACTATAGAAGGTTTGCGTCCGAAGAAAGAATCCTAGTTTTCATAAAACTTCCACTAATCAACATTGATAAATAAATTGGACCCATAACGAACAGAAAATAAAATAGATAACCGAGTCAAACTCAAAACAAGCAGAAATTAACAAGAGTAGTTCTCGAAAGCTCTATGCCTTTCCAAGGTAAAGCATAAATTTGCAGTTTACTGAATATTAAAACATAGTAAAAATACGGTTAGCCTCTAAAACTATAGAAGGTTAGCGTCCTGAGACAAAATCCCTGTTTTTAAAGAAATGTAAAGAACTCCATTAAACCAAAAAAAGAGCTAGAGGTATTCGAAAGAGATAAGGTAATGACAGATACTTACAGAGGACAAGTCGAATCCCCCTCTCCCAAGGATATTTCAAGTATCCCATATAAATTTTTAAGGAAATAATGAGAAAAAATGTGAAATATCTCAATATTCTGTCCAAAAAGGACTTTTAGCGAACATTTTACTGCACTAGAAAATAAGGCTTTCCAAATTTGAGAATTTTATTTGAGTTTATTTTTTTATTTACGTAGAGGGAAGGAGTTTTGGTACTTGTGTATTATGCGCCACTCACTCAAGTTTAAGCTGTGTAAAATTCGAGAACACGCCAGTTTTTTCGTTAGTTTCTTAGTTACTTTAGAAATAAATTTGGTCTATAGATTTGCATATTATGGGGTCTGCATGTAAAATGTGTTTGGTACAATTATTCTGTATATTAGATAGATAGATAGAGAAGCATATTTCAAAGAAATAATAGCCTTCTTAATAATTCAATAAGCTTTTACTTTCAGAGGAGAAATGCTGACCCATCTATGTTCTACATGCAAGACGGTGAAGTCGCCAGTCCTTCAAGAGCAACATTTATCAAATATACTGGCCCTATCATGACCATCAATCAAGAGAAACCCGACCTTTCCATGGCAATGCCATAACAATCCTCAACTCCCCGTCAAGTGATGTCCGACCCTACCATGCAAGCTGTTGATCTTAATGTAAGTTTAAATTTAATTTTTATTTCTCGCTAAAGATTTTACTTTTACTTTCAGAACTCCTTAATGAAGCCCAAACTATTGAATGATTGGGTATATTAATTTGAAAAACTTTCAGGTATATGCAAATCTAGAAAAAATTGTATAATCTATGGATAAAAAGATTAGTAACTATACCCTGGTTGTTAGTTGTTTGATTTGCATCTTATGTCCCTAGTTACATTGGGGCTAATGGAACAGAACAAATGGGCAAACTAAGAAATTAAGTCACAAGGTTTAACTAAGAGGATTTTTCCTTTTAACCCCTTTTTAATTCCCTTCCTAGTTACAGGGATTTTGGGTAGATGTGTCTTTTTGGGTTTATTAGCTTGTAAATGAAAACCTTAAAAATGAATAAAAACTCACTTTATTAGAAAAATATGTAAAAATTAACCTTAAAAAACATCCAGAAATGACAGATTTTCTGCTCGTTTTGAAATAACTCCAGGATATCTGGCTCCACCTCGAAAATTCTGAAACTGTGACATTTCGGAGAAGAACTAATTATCTAAAGATGAAATATGTCTATTTCTGTTCGAAAACTCTCTCAGGGGAGGCTAAATGATGAATGAGGCACTGATTCTCCTAGATCCCTCTCCCTTATGATTTTAATAATAATTCTTTTTGGGATTTGTCTTTGAAAAATATCAATTTTTGTTATTTTCAGTGAAAAAAAAATTAGCGCTTTCTAGATTATGAGTAACTCATCCCCCCCCTATTTTCCAAGTGGCGGTGGCGCACTGACACCTTTATGACACTTTGTTGGTGGTCAATCGGAGCTCTCATTGACGGTATTTGGTTGATGTGCCATCATTCTATTAATCTCACTTAATTTTCAGGGTTGTCTCCCCCCTTTTTTCAGAAATTGGTCCTTAAATCTCGTCCAGGCTTTTACCAAGGACATTAAATCTCGAACAGGCTTTTACCAAGGACATTAAAACTCGTACAGGCTTTTACCAATGACGTTACAACTCATATGGATATTTACCAAGGACATTAAATCTCATAGAGCTTTTTACCATGTGTCTGCAAATCTATAAAAAATTGTATAATCTACGTAATCATTTTCTTAAGAAAACACACAAAATTGGAAAAAAATATGCAAAAACGTACCCAATAAGGACTTGGATTAAACCCAATTTTATTAAAAAAAATCAATGTTATTAATAAAATCTGATTTTTTTAACTATGGTTTTGTGTGAACCTATAGTTTTTAATCATGTTTAATCTTCTTTCAGGATAAATCTGTGAAATTTCCTATCGAATATACCCCTCAGGCTTGGAATAACCAATTTTGTCGTCCCTCCTACTCAAGCAACAGTAGGAATCAGAACTTGCCAAAGATGAAAGTGAAGAACAAAGAATTGTAGGGTTAGCAGACACGCTAAAGCAAGTATTAAGAGTGTCAAAAATTATAGTGAAGAACAAAGAACTGTGCTGTTAAGAGACAGTGAGAATCAGAACGGGTCAAAAATGAAAGTACAGAAGAAAAAAAGGTACTTGTGTACAAAATGGTATACACTCGAGAAAAAACTGGCTTTATCTGTCTCTATTAAGAGACAATTAGCTTATGCTCAGTGGAAAACAGTGACGGGTGAGAGAATGCATTGGACTTATATAGTTTGGGCTATATATTTGCATGTTAGGGGGTGGGTGGAATTGAAGTATTTGGACAGCAGGAAGCTGGAAACAATTCTTACTTCATAATCTGAAGAATAATTGTAGCTGACACATCTTGTACGGAGGCCCGGTATACTCCCCCCCCCCCCCTAATGCGCAAAAATATAGCCCAAATTTGTTTCTAAAGTATTAAGTTTCATTATAATCTGGTATATTTCATTATGACTGACCTAGCTTTACTTCTCCATGCGAATTTGTATATTAATAAAGAAAAAATGTATATATACAACAATGTCTTTATTCATCACTTTAGATTTCTTCTTCGGCGTATAGGCAACTGTCGAGAACCACTAATGCTGGTAGATCATTTGAAATCACTGTATATTGATCTTGATTGGCTGCAAAGTCAGGGTTACATTAAATTTATTGTGAGATTACGATACAAAACTCGTCAAGCATATCAATAATGAGATTTATCGTAAAATGATATATGAGAGCTCTTCCAGCCCGATTTTCGACGTTTAAAATCCATTCCATAGAATAACCTTTTATGTTGTCTCTTAAATGGCCACTTTTTCTCGTCTCTTAGATCAAATTCATCATAATATTTACTGTTATATTTTGCACTATGCACATTTTTCTTTGAGTTTTCGTCACTGTCTTTTATACTATGTTTTGAAAAATATCTGTAGAGATATCCCTCTTTACCATCTCTCATCTTTCGATCTTCCTCTTCCTTTTCTTTCATATTGAGTCTTGTTTTTTGCGAGCTTACTTGCAATCTGTATAAATTTCTCTCCATATAATGTATGATTTTTCTCCTCATTTCTTCCAGATTCTTCTCGTCTATCCCTATGTCCACACTGTTTAAGCATGTTGTAGTAGATTCATCAGAATGCTCAAAATCATGATAATGTCCTTTACATATTGAACAGTCACAAAAAAAAATGATATTTCTAACTCGACATGATCAACCAAATGGTCTTGCATCTCATGATGAGTGACAGATTGTGCAGGCATTAACGGCTTGGAAGGGGAAGATGAGGTATGGATGGGCTATGCATCGTCGACTGTTTTAGTGATGTGACATTTTTATTCCTTGCCCTTTTCATTGGGTTTGTCAACTCGTGGATTTCCTAAAAAAGAAGAAAACATTTAGTATAAAATAATGACTCACCTTTTACAGAAGAAGAGAAATTTGTACCCCCTTCTACAGAATTTATTGTAAGGCATAATTTTGTCTAGAAAGCATCTGCCATTGTCCCAAAGAAGTTCCCCCCCCCCCTTTTCACCAAAGCAAAAATTAAAATTTGCGAGAAATAAACTGCGACAGTCAGTAGTATGTAAAATAAACATATAATTTAAAGCAAAAGGTGCATCAAATCCAGGCCAATTATTTAAAATCTAGATGTCAAAATAGTCAGCCATAAATATAGCAGACAAAATCTGGTATAATTAACAGCTAACCAAACACTAAACTTAAGAGTTGCATGTAGGAAAGGCTAAATTAGTTTTCTTGTCAAAAGGGTGTACATGTCTGCACAATGAATCCGTCTCTTTGCAGTTCACACGAAGAAACAGTTTGTTTCACCTTAAAACGAAGTTGTTATAAGCGAACACCATAACTTACGCACGGTCCCCACCCTTCTGTTTCGAATAGATAATGACCACTTAAAAAGGTAGCAATAACAGTTTCTCTTTGAAAATATGTATCATAACTAACACCAGCCCCCTTGCAATTCGAAAGATTTACTGTAGACAATTTGACTGGAAAAAAAAGAAGCATCTTTTTAGTGAAACCAATATAATGCTTAAGTGTAAATTCACTAGAATTAGCATACCGGATGTGTAATTGACGCGTGCCAATAATTATCCCTAATTAAATCTTTGCGGAAATGTTAGCGGCTTAATGTCATAAGGGGGTCAGTATATTAATAACTAAGAGTTGACGGATGTAAGTTGTCACTTTTAGCTAGGGTACAGAGAGGTGCATTGAAAATTGCATAAATTTATCGAAAAAGAGAATTATTTCCAATGAATGAATTAAAAACGTTAGCAGTGAGGGGTTTACATGGTAAAGAAGAGCGTATTTTACGCTTTCTGAAGACTATAAACATCGCACAGTGGAGATTTTTTGTATTGGGGGGGGGAGAGGGGGAGGGGGATATAACCTGAATTTGAATATACTGGAGGGGGACTACAAAGATGATTTTATTTGGAAAAACCTAAGAAAATTTACTAGACAGAACTCACATTATACATCTGTGTAGCTAAAGCCTCCAACTCATCAATATTTAATGTTATCTCCATGGTGTCTTGAGACTGTATGATAATTTGAATTGTGATGTGAGGGAAACCTTACGTAACTCCCTGATTGACCTAGAAAGAGACATGTGATCCTGTCCCGTTAGAATCGATAATTCCCCGTCGATTATGCAAATCAATTTCCAAGAAATCTAGTTCCCCTACGTGGATCAATAACATTGTGCCGTTAGTATTCAGTGCACAAGCGCAAATCTCGTCTCGGAGTCAATAGGCTTAGAAACATCCCCTGATTGACCTTGAAAGAGACACGTGATCTTCTACAGTTAGACTCGATTATAGATTGGAGCAGTGGTTTCGCCCTGTAGTTATTAGGTTCCTCCTATTTGCTTGAAATTCTCGATGATGATTATCTTCTTACAGCATACTTCTTTGTTCTTGCGGTCATATATCTTATAAACACACATTTCTCTGTTCTTGATTTTCATTTTGGTTTGTTCTGATCCTCATTGTGGCATGTATTGTAACCGCATATTGTTTTAGCTCTTCACAGTATTGTTGGGTCAATTACTTCAGGGCGAAATCGTATAAAGTAATCAGAACAGGTTGTTTCCGGACCAAAAATTGTATGCAATACTCGGTGATACCTTATAAAAAAATCGGAACAGGTTATATTCGGACCAAAAACTGTATACAATACTAAAATAAATCGTCTAAAGCAATCAAAACACGATTCAGTTATTGTTCCAAATTTTAAACCAGTATTTATAGGCCAGAGCAGTTACCATTCAGGTTCTATATTAGAATACTGGTTCTTTTTCCTGGTACAAATATTGCGTGATTATACGGAAGCATCATTAGTTTGAACATTGTGTTCAAAGACGGGCTACAAACGAGAAATTTTGAGTACCTTTTTATATCCTTTTTAGGTATTAAGAGAATCCAATTAATTGTTATGTAAATCCATTTTTGCATTGCATATGATAACTGCCTCTCAACATTATGGAATTTTTACACCAACCCGTTAGGCGCACATAAAATTGGGGTTACGAAAGTAGGTATTAAAATTAATGGCTGCTTTATGCTATGGGTTGTTTTTATCAGTTGACGGTTTTCCAGTTTCAGTGTCTGCAATACGTAAATATATCATTGCGTTGAAACTAGTTGCTTATTATGATTATTTGAAAAAAACTACGTTTTCTAAAGAGTTAAAGAGGCTGAGTTACACGGTCGAACCTTAAAACGTACAGGGATTAGGAGGCACAGTTGGGGGGGCTGCCGCCCCCCAAACCCCCCGCTTTCGCAGCCTTTAAATAAATAAAAAAGTTTTTTAAACTGAAAGTAAGGAGCGACATTAAATCTTAAAACGAACAGAAATTATTCCGTATATGAAAGAGGCTGTGCCCTACTAAACGCCTCGCTCTTTACGCTAAAGTTTGACTTTCTCACAACTCTTTTTTTTAAACAACAAAAACTTTAGCGTAAAGAGCGAGGCGTTGAGGAGGGCACAGCCCCTTTCATATACGGAATAATTTCTGTTCGTTTTAAGATTTAATGTCGCTCCTTACTTTCAGTTTAAAAAACTTTATTTTTTTTTTATTTAAAGGCTGCGAAAGCGGGGGTCTTGGGGGGCGGCAGCCCCCCAACTGTGCCTCCTAATCCCTGTACGTTTTAAGGTTCGACCTTGTAACTCAGCCTCTTTAACTCTTTAGAAAACGTAGTTTTTTTTCAAATAATTTCTGCACGTTTTTGTACAGTTTATTACTTATTATTGCTTGACTAACTGTTAGCTGATCGTGTCAGGAGTTAAAGTTGGGGGGCTGCCGCCCCCAAAACCCCCGCTCTTGAACATTCTTGTGTTAAGGCTTTTAATTCCTGAATACTCAAATCACGTCGTACAGGGTTCCTCCTAATCCCTGTACGTTTTTAGGTTTGAACTTGTGACTCAGACTCTTTAACAGCCCCCCAACTGTGCCTCCTAATCCCTGTACGTTTTAAGGGTCAACCTTGTAACTCAGCCTCTTTAACTCTTTAGAAAACGTAATTTTTTTCTAATAATTTAAAAAAGAAACTGAGTTTCTTTTTTAAAGTTTAAATTCAGTATATAAAAAATTTGCTCTGACGGTGAATCGAACCCGGGTTTTCCGCCTGACAGTCTGAAGTATCAACCGCTGGACTAATGAGACACAATTGTAATTGTTTTTTAGTAAATGGAATCTATTTTCGCAAAGCAAATTCCCACAAAACTTGATATTTGGTTTTTGGAAAACAGGGAAGGAGTGATCAGATTGAGCTGAAATTTCGAGGATAAACTCCCAAGCCCCAGGAAAGCTTATGCTCTAAATTTCAGCCCGATCAGACAACGTTAAAGGGGGGTTGTGGTGGGAAAAATTAACATGGGCTATTATAGGAAAACGAGGTTTTTCGTAAATGTAAATTCGGGGGATAATTTTTTCGGTCTGAAAATATCAAAAGGCCCTAACAGGTCGAATTCTGCTTTGAATGAGTCCTCATTCACCCGGATCAGTTGCCAACTGTGGCCTGTAGGCGTGGATAAGAAAAAAAAGAAATGATGATGATCATTATTTGGATCATAAAGTGGCTATATTTGGTTTTTTGAAAACAGGGAAGGAGTGATCGGATTGAGCTGAAATTTCGAAGATAAGCTCCCGGGCCCTAGGAAAGCTTAACCTCTAAATTTCAGCCTCGGACAACGTTAATGGGGGGCTGTGGTGGGAGGGTCGAAACTTCCGGCCCAGTTTACCCAATGAAGATAAAGTCGGAGGAGGATGAAATTTTGCAAGTTTCTTAGTTTGAGCTTGGGCTACAAAATGCGATTACCGCCGTCTCTCTGCGACCTCTAGGACCTGAAATCGCTTAACATTGTGGTGGGTCGCCTCTTTATAGAGGCACAAGTGTGCCTCCTTGATGTAGCTATGTGGCTACTAAAGATGAAAAAAGATATCGCATGCCAACTTTCACATGCAGCAACCTTATGATACACCCCCTTCTTATTTCAAGGCATGTGTTCAATCTGTTGGAAATGGCTAGGATTACATTAGCATTAGTAATTTTTTTAAACTGAACAAAGATTGCAGGACTGTTTGAGTAGGACCCACATTTGGAAAGGGGGCTCTATGTAATACTTGAAACTGAACGAATTTTTTTTATTTATTATTACTTTTATTGTGAATGAACTTTTGACGCATCAATCGCTAGGCTAGGATTCCAAATAGTGTACACTGTTTTTCTGTGTCTTTTAAACTAAAGTAATTCCAATAAGATTGAGTTAAATTGTTTTTATGTAACGGAAATTAATTGACATTTGAAGAAAAGATGACAAAATGTCTGAGATTAAAACCTGACACGTTTCAGTGTGCGTGAAAGAAGTCTTGTAAAATACTAAAGCATAATTAATTGTTTAAACTGAACGAAGATTCGAAGGACATTTAAGTGGGACCCGCACAATACATATCGAAATTAATATTATTTCTAAGCGTTTTATTCAAGGAAAAAACTAAAATTTAATTTACATTTAAGGAATATTCTGAGCAAGACCCTAGTCAAAAAAGGACAAAGATGTGCGATGATGTCGCAACAAATTTACCATACAATGTGAAGACTTGGTCACTTCCATGTACAAGTCGAGACCTTCCGTATTTATTTATGTAGCCTAATAAAATCTGACCTCTTTGCTGAGATTGTAGACTCATCTAGGACCCATGAGCAGGAAAACGATTCTGAGACCCTATCTACAATCCACCTGCAAGCCAATGAATTCCTTTATACGGACCCTAAGCCCTATGCGATGGACCCCTCCAACGAAGGTGGATCTGCCGACAAAATTGTAAGTAAAATTGTTGATCGAAAAAAATCGATTGTGTCCGTACCTCGGCCTTTTTTTACTCCACCAAGACAAAGGAAGGTGAAACTAACTTATGACAGACCAACAAAAATTGAACCCATATTGGCTCTTTGACTTTCTAGATATATTAAATTTTATGCTATGCTTTTCATCAGGGATCGAATCTTCTTTTGTGCTAATAAGTTGATTTAAAATCAAGTAGTCGTGGACTTATATTAAGACTAGGTAAATTGCAGAAAAAACCTGGGAGGAGTGGCCCCTAGCCCCCAAAAATGCCTTCCTCTTTATTATTATGCATGTGTTTTAAATGAAAATAGAGCTCGTTAATAATCCATTTTTTCAACTTTATAAAAAAGTTGTAATTTCACAAAGAAAATAAATTCTATTATTGTAGATTAACATCAATGAGTATTATTTTGATTAAATGTGTTGCATAAAATACTAATTGTTTTAAACAAAATGAAACAAAAAATTGTTTTAAACTGTGATATTATGTTGATTGGAAAGCTAGTGCTGTATATTTTTATTGTTAAATAAAAGTCCTGCTGTTTATTCCTGATGGTTAAAAATTCTGTTGATTATTTGTAAAGTGCTATTTTTCTGTTAAAAATATTTATTATAAATAGTAGAAAATATGATTCTAAATTGGTTTTGTTGTTATTATTCTTGAACAGCGTAGTAGTAGGACTGCGATAGGGAAATTATTTATTCATTAGACAACTATAGTTTACAGGTACAGACAACTATGGTTTACAACTATAGTTTATAGTTACAGTTAGTTTGTAGATACGTGATACAATAGTACTATATGTACAAATAGTAGTGAGACATTGCCGATTGATAAAGGGAATTCATATCCAAAAAGCTGCATGTGCTCTCAGAAGAAGCCTCGAAAGTTGGACTGAAGATCAACTGGCAGAAAACCAAAGTTGTGCTCCTTGAGCCCCCCACGTCCCCTTCTACTGTAAAGGAAGTCAACATCAAAATCAACCGAGTAGATGGGGTTACAGACTTTACTTACCTGGGATCTATTCTGTCGAATGATGGCTTGATCACGAAAGAGCTTACATCTCAAATTGCCAATGCTTCAACACTTGTTGGGAGGCTTAGCAGCATCTGGCGAAAGCCAAACATATGCAGCTTTACCAAAATGCGCATCTACAATGCGTCAGTCAGCACCGTCCTGCTGTATGGAGTGGAGACCTGGCCAGCTGCAAAATCTTTTCTTAGCGCCGTTGATGTCGATCAGACGAAACATCTCCGAAGAATCGAAAGACTTCACTGGACAGACTTTGTTAGCAACCAGACTCTCCTGTTACGTAAGGCTCAAACACCTTTCTCGATGTAGCTCGCCCAGCGTACTGTTACGTAAGGCTCAAACACCTTTCTCGATGTAGCTCACCCACCCACTAGGTGGAAAGACAAAGCCGATGAATTCCTTACCCGAACCCACATCCCGGTGGAAGAAGCTGCGATCTTGGCAAGCGATAGGTCAACCTGGAGGCGCCTAGTCTCATCGTTCTCTACGCCGAACCCTCGGCAGGAGCCTTAAGTCAAGTAAGTCAAGTCAAGTCCTGTCTAGTCGGATCAGTTTTCAAGATAGGGTCCCCGTTGAAAACATACCCAACCCTAATTAACTTTCTACAAATTGATGCTGATCCACGCCAGTGATCAGACCTATTTCATCTTTGCTGATTTTTAGAACTAAATGTATCACCAGATGAGGAGTTGAAAAATAATAACCCAAGTCCAACCCGAATTCCAAATAGATTTTTTCCGTTTTCTTACAGAAAATGTTCAATAACGTCAATTCATCACTTGCCAAGTGTATTTTGAAATAATCCCACCCATTTTTAAATCCTCCCTTTGCCCAAACCCTCTTAGAAAATATATATTCGGCAGTAGTGCATTGACAATCATGAAGTGAATCATAAAACGCTTCGATTGGCGATAATTTCACCTCACTTTGCCTCGAGGTGGAGTTGTAGTAATCATATGCGTATTTGCCCTTATACGTTACTAAGTCATGCATTTCATCATCTGGAAAGCGCTGTTTAAGAAGGGGGAAACTATCAAAATTGTCGCTTTTCTTTACCTGAATCAATAGGCTTAGGGGTTTGGGGAAAAACTAAAGGAGATTAAAAAACGGATTTTATTCTGGCAAGTATGACCATTATGTATTGTTTTCCATTTAATTTTAAGAGCAGCAACCACTAATACTACTACTACTAACAACTCACCGCAGCACCAAGCCACCTGAAGCCAACGCAGCTAAGCAAGCTCCTCCTCCATTCCAATCTATTCAGGGTGCTACAATAGGTCTGAAAATTAATGTTAAAAAGACTAAGTCACTAAGGCTAGGAACAAGTGAAGATGAAAAGGGGAAGTTGGGTAATGAAAAGATTGATCAGGTGGAGAGCTTCACTTACCTTGGTAGTATTATTAGTAAAGATGGTTGGAGCAGTGAAGATGTCAAAATTAGAATAGCCAAGGCTCAGGGTGTTTTTTCACAGTTAAAAAAAGTTTGGAAGAATGGGAAGATAAGTGTGCAAACCAAGATTAGAATATTAGAAGCTACAGTGATGACTGTGGTCAAATATGGCTCTGAAGCATGAGCGCTCCGAAAAGCTTATGAAGATTTGCTAGATATTTTCCAGAGAAATTGCTTAAGGATTGTTATGGGTACCCAGATAACTGACCGTATTTCAAACAATAGGCTATACGAAAAATGTGGTTCATTACCGCTCTCTAGGGCTATAATGAAAGAAAGGTTGAGGTGGCTAGGGAACGTCGTGCGGATGAAGGATGACAGGTTGCCGAAGATTATTCTTTTCGGCCAACCGTGTAGGGCTAAACGGAAAGCAGGTCATCCTCGTCTGGGGTGGGAGGATGTCATAAAGAAAAATTTAAAGGAAATAGGGAATTTCATGGGCGGGCGTAAAAGGGAGGCTTTGAATAGATTGGAATGGAGGAGGAGCTTGCTTAGCTGCATTGGCCTCAGGTGGCTTGGTGCTGCGGTGAGTTGTTAGTAGTAGTAGTGTTAGTAGTTGCTGCTCTTAAAATTAAATGGAAAACAATACATAATGGTCATACTTGCCAGAATAAAATCCGTTTTTTAGACTCCTTTAGTTTTTCCCCAAACCCCTAAGCCTATTGATTCAGGTAAAGAAAAGCGACAATTTTGATAGTTTCCCCCTTCTTAAACAGCGCTTTCCAGATGATGAAATGCATGACTTAGTAACGTATAAGGGCAAATACGCATATGATTACTACAACTCCACCTCGAGGCGAAGTGAGGTGAAATTACCGCCAATCGAAGCGTTTTATGATTCACTTCATGATTGTCAATGCACTATTGCCGAATATATATTTTCTAAGAGAGTTTGGGCAAAGGGAGGATGTAAAAATGGGTGGGATTATTTCAAAATACACTTGGCAAGTGATGTATTGACGTTATTGAACATTTTCTGTACGAAAACGGAAAAAATCTATTTGGAATTCGGGTTGGACTTGGGTTATTATTTTTCAACTCCTCATCTGGTGATACATTTAATTCTAAAATTCAGCAAAGACGAAATAGGTCTGATCACTGGCGTGGATCAGCATCAATTTTTAGAAAGATAAATTAGGGTTGGGTATGTTTTCAACGGGGACCGTATCTTGAAAACTGATCCGACTAGACAGGAATTGACTTTACTTACTTGACTTAAGGCTCCTGCCGAGGGTTCGGCGTAGAGAACGATGAGACTAGGCACCTCCAGGTTTACCTATCGCTTGCCAAGATCGCAGCTTCTTCCACCGGGATGTGGGCTTGGGTGATGAATTCATCGGCTTTGTCTTTCCACCTAGTGGGTGGGCGTCTTCTGGGTCACTTCCATCCGTGTAGGGTGGGGTCGAAGTCGAATTCGACCCGTGCTGGGGCGTCGCGTGGCATGCGAAAAAGGGGGCCCTACCGCCGAACAGTACGCTGGGCGAGCTACATCGAGAAAGGCGTTTGAGCCTTACGTAACAGGAGAGTCTGGTTGCTAACAAAGTCCGTCCAGTGAAGTCTTTCGATTCTTCGAAAGACTTCACTTGGCCAGGTCTCCGCTCCATACAGCAGGACGGTGCTGACTGACGCATTGTAAATGCGCATTTTGGTAAAGCGGCTTATGTTTGGCTTTCGCCAGATGCTGCTAAGCCTCCCAACAAGTGTTGAAGCATTGGCAATTCGAGATGTAAGCTCTTTCGTGATCAAGCCATCATTCGACAGAATAGATCTCAGGTAAGTGAAGTCTTCAACCACATCTACTCGGTTGCTTCCGATGTTAACTTCCGTTACAGTAGAAGGGGACGTGGGGGGCTCAAGGAGCACAACTTTGGTTTTCTGCCAGTTGATCTTCAGTCCAACTTTCGAGGCTTCTTCTGAGAGCACATGCAGCTTTTTGGATATGAATTCCCTTTATCAATCGGCAATGTCTCACTACTATTTGCCATGTGGTAATTACAAATGGCTTAACAATCCTTGTGCTTCAATTTTCCCCAACATTGCCACTGTTGAGGAGAATGGACCGCAATTATGGTTTTTTGAAATTGATGGTGAAATAATGATGGAACTCCATGACTCGGTTAAGGATTTTGTTATCCCTTGCATAAATAGACAGGTTACTAAGGAATCTTTGAGTCCATACAATTTATCTTTGGTAGAGGATGGGGGTATGCACTGGATACCTTGAAAACATAGACTTATTGCCGACCATTATCCGAAACAGAATATTGTTGTTCATCATGTGCTATTGCGGTGGTTTGTAGCCAATAGTTTCAAGGTTAGAAATATACATAAAGCCCTCCAATTTGACCAAAAGTCTTACATGAAAACGTTTATTGACACTTTTGTCAGTAAACGTTCACAAGCGAATAAAAAGGTTGGAAAAGAAATCTATAAACTCATTTTAAATTCAGCCTTCAATATGCGATAGCTTACGAAACAGGGGTCAACGTGACGTTGTAACCAATCCAAAAGAATGTTCTCGAATCATTGCTGACCCAACTTCACATCATTCACTATCATAGACTCTAATATGGTCCTCCTTCATAAAAAAAGAGATGTCATATTAAATAAAATTTAGCTGATGGCAGCTCCATTACGAAAATCTCCAAAAAAGTGGTGTTGTCATTCCATTACAATGTGTGTAAGGTGCAATGTCTGGGGGAGGGACAAGTTCAAGTGTACTAAGGAGACACATATTCACTGCTGTTAAAAGCTAAAACTGATTATTTACTGGATGACTTGGAAAATGGGAAAATGGTAAGCACATTAACTCTCGAATTAATTTTATCAATTGAGACGAGTCCATTTCTCCGGAGTTAGTGAAGTGCCAGGCCCCAAATCAGTCGTTCATATTAGAATCCCAGGCGGGGAGTGACTTGATATCCAACGGTGTTTCCAGGTCTGGCGGTGTACTTTGTGGAAACGCACAATGAGGATATTGAACAAGTCTGCAAGAGGGTCCCTAAACAGTATGGTAAAAAGAATTTTGACATGAATGCTTATAGAAACTGTGTGGAAAATAAAATAGTTCCAAAAGCGAAATTCATGGCGATTCGCTCATAACAATTTAAAAACTACGCAGTTATTGTAGAGAAAAATTCCATGACAGCTATATCAGACAAAGTCAATGTACTTGAGGGTGGTGTGAAGGTACTACTTCGTGGGAACTACCACATTTCAGATCGAGTTGAGTGTATAAACTACAGGAAACAACTTGGTCTGGATAAATTAACTTAAATTCATTTTTGATAGTACTAATAAGGTGGGTTCAAGACGTTTACACCCCCCCCCCAAGGAATTACCCCTCCCCGGAAATTAACACCCGTGGATGATACTCCCTCCCAGAAAATACCCCCCCCCCCAAAAAAAAAAATACATCCAAGCGGAAAATACCCCCGGAAAATTACCCCCTCCCCGGAAAATGCCCCCCGCAGAAAATACCCCCTGGAAAATACCCCCCCCCCCTGTGCAAAATAAGGCTTTACAAGTTCGAGAATTTTATTTGAGTTTTATTTTTCTTTTATTCTGTAGGGGGAAGGAATTTTGGTACTTGTGTATTATGCGTCACTCAATCAAGTTTACGCTGTGTAAAATTTGAGATCACACCAGTTTTTTCGTTAGTTTCTTCGTTACCTTAGAAATAAATTAAGGCTATATATTTGCATATTCAGGGGGGGGGGGGTAAAGTATAGCGGGTCTGCATGCAAAATATGTTTGGTACAACTATTCTTCATATTAGATAGATAGATTGAGAAGTGTATTTTTAAGCCAAATATACGGCTATGAACATAGTAAAATAACATGAATGAAAGGGATAAATAACATAAAATTTGAACAGCGATCATCATAAAACACTTAAATGAAACACTACCACTACCACAAAACAAAAACGCTACCATAAACATTTTATCACAGTTTTTTAATTATTTTAGTTAAGAGTGTTATTTTGCCCGACATTGATAGACCGCACAGAAACGATTTGAATGGTGTTTTAAACTGATACGTATTGTTTTCGCTTCAAAAAATGAGCTACAAACTAACTGTAACTATAAACTATAGTTGTAAACCATAGTTGTCTGTACCTGTAAACTATAGTTGTCTAATGAATAAATAATTTCCCTGTCGCAGTCCTACTACTACGCTGTTCAAGAATAGTAACAATAAAACCAATTTAGAGTCCTATTTTCTATTATTTATAATAAATATTTTTAACAGAAAAATGGCAATCTACAAATAATCAACAGAATTTTTAACCATCAGGAAAAAAACAGCAGTACTTTTATTTAACAATAAATATTTACAGCACTAGCTTTTCAATCGACATAATATCACAGTTTAAAACAATTTTCTGTTTCATTTTATTTAAGTCAATTAATATTTTATACAACACATTTAATGAACACAATACTCATTGATGTTAATCTACAATAATAGAATTTATATTCTTTGGGAAATTACTACGGTTTTATAAAGGCGTAAAAATGGATTATTAACGAGCTCTATTTTCATTTAAAACACATACATAAGAAAAAAGAGGAAGACTTTTTTGGGGGTGAGGGGCCATCCCTACCAAGTTTTTTTACAGTTAACCACGTCTTAATGTATGCCCACGACTACTTGATTTTATTTCAACTTATTAGCACAAAAGAAGATTCGATCCCTGATGAAAAGCATAGCATAAAATTTAATATATCTAGCAAGTCAAAGAGCCAATATGGGTTCATTTTTTTGTTAGTCTGTCATAAGTTAGTTTCACCTTCTTTTGTTTTTCTGGAGTAAACAAAAGGCTGAGGTACTGGCGCTATCGATTTTTTTTTATCAACACCTTTACTTACAATTTTGTCAGCAGATCCAACTTCGTTGGAGATGTCCATTGCATAGGGCTTGGGGTCCGTATAAAGAAATTCATTGGCTCACAGGTGGAGTGTAGATAGGGTCTCAGATTCATTTTCCTGCTCATGGGTCTTAGATGAGTCTATACTCTCAGTATGGACTACAGATTTTATTGAGGCTAAATACATAATTACGGAAGGTCTTGACATGTTGATGGAAATGACCACGTCCTCACATTGTATGGAAAATTTTGTTGTGACATCATTTTGTTGTGACTACCACTACCAAAAAAGGAAAACACTGCCATAAACATTTTATCACAGTTTATAATTATTTTAGTTAAGAGTGTTATTTTGCCGAAATTGATAGACCACACAGAAGCGATTTGAATGGTGCTTTAAACTGATACATATTGTTTTCGCTTCAAAAAATGAGCTACAAACTAACTGTAACTATAAACTATAGTTGTAAACCATAGTTGTCTGTACCTGTAAACTATAGTTGCCTAATGAATAAATAATTTCCCTATCGCAGTCCTACTACTACGCTGTTCAAGAATAATAATAACAAAACCAATTTAGAATCATATTTTCTACTATTTATAATAAATATTTTTAACAGAAAAATAGCACTTAACAAATAATCAACAGAATTTTTAACCATCAGGAAAAAACAGCAGGACTTTTATTTAACAATAAAACTATACAGCACTAGCTTTCCAATCAACATAATATCACAGTTTAAAACAATTTTTTGTTTCATTTTGTTTAAAACAATTAGTATTTTATGCAACACATTTAATCAAAATAATACTCATTGATGTTAATCTACAATAATAGAATTTATTTTCTTTGTGAAATTACAACTTTTTTATAAAGTTGAAAAAATGGATTATTAACGAGCTCTATTTTCATTTAAAAAAACATGCATAATAATAAAGAGGAAGGCGTTTTTGGGGGCTAGGGGCCACTCCTCCCAGGTTTTTTCTACAATTTACCTAGTCTTAATATATGCCCACGACTACTTGATTTTAAATCAACTTATTAGCACAAAAGAAGATTCGATCCCTGATGAAAAGCATAGCATAAAATTTAATATATCTAGAAAGTCAAAGAGCCAATATGGGTTCAATTTTTGTTAGTCTGTTATAAGTTAGTTTCACCTTCCTTTGTTTTTGTGGAGTAAAAAAAAGGCCGAGGTGCGGACACAATCGATTTTTTTTCGATCAACAATTTTACTTACAATTTTGTCAGCAGATCCACCTTCGTTGGAGGGGTCCATCGCATAGGGCTTAGGGTCCGTATAAAGGAATTCATTGGCTTGCAGGTGGAGTGTAGATAGGGTCTCAGAATCGTTTTCCTGCTCATGGGTCTTAGATGAGTCTACAATCTCAGCAAAGAGGTCAGATTTTATTAGGCTACATAAAGAACTACGGAAGGTCTCGACTTGTACATGGAAGTGACCAAGTCTTCACATTGTATGGTAAATTTGTTGCGACATCATCGCACATCTTTGTCCTTTTTTGACTAGGGTCTTGCTCAGAATATTCCTTAAATGTAAATTAAATTTTAGTTTTTTTCCTTGAATAAAACGCTTAGAAATAATATTAATTTCGATATGTATTGTGCGGTTCCCACTTAAATGTGCTTCGAATCTTCGTTCAGTTTAAACAATTACTTATACTTTAGTATTTTACAAGACTTCTTTAACACCCACTGAAACTTGTCAGGCTTTAGCCTCAGACATTTTGTCATCTTTTTTTTAAATGTCAATTAATTTCCGTTACATAAGAAAAACTTTAACTCAATCCTATTGGAATTACTTCAGTTTAAAAGACACAGAAAAACAATGTACACTATTTGGAATCCTAGCCTAGCAATAGATGCGCTAAAAGTTCATTCAAAATAAAAGTAATAATGAATAAAAAAAAAATTCGGTCCGTTTCAAGTATCACATAGAGCCCCGTTCCCTACCACAGGTCCCACCTAAATATTCCTCCAATCTTCGTTCCGTTTTAAACAATTACTAATGCTAACGTAATCCTAGCCATTTCCAACATATTGAACTGGCTTGAAATAAGAAGGGGGCGTATCATAAGGTTGCTGCAGGTGAAAGTTGACATGCGATATATCCTTTTTCATCTTCAATAGCCTCATAGCTATTCCACCTACATAATGAGCAACTAGTTTTAACACAATTATATAGTAACGTATCTCAGACACTAAAGTTTGAAAACCGTCAAATACAGACATATAATCCCGAATTCATGAAGCAGCCATTAATTTTACTACCTGCTTTCGTAACCCCGGTCTTATGTGCGCCTAACAGGTAGGTGTGTTGAGAGATGTGTTAACGGGTGTGTCAATAGTTTTGAGAGGCAGTTCATGCATTATTTCAGTTCAACATAGGTTTTCGAAAAGCATGCTAGTTAAAAGTTATCATGTGCAATGCAAAAATGGATTTATATAACAATTTTTTTAGTTAACATTTTGTTTTTTTTTAATTAAAAATATATGAAAAGATACTCACAATTTCTCGGTTGCAGCCCATCTTTGAACACAATACTCTAATTAATGGTGCTTCCGTATAATCAAGCAATATTTATACCGAAAAAAGAACCAGTATTCTAATATAGAACCTGAATGGTAACTGCTCTGGCCTATAAATACTGGTTTAAAATTTGGAACAATAACTGAATCGTGTTCTGATTGCTTTATACGATCTATTTTAGTATGGTATATAGCTTTTGGTCCGAAGATAACCTGTTCTGATTGTCTTATACGATTTCGCCCTGGAGTAATTGACCCACCACTACTGTAAAGAACAAAAGCAATATGTGGTTGCAAGACATGTGACAATAAGGATCAGAACGAATCAAAATCAAAATGAAGAACATAGAAATGTGTGGTTAGAAGATATAAGACCGAGAGAACAAATACGTATGCGACAAGAAGATAATCTGCAGCGAAAATTACAAGCAACAGTAGGAGTCAGAACTTGCCAAAGATGAGAGCGAAGAACAAAGAATTGTAGGGTTAGTAGACACTTTAAAGCAAGAATCAGGAGTGTCAAAAATGACAGTGAAGAACAAAGAACTGTACTGTTAAAGGACAGCGAGAATCAGGACGAGTCAAAAATGAAAGTACAGAAGAAAAAAGGTGATAGTGTTCGTAGTGGTACACACTCAAGAACAAGCTGGCTTTATCTGTCTATATTAAGAGACAATTAACTTATGCTCTGTGAAAACAAGTGATGGGTGAGAGAATGCATCGGACTTATATAGTTTTGGCTATATATTTGCATTTTATGGGGTGGGGGGGGGTAAAGTATTTTTCACCTCGAACCCTATGATTTTGATGTAGAGTGTAACCTGATTCATTTTCTAGATACTCTTGTGCACTTTTAGTGCCAACACCAGTGACCTTTGAAAGTGTTATAGGGGAACTTATACTACCCACTTCACCAATATTTTCATAAGCATGTTATAAACTTCAACCATTTTGAACGCAAGCACTTAGTGTAATTTTCGCTACCCTTTTGCGTACTAGTGGGTGTTGATGATGACGATGTGTTGATATCATTACGTCTTCACTCTTTCTAGCTACCACTGATTTCATCAAATCAATGTTTCTACTATGTGTGCTAGTATTTTCCAAGATTGATTTAAAACCTTAATCTTGTTCTAATTGTGTTTGTGGGGATGGAGTGGCACTATTTCTTTTAATTTCTTTAGTATTTGCTTATTGCTAATAAGAATTTTGGGGAAGTTTATTGTATTTAAAAAGTTGTGTAGATGATTGTCAAATGATAAAAGTCCTTTGAGTTTTGTAACCATATCATAAATTAAATCAAGTATATTATAACTTTTCCCTTGAATTATAATTCGTTTCTCATTGCTATCAACTTGAATGTGATCTTGACCACTTTCCGTTAGATGTGTTAAGACTCTTTTACTTTGTTTACGATGTGTGGCAGTAGATTTCTAATACTTGACACCATTGAATTCAATTTCTCCTCCTCCTTTGATTGTGTTATTGTTCAAGAATAATCTTGAAGAGGGGTTTCCTTTTTGTGATCAATGACTCTTACATTGACTGGCCTTACTTGATACGGTTTACGTTGGTCCACTTGTCGTACTGCAACTTGAAGTAAAAGTAGTTTCTGATCATCACCAATATTCTCATCATTAATGAATTTACTTAGATTGTCCTCAAAGTGTTATATTGGTGAAAGGGCGAGTTCTATTGGGGTCAACCTGTAGGGTTTAGCCATCTACAGAAAACTGTTTACAAGCTCTGCAACTATTGGCAGTAAAAGTTAAAAAATGTTACCACCCGCTTGGAGAAGACGTTTTCTTTTAAAATAGTTTCCTTTCTTTTTGCAAGCCAAGGCACATACAGTGGAACGATGTTGCTTTTCCTGTTGCTTAATTACTTCTGGCAGTTGAACATTGCCCTTGGTTAAATTTAAAACAAGTTCAGATATTAGATTAATGAATTCTTTGTCAATACTGTGTTTGAGTATGGCTTTCCTAAGCCGTATACAATTCTCACCGCTATCGGAATTTCAGCAAACAAATTCAATTTTGAATACAATAGACGTCTTCACTGTAACCTTTGGCGATCCCTTTAATACACTGGTGGCAGGAATATAATAAGCAACTTTATAAATATCATCCATGGATATGTGGAAAAAATTCGTACACTTCTTGAACATCAAATTCAACTGTTGGGAGGCCGGGACAGCATTAAGGCCTCAATTGTTTTAAAAATATTTTATTTAAATAAAAATCATGGTGAGGTCTATGATCACTATGTACGCACTGAAATGTTGGTGTTGTACCCTCATTTGGAGAATTATGAGAACGTCTTTATGCAATGGGTCGACAATGCTGTCACCCATCTGGACAATTATAATGAGAATAGTAGTGCTTCAATTGTTTTATTTGTTGAAAATTTAAGTTGTAAATATATGTAAATTTAAAAATATTTTATTTTAGGAAGGGCTGGGGCTGGGGAGAGGTCTATTGTTTTAAAATATAATCCTGATTTAGAAGGATGCAATGGTGTCCAACGAATCTGTTTCGAAACAGGCCAAAAGTGTTTCATGTATGCATTTCTCATATCGGCTTTCGAATTCTGAAAGATAAAGCTAAAAATAAAAATTTCGATCAGTGGGCCCTACATGGGAAGGAGGGATCTGATTTCCCCAGAATAGATATCACTTGTTTAACCCATAAGTTTCCTGTAACACTCAAAGGGATAGATAGTTTTGAACGGGTAAACGCGCATTTAAAGATTGGTGTTAAAGTGCTATAGTACGAAACGGAATTTGAAGAGGGTGTACATTCTCATAAAAAGGGAGTAATATTCTCAGTAAGGGCCCCCATCGATTGAATCTGTGAAACACTGGGTTTGGCTGTTGTACACACCACCTAATGAACCTAATTCAATCGGTCATTTCAACCCAATAACTGATATTAGTAGAGTTCTGGGGGAGGGAAAAAACAAATGGGGTACGATACTATTGCCCAATGTGTTTCTCTAGATTTTGGACTGAATTAAAGCTACAATATCACATGAAACACTGCAAAAGCCACGGATATGAATCAGTTGAGACAGTTTCTGTTAACCAGGCAGTTTTACAATTTAGAAATTTCCAGAATAAAATATCTAAACTATGACGAGATGCATGATCAAAGCATTGACGAAATAAATTGCCAAAGGGAATGGGGCTATCTCCCACTTGAGACGCACACAGTACCCAATGATACTATCAGCAGAGGATTGCCTGGCTATTAAAAATAAGAAAACTTGTTGGGTATGCAAGGGGGAATTTGAAGAGGGGACTAAGGGAAAAGGGACTAGGGGAAAACACTAAGGGGGGAAGGGGAAAGTTTGGGACCACGATTCTTTATGGCAGGAAAAATCATCAGGGGGTAGTAATGATTGTGGAGTAGCACATCAATCGTGCAATGTGAATGAGAGCCAGCAGTATTTTATACCAGTTTTCATTCACAATTCAAATTACGATTTGAAATTTATTTTACCGGCTTTGGCACGTATGCATAGGGAGGGGGTTGCAGATAGCCCATGAGAAAATGACTCATTTACCTACATTATTATACCCAAATCTGCTGAGAAGCTGTTGCTTTTAGAATTCCAGTGGAAAACAGTGGATAATGGGCATACGTGCTTGAATAAAATACATTTTTTAGATTCATATAGTTTTTTCCCCAAGGCTCTCAGCCAACTATTTCAAGTGCAAAAAAGTGACAATTTTGATTATTTTCCCTCTGCTTAAACCGCGCTTTCCAGACAACGAAATATATGAGGTACTGACTTGTAACGGCATATATGCATATGATTATTACAACTCTGGTGCAAGGTCAAATGAGGATAAACTCCCTCCCATTGAAGCCTTCTATAATTTACTTACCGATAGTGAATGCGCTGCCGATGACTACAAATTTGCCAAGAGAGTATGGACTAAGAGGGGCTGTAAAAATGGTTGGGATTATTGTAGAATATACTTGGCAAGTGATGTGTTACCTCTTTTAGATACTGTCTGCAAGAGCACAGACCAAATTTATTCGGAATTCGGGGTAGACATTGGCTATTATTTTTCAACACCGCACCTCGTTATGGACTTAATTCTAAAAATCAGTAGGGAGGAAATAGGTTTGATCACCGATGTGGATCAACACTCATTTGTTGAAAGATCTATGAGGGGGGATATGTTTTTCATGTGGATCGCGTCTTAACAACTGATCCATGTGGGCAGACTTTGTTGATGATGTAAAGTCCAATGTTGTTTTTCTGGACATGATCTCACTATACCCCTTGGCAATTTCTCACTATAGTTTACCTTGTGGTAATTACAAATGGCTTGAAAATCCTTGTGCCCTATATTTCTCCGACATTCACACTGTCGAGGAAAATGGTCCCCGAGGATGTTTTTTTGAAATTGACGGTCACAAACCAATCCAGCTCCACGACACAGTAAAAGATTTTGTTTTTACGTGTGTAAATAGACCGGTGACCATGGACTCTTTGAGTCCATATAATCAGTCTTTGTGCGAGGGTATGGGCATACATTGGACCCCTCTAAGCAGAAACTAATTGCAGATTTGGAACCGAAACAGAATATTGTTGTTCACCATGTGCTATTGCGGTGGATGGTGACCAATGGTTTCAGGGTCACAAAGATACAAATAGCCCTGCAATTCGATCAGAAACCCTAGTTGAAAACGTTTATTGACACATTTGTCAGTAAATGTTAACATGCAAAAAGTAAAGTTCAAAAAGAAATGTATAAATTATTTTAAATTCAGCTTTTGGAAAAATGTGTGAAAGCGCACGAAACAGATCTTGTTGTGACGTTGTAACTTGCCCCAGAGAATTTTCACGAATGGTCACCGACCCGAATTTCATACTATTCACGGTCATAGACCTGAATATGGTTCTCCTATACAGAAAAAAGAGAAATGTTGTTCTGAATAAGAATATTGCAGGAGGGAATTAAGTACCAGAAATTTCCAAAAAATTCATGTTGCCATTCTTTTACAATGTGTGTAAGGTACTATGGCCAAGGGAGGGGGAGGTTCAAGTGTACTATGGAGACACGGATTCTCTATTGTTAAAAGTTAAAACCGAGAATTTATTGAATGATTTGGAAAATGTTGTTTACATCAGCTCTCGGATGAATTACACGAATTGGAATGAGGGCATCTATCCTGAGTTGGTGAAACACCAAGCCCCCTATCAACTATTAATGTTAAAATCAGAAACGGGGAGCGATTTAATGTCCAATGGGGTTTTCCCCGGTCAAAAAGTATACTGTGTGGAAACAAACGATAAAGATGCAAAACAAGCGTTTAAAAGGGTGCCTACACACTTTGTAAAAAATAATTTTGAACTGAGTGTCTACAGAAACTGTGTGGAGAGAAGTCTAGTGCCAAGAGCAAAAGTAATGGCAATTCGCTCATTACAATTTAAGAAATATAGTGTTAGAGTGGAAAAAATGCCATGTCTTGCATATCCGACAAGGTCTATGTACTCGAGGATGGTGTGAAAGTACTCCCCCATGGACACTACCGTATTTCAGATTGAGTTGAATGTATGGACTATCGAAAACAACTCAGTCTGGATAAATTAACTTAAATTTAAAAATAAACAGTACTTGGTGGTTGGGGGGAGGAGGAGCAATTTCCCATATAGTCTACATTCTATTTTCATTGCCATAATCATAATCGTCATGATCATCATCATCATTTAACTTTTGCTGCTGCTATTGTATACAGAGTTTCATTCCCGCCGCAGTGGGCCATGCTTTCCGACACCCAGGAGGTGGTGGTCCCGGCCGTGGGACGGCCTTTGGCCCGGAGGGGGGGGGGGGGGGGTCCCGGCCTTGAGGGGGGGATGATTATCATCTTTTAAATGGTGTAAATAGTGTTTTTTTTCTTAGTCTACAAATGTGTTCAACTGTGCTGCTGCTGTTCTTGCTATTGCTGTATGTATTATTTAAAATACATGTTGTTTTTGTTCTTGTTTTTGCCAATAATTGAAAAATATTAAATTGTTCTTTTGCAATTATTGCTGTTGTTGTTATTGTTCAAAAAGTGTTGTTAATAAGAGAAAAAATATGTTTTTGTTTTTCTTGTTGCTATTGAATGACGTACTAGGTAGATGCTGCAACTCTAGGTGAAAAATATTATTATTATTGTTTATTCATTAGACAAGTATGGTTTACAGTTAGTTGTAGTCCATCTACTGTCAACAGCAGTATGTATCAATTTAAAATACCATTCAGATCGTTTCTCTGTGGTCCGTCAATGTCGAGGAAAACGACACTTTTAGCTAAAATAATTAAAAATTGTAATAAAATGTTTTTTTTAAACAAAAGGAAATTTACAACTGCTATAGTATTTGGCAAGAGTCCTATGACCAAATAAAAGCTATTGCCACTGCTACATCCATGCTAATATAATTCAGGCGAGGACTTGACGTTTTCAATAGTTTTGAGCCAAACTCATGGCTGATTATAGATGATTTAGCTGAATCCATTGAACAGTTTTTGCAGGAAATGCTACGACTGTTTACTGTTCGCTCTCATCATGAACACATTTCCATAACCCTAGTTCTAAAAATATTCATCAGGGTATCAAAAATAATTCATCAGAGTACGTCTATGAGGACCCATGGTTTGATCTGCACCGTCTATATTATCTACCGAGTTGTTCGTGATTCAAGTTCTCTAATAACTCTCAATAAACAAATATATCCAGGTGGCCCTAAATTTCTTCTTTCATTGTACAGTCAGGTGACAAATAAGCCTTACGGGTACATTTTGCTGGATCTTAATCAGAATAGACCTGAGGATTTACGTGTAGTCACAGATATTTTCGGCAAAAAAATTACTGTATATCTTCCGGTGAACAGTAGAAAGGGCTATTAGTTGCCATCATGACACTGAAGAAACTACACAAAAATAGACACTTATTTTCCGTTCTAAGCACTTCCAAACCCCCACTCAGGAAGGCCATACTCAAACATGGTGTTGACAAAGAATTTATTAATCTAATATCTGAACTTTGTTTAAATTTACCTAAGGGCAATGTACACTTGCCAGAAGGTGTTAGACAACAGACAAAGCAACATAGTTCCGCTGTACGTGCCTTGGCATGCAAAAACAAAGGAAAAGATTTTAAAAGAAAACGTCTCCTTCAAGCGGGCGATACTTTTCTTACACTTTTACTACCACTAATCGCAGGACTTGTAAACAGTTTTCTATAGATCTCTAAACCCTATAAATTGACTCCAATAGAACTTGTCCTTTCACCAATTGAACACTTTGAGGACAATCTAAGCAAATTCATTAATGATGAAAATAATGCCGATGATAAAAAGCTAGTTTTACTTCAAGATGCACTTCGTCGTGTGGACAAACATAGACCGTAAAGTGAGAGATCTGCCGCCGTCAATGTCACTGATCCCCACTCCCCACCCCAAAAAAGAAAACATCTCCTCAAGCTTCTGCAGCAAAGAATAAGCAAAATTAAAGGAGAAGGAATTGAATTCAATAGTGACATCAATTGGAAACCTATTGCCACTGACCTATCGGGAACAGAGTAAAAGAGTATTAACATATCTAATGTTGGAAAGTGGTGATGATTATCAATTTCGAGTCGATAGCCCGGGGAAACGAATTATAATTCAGGGAAAAAGTTATAATCTACTCGATCTAATTTGTGATATGTTTGCAAATCATAAAGGACTATTATCATTTGACAATAATCTATACAGCTTTCTAAACACATAAAACCTCCCCAAAAGTCTTATTGGCAATAATCAAATTCTAAAGAAATTAAGGGAATGTAGTAGAGGTGTCAGCCCTCTAACAACGCCATTTAAAAAAGAAGAAGAAGAAGAAGAAGATTTTAAATCAATCTTGGAAAATACTAGCACTCCTAATAGTAGCAGCAATGATTTGATAACACCGACGATGACGGCTAGAAAAAAGCGAAGACGTATTGATATCAACTCAACGTCACAAGCACCACCCTCCAGTGTGCAAAAGGGTAGTGGGCATTACACTACGTGTTTGCGTCGGATGAAGTTTTAAAACATGTCTATGAAAATATTGGTGAAGTGGGAAGTCTAATCTCCCCCACAACACTTTCTAAAGTTGCCTCTGACGTCGGTGGCAACAGCAGCAGCAGCACTTTAAAAAATGCAAAAGAGTATCTAGAAAATGAACCGAGCTACACTCTGCATCGGAATCGCAGGCTTCATGGCAAACAATATCGACAAACTAAAACCTCTTTCCCACTACATATAATGCAAACATACTGCATATAATGCAAACTCTAGATGAGATTCAAAAACGGTACAATACACCCTACAAATATATTCTAGTGGCAATCAGTGTCTTTAGTCATTATGCATATGCCATTCTATTGCAATCAAAGAGAGGTGTTGAAGTTACTCAGGCTTTAGAAAGTATTCTTGAACATGATAACTCTATAAACATTCAAAGTGATCTAGGTAGCGAATATATTAATCCACATTTGCGAAATGCCCTATTGAAATATAATACAAAGCTCTATCATAGTCACAGTCCGATAAAGGCTGCATTGGCTGAACAATTGCTAAGAACAATTTGTCTATTAATTTCGAGGTATTGTACGCTGAAACATACTGCTCCTTTTATTCATGATTTAGATAAAATCATGCAAATGTATAACCAACGACCTCATCGATCACTGTCCTATGTTAGCCCTCAGGAAGTTCATTGCAGTGAAAATACAATTGACACTTTTTTTAAATAATATTCCAGTGAAAAAACAAAAAAATGTGAAGAAACATTCAATGTTGGCGATACTTTTCGAACTAATAGAACCATAATTTTTGAAAGGGGAATTATTTATGGAGCACTGAACTTTTTAAAGTGTCAAAAATCCTAGACCCCGAACCCATGACATATCGTCTGCGAGACACCAAAGATGATGAGATCTACGACGGTTTTTATGAATATGAACTACAAAAAGTTAGAAAGAGTAGTGAAATTTATCAAATTGAAGAGATATTAAAGAGCCGTACTCGCAGGGGCAAGAGACATTTGCTTGTTCATTAGCTAGGATACAACTCCAATTTTGATTCTTAGGTTGCAGTTGTATACACTAACAATGCCCAAGGATGTCTATGTGACATTCAAGTCCAATGTTTCCGACCCTCCCTACAATTATTTGAATAAAACTAGTGATTTTTGGACGAAGTTCTCTCCCACTATCAAATTCGATGGCGCTTATGAAGTGGCTCTTGTCGCCTGTATTCTCAAAAATACCTATAATAGAGCCACTATCGAGTGGCTCTTGTCACCTGTGTTCTCAAAAATACCTGTGATATCCTGCGAAAAGATCGCAAATATGATATAAAAATTAGACCCTATTATGGACCGCCAGCCGTTAGCGAACAACATAAAATTCAAAGGATCAATTGGTAGGATTATCCATATGTTGAATTACCATACGAGGAACTCACTTGTATCAATGATTTATGTCGTTCTATCAACAAAAGAATCTTCCGCTCTTAAAAAAGGAGCCTTTCCTTTCAACTATTTAAAGGAAGAGGGCAAGATCTACATTAGTTCACCCATTGACAGTGAAAAGGTTATTCTCAAAAATAATCTAAAAGATATTCTTGGCTTTAAAATTAATATAATAAATGGTAAAAGTGCCGGAAACACTAATGTTATTTTTGCTGACTACCCCCCTGCCTTTTCCACGGACACTTGTATGGCAATAGCAATGTTCCCTTTTTGGCAATGAAAGTTCTTGGCAATAGCAATGTTCCCCTCCTATGAGTTCTTGAACGAAAAACCAATCAAGGTCATATTCATCATTACAATATAAAGCATCACTAGTATATCCCCGCAAACACTTCCTATTTGGAACTCTGCCAGTTAACACTAAGAACTAAATTAGGTGATTCCCTAGAAATATCAAAAGGTTTGGCAGTGATTACATGCTATTTTCAACCCATTGTTGTCGGTGTTCAAAAACAAGATGTCTAATTGAAAAGTGGTATTCATTTGTCCTGATGTAGACTACTGTGTTAATACTCTGGGTCCAAGACAACTGGGCAATTGAATGGATTATTACAAAGGTCGTTCATCAATGTCTGGCTGTGGTCTTGGCAGTTGGCTTGCTAAGCTGTTTCGCTCTGCACTACCTCTGGCTAAAAAATATATTGTACCGGCTGCGACAGATTTTGTATCCTCTACACTATACGATTGGAGTTTTGGCAAGGATTTAAAAAAAAAGTGCTTCGGAAAATCTTAGGTCCAGTGCGTGAACCCTTGGCGAGCAATTGAAATCTCAACAAAATGGAAAAGGTTTAAAAAGGATGAGAAACAGCGCACCGCTCATCAGTCTCTACTCAGGTCAGAAACGAAAGACATCACCTCTGTCAAAGAAAAGAAGGAAAAAGACCACGCTTACAATAGATAGAAGAAGAAGCCCCAGGAAGAGAATTGATAGATCGAAACTGGATTTCTTTTCATAGACCGAACAATGGCATATCTACCGCATAAGGATTCTCATCCTTCAATCCCTTGATCTTTAAATCTATTCAATGCAGAAAATGTTGATGCGAGTGTAAAACATGGATATTATGAACAATTTTATCCACAACAACGGCTCTCCGATAATATCGACTTTCAAATTTATTCCAATAAGGACTACTTTATAGACCAGTCTTCGACATTTATAGATTTACACATGATAGTCAAGAAATCCGACAATGGAATGCCAATTCGTGCTGATGGAAAATCCTATAAAAATTGCATATTACATAATTTATTTCGTCAAATCAGTGTCTACATAAATGGCACACTGGTGAGCACAAGCAACAATCTCTCAAATTATACAAGCTATATGCAATTCATGTTGATATTACCCAAGTCATACAAGGAATTGCGAGGCATCTCCAATGGATAGGAATATATTACAGATACTGAAAGTACAGATGCACTTTAAAATGCTACAACTAGTGAATTACATCTAGTTGGAAAAATATATCATGAGATATTTAATATACCCCAATGGCTACCACCAAATATTAAAGTGGATATAAAATTGACTCTTGCCCCATCCAATTTCATTTTACGAAAGGAACTTCCTGACAATCCTGATGTAACTCTCACCCTCACCTCGGTTATTATACATGTACAAAAGCAGCAGGTTATGAGTTCTGTTGCTTTGACAGTGGAAAAACTGAGAGCCAGGGGAAATAATATTAAACATTTTGTTCCTCATGCAATCACCAATCAACGTCATATTGTCAAAGGCTCACGCATCTTCACCGACTCATTCTTTATCAATGGCGAAATTCCATCAAAATTAACAATGGGATTTGTAAAAAGCGGTAGCACAATAGAATCGCGGACTGGCTGCCCACATAAAATTGAAATGTTTGGGATTTCATCTCTTGTCTGCAAAGTAAATAGAATTTCACTCTACAATCTATCTTTTGATAAATCCCATAGGACATTGTATGAGTTGACAATGAAAACCCTAGATCATGATTCAAAACTATCTGAAAATGGTATAACCGAAGATTTGTTCGCTAAAACACATGGTATCATTGTACTAGACCTGTCTGGCACTCAAGATATTAGTATAATACGAACGGGAAGTTTGCGTTTAGAGTGTACATTCGCCAAACCATTACCTGAGAGTATCGCACAAATCTAGTTAAATCAATTGGAAACCTATTGGAAAATCACTCCCGAAGGCAGTATTCTACTAGACCTTGCACCATGAATGCTAGTCAAATACTCAGTGTATTTAATATGGACCCCTGCTTGTCCAAATACATATCCTATTGTCTACCATTGGACTTCTTTTGAAAAATTCAAAGTGTAAACAATACCCTAATCATTGTTAATAACGGTCGGTCGACTGTGAATACCGGCCATTGGCTGTGCATCTTTCAAACAATGAAGACTATTGAATTTTTTGATCCTCTCGGCCTACCCTATACATTCTACACTCCACACATCAGCAACTATATTGAAAGCAATGGGAAAACTATTATTCAAAATCGGAAGAGAGCGCAGGATCTGACAACTGAAAGTTGCGGTTTTCATGTGGTACTATATTTCGTCTTCAGATGTAGCGGTTATACTTACAAGCAGTTTCTCGACATTTACGTAGACAATCCATGTCTGAACAACTTTATGGTGGAAAATATGCTCTAAGACCTAGATAATATTGATTTTAGTGCCCAACGAGTAAAGTGTTTTAAAAATGTATGTAAATTTGTTTATTAATAAAAAAATGTATATACACAAGAACAGCGTCTTTATTCTTCACTTTAGATTTCTTCTTCTGATGTGTATAGGCAACTGTCGAGAACCACTAATGCTGTTAGATCATTTGAATTCACTGTATATTGCTCTTAATTGGCTGCAAAGTCAGGGTCATATTTTCTACAGTAGAATGTAACATCACTCTTATCGTATGTCTTTGTATAGTCTATGATCTTATTTTCATTCATATTGTGAAATTCACGTGTTTCAATTTTTCTAGTTGAAGCAATATCACATACAGTGTTTTCAAGTGGTGAATCACATTCTGTAACAGCCAAAAAAAATCATTAGGTTTATAGTCATAATAGGCAGTGTCGTCACAACGATGACGTAGAAACCAAATTGTCTTGTTACCCCTACAGTTGAATCGTAGACCTGATTCTTCCTCCCAAAATAATTTAAAACCACGACGATACGAATCTCGTAGAAATAAACTAAAATCTCGTTTAGGGTTCTTTCGGATCATACCAGGATAAGAATTCTCCCACTGATCACATCCGTCATAGTGGCAATTGGAGCATAGTTGCCCTCTAGGGTGAGAGTCACAAATCTCTTTAAGACATGAATCAAAACCTTTAATTTGTACTGTATATCCTCTTTGTAATTTATACGAATTGTATAATTTGCACTTTTCATTATACTCATCAATAATTGTACAATTCTCACATGATGATTAACTGACAAGAGTGTACATACATAATGGACTTGTATAGAACATTGTTTTGTTTCCGGTGTCAACTCTCCCACAACTAAAAACAAATTGATCCATGTTCGATAAATTCAGAGTGGGATAGGAGAGAGAGAGGAGTAACTCTGTGACGTTACATGATCTGTTTTGAAGAGAGAGTCAGCTACAAATAATTTATGGCAATGTATTCAAAAGTGAATCCCATGAAATTATTCTGCTTCATTTCAATTAATATATCAATAAATTGAGTAAAAGCATTTGAGTCACGTCTTAAAAGCTTCATACAATAGTCCCGCGGGGGAGAATCATTTCCCATTATATTGTCAAGTGTTCCCTGAGAAAATATCATCCGTTGAAGAGATAACTCGAGAAAATCGTCATCTAGAATCAAACATTTTCCATGATCACAAGATTCGATTTAATTTTCTCTTTCTCAAATTCATTCATTTTTCAATCCTAACACTCTCACTGCTGACTCTAGACAAACCACGATTCGTTCTACGTCAAGAACATTTGATAACCTACTTTAAAAATTCTAACAAAAAGAAAGGGGACATTTTTGATTTCAAAAACAATTTTATTTTGTGTATATAATTACAACAATAATATATTACACATATACAATCACCGATATAACTTATTGTCCTCTATATGTTTCACTATTGCATTTAAAGCACTTTGAAGTCTATGTATATGTACTACATCGACTTTCGCAGCGAAGCATAATTGGTCCTCCAATTTAAATTTGCTCAAAGATAGCATGTCTCTTGCATATACTTCTTCCCACTCGAGATCCTCTCGTGATTTCTGCCGCAATGTTTGTTGCTCTTTTATCGTTGCTGCTGCTACCAGCTCCACTATCAACTTCTAATAGTGTAAAAATTCCACCCATTATTGCAAATATATATCTTGCCAAATAAATAAACGAGTAAAGTCAAACTGTTCTCACTCCTTGAATTCTATTCTCACACTAATAACAACTATACTGAAAATCCTTGCTTATATTAGTTGTGTCGCTTGATAATACCTCTTGGGGCTATTGCGTAAATCCATGACTGAAATTCCCAGAAATCTGTTCTGATGTCACTTAGCCCAGTATTTCTAGCTCTGTGACTGGCCTAGAAAGAGGCACGTGATCTTGTTCGCCCTTTTGTTAGCCCTGTGTAGCAATGACCCCCTCTACTGAGATGGGGCCAGATTTCCAGGCATTATTTAAAAAACGATCAGAAATTAAATTAAAAAAAAAAATTTCGACTGAACATATGGAGCAACTTAAAAAGTTAAAAGGAACAGAAATTATTACGTATATAAAGGGGGTTCCCCCTCCTCAACACCACGCTCTTTACGCTAAAGTTTTTTAGTACTTTTAAAAAAGCGTCTTATTCTTCGAATTAAACGGACCTTGTGATTTCAGGAGTCATTATTAAAGAATTGCGACAATTTTCAAACTTTAGTGTGAAGAGCAAGGTGTTGAAAGGGGGGCAATCCCTTTATATACGTAATAATCTATGTTAGTTTTAACTTTTAATGTTGCTCGATATTTTCAGTCGAAAAAACTTGTTTTTTATTTAATTTCTGATCGTTTTTTAAATAATGCCTAGACTTCTGGCCCCACCACCACGGAGAAACCCCCTCCTCGTGGTAATATTATCTACAGAATTCAATCTCGGTGAAACTTTACCCTGTACAATTACTCTTAACCACTCTGCGTGTAAAATTGAGACGGAAAAGAGAAAGCAAAGCATATACAAAGAATTTTGTATAAAAATTCCGGCAAATTCCCCTGACAAGTTCACTCCCTGGAAACTTCCCTCCCCTTGGAGGATTCCCCTCGTGGAAAAATAACCCAGCAGAAAATTTGTCCCCCACCCACCCAAAAATTTATGCCCACAACCCAATAACAAATACTATGCGCAAACAATGGGAAATTTTTTTAACTTAAAGATCTTTCCTTTGGGGCTGTGGGGGGGATTTTATACCAAAAGGCATAGTTATTGGGCCTTTCAACTATGATGAACAAAATGCTATATCAAAATTTTGATCGGACGATTTTGGGGAAAAGGGGCGGGGCCTAGTTTCCCTCCAATTTTTTGGTCATCTAAAAAGGGCACTAGAAATTTTGAGTTTTTTCGAATGAGCAATCTCCCGATATTCTAGGACCACTGGGTCGATGCGATCACTTTGGGGAAAACAAAAAGAACAAAAAACAAATAAACACGCATCCTTGATCGTTCTTCTGGCAAAAAAAAACACAAAATTCCATATTTTTGCCGATAGAATCTTAAAACCTGTATAGTAGGGCTCAGTGAATCTGACGGTGTGATTTTCATTGATATCACTTGACTTTTAAAGGGGTGTTTCTCTCTTTTTCGAAAATCAGGAAAATTTTCTCAGGATCGTAACCTTTGATGAGTAAAACTAACCTTAATAAAATTATATATTTGAAATCAGCATAAAAAGCCAATTCCTTTGATATATCTATTAATATCAAAATTGCTTTTTTAGAGTTTCGGTTACTATTGAGCCGGGTTGCTTCTTAGTTACAGTTCGTTACTACAAACTGTTTAATATGTGAAAGTTCTATTAGTCATTAAAGCTTTCTATCGATATGTTCTTTTCCAGATTATAATTTAGAGGTAAAAATAGCCCATCACTGCTGAGAGGGGCTATTGCTTGTCTGATTAAGAAGTCTCTGAATTATTAATTAAGGAATGATATTGATGTTTGGATTGAAGGTCAGTTTGAAAGTTTATGTATATGAGTTGAACTTGGGGGGGGGGGGTATTTTTTTGCTGTGGACAAGGCTTCATGTGCTAGTTGGATTGATGTTTTGCAGGGTTTTGAGGAGCTAATGCGCGGGATGTCTCGTTCGCGATTGGCTGAAAAATACAGACAAGCTTCTTTTTCGCTTTAGTCTATGTAGATACCTGAAGTTTTTACGTGGCTTTCCCTTTTATCTACAAAACAAATTTGTTTTATATTAATGTCTTGTCAATGCCTCTGTTTTGTTTGTCCCTGGGTTAGAAAACGATCAACTGAAAACCACTAAATCATTTCGTTTTGATCCATGCCACAATTGAATATGTCATTTTGAATTGTGTCACAAAGATTGTGACATCCCACCTTGAGGTTTGAATGATAGTGACTGTTTCTAGTAATTAATTAAAAAAAACTTTCCGAAAAATAATTTGTTCAAAGTAAAGTAAAGGCCATTTTAAACTTAAGCTCAGCAGATACAAATACCTTTTAAAATTCAAACTCAAAACGACCAGAAATTACTATTAAATAATAAATGAAACCCAAAACGAACAGAAATTAAATAAACAATCATAGCAAAAACATACAACAAGTAATACTATAAATGAATAAATAGATCTTAAAGCGATTAATGTTTAGATTGAATATGAAAATCAAGCTTAAAACGAAAAAAAATTATTTTCCTATTGAAGTATAAATGAAATTTAAAACGAACAGAAATTAAATAAACAAAAGTCTAGCCACCAGAATTTTTGTTATGTTTGAACTATTTTAAAAAAATTGCTATCTTAAAATTTTTATTGGAAGCATTTGGGAAAAAAGATTTGGGGGGGGAGCTGGTTACCCTCCAATATCTTTTGATGCTTAAAAGATGAACTAGAACTTTCAATTTGCAATCAAATGAGCCCTCTCCGAAGTTTATACGAGCATTCTTTCCATAAGAACCATATATGCCCCCAGAGCATAACTTATAACCCTTGCCCCTGAAGACTGTGGGGGTTGTGTCCTGCTCGAACATGTAATTTCCACAACTTTCAACTACGTTCAACAAACCGGCTATATCTAAATTTTGATTGGATGTGTTTGGGGAAATGGTGGGCGTGGAAGGGGTGTTAGTTGCCTTCCAATCACTTTCAACTATTAAAAAGGGAACTAGCCATTTAAATTTCCAATCCAATGAACCCTTTCTGAACTTTCTACGACACCACTATATATGCAAAACCTTATATGCCCCCAAGGCATAATTACATATGTGTATAATTACAGATAGGAATATATTACAGATACTGATAGTACAGATGCACTTAAAAATGCTACAACTAGTGAATTACATCTAGTTAGAAAAACATATCATGAGATATTTAATATTCCCCTCATGGCTACCACCAAATATTAAAGTGGATATAAAATTGAAGCTTGCTCCACCCAATTTTATTTTACGAAAGGAACTTCCCGCCAATCCTCATGTAACTCTCACCCTCACCTCGGCTATACTACATGTACGAAAGCAGCAGGTTATGAGTTCTGTTGCTTTGGCAGTTGAAAAACTGAGAGCCAGTGGAAATAATATTAAAATATTTGTTCCTCGTACAATCACCAATCAACGTCATATTGTCACAGGCTCACGCACCTTCACCGACTCATCCTTTATCAATGGCGAAATTCCATCAGAATCAACATTGGCATTTGTTAAAAGCGCTAGCGCAATAGAATCGTGGACTGGCTGCCCACATAAATTTGTGATGTTTGGGCTTTCATCTCTTGTCTGCAAAGTAAATAGAATTCCACTCTACAGTTTATCTTTTGATAAATCCTATAGGACATTGTATGAGTTGACAACGCAAACCCTAGATCATGATTCACAACTATTTGAAAATGGTATAACCGAAGAAATGTTCACTAAAACACATGATATCATTTTGCTAGACCTGTCTGGCACTCAAGATATGAGTATAGTACGAACGGGAAAGTGCGTTTAGAGTGTACATTTGCCGAACCATTACCTGAGATTATCGCAAAAATCTCGTTAAATAAATTTGAAACTTATTGGGAAATCACTCCCGAAGGCAGTGTTCTACTAGACCTTGCACCATGAACGCTAGTCAAATAATCAGTGTATTTAATATGACCCTACATGTCAAAATACAGATCCTATTGTCTACCATCGGACTTCCTTGGAAAAAATTCAAAGTGCAAACTACCCTAATCATTGTTTATAACAGTCGGTCGACTTTGAATACCGGCCATTGGCTGTGCATCTTTCAAACAATGAAGACTGTTGAATTTTTTGATCCTCTCGGCCTACCCTATACATTCTACACGCCACACATCAACAACTATATTGAAAGCAGTGGGAAAACTATTATTCAAAATTGGAAGAGAGTGCAGGATCTGACGACTAAAAGTTGCGGTTTTCATGTGCTAATATATTTCGTCTTCAGAGGTCGCGGTTATACTTACTAGCAGTTTCTCGACATTTAAGTAGACAATCCATGTCTGAACGACTTTATGGTGGAAAATATGCTCTCAGACCTGTATAATATTGATTTTAGTGCCCTACGAGTAAAGTGTTTTAAAAATGTATGTAAATTTGTTTATTAATAAAAAAAAGTATATACACAACAACAATGTCTTTATTCTTCACTTTAGATTTCTTCTTCTGCTGTATAAAGGCAACTGTCGAGAGCCACTAATGCTGTTAGATCATTTGAATTCACAGTATATTGCTCTTAATTGGCTGCAAAGTCAGGATCACATTTTCTACAGTACAATGTAACTTCACTCTTATCGTATGTCTTTCCATCGTCAATGATCTTATTTGCATTCATATTGTGAAATTCACGTGTTTCAATTTGTCTATTTAAAGCAATATCCCACACAGTGTTTTCAAGTGGTGAATCACATTCTGTAACAGCCAAAAAAAATCACTAGGTTTATAGTCATAATAGGCAGTGTCGTCACAACGATGACGTAGAAACAAAATTATCTTGTTACTCCAGCAGTTGAATCATAGACCTAATTCTTCCTCCCAAAATAATTTAAAGCCACGACAATACCAATCTCGTAGAAATAAACCAAAATGTCGTTTAATGTTCTTTCGAATCATACCAGGATAAGTATTCTCCCACTGATCACATTTGTCTCAGTGGCAATTGGAGCATAGTTGCCCTCTAGGGTGAGAGTCACAAATCTCTTCAAGACATGAATCACAGCCTTTAATTTTTACTGCAAATCCTCTATGTAATTTACACGAATTGCATAATTTGCACTTTTCATTATACTCATCAATACTTGTACAATTCTCACATGATGATTAACTGCCAAGAATGTACATACATAATGGACATGTATAGAACATTTTTTTGGTTTCCGGTGTCAACTCTCTCACAGCTAAAAGGAAATTGATCCATGTTCGATAAATTCCGAGGGGGATAGGAGAGAGAGAGAGGAGTAACTCTGTAACGTTAAATAATCTGTTTTGAAGAAAGAGTCAGCTACAAAGAATTTATGGCTATGTATTCAAAAGTATATCCCACGATATTATTCGGCTTTGTTTCAATTAATACATCAATAAATTGAATAAAAGCATTTGAGTCACGTCTTAAAAGCTTCATACAATAGTCCCACGGGGGAGAATCATTTCCCATTATATTGTCAAGTGTTCCCTGAGAAAATATCATCCGTTGAAGAGATAACTCGAGAAAATCGTCATCTAGAATAAAAATTTTTTCCATGATCACAAGATTCGACTTAATTCTCTCTTTCTCAAATACATTCATTTTTCAATCCCAACTCTCTCACTGCTGACTCTAGACTAACCATAATTCGTTCTACTTCAAGAATATTTGATAACCTACTTTAAAAAATCTAACAAAAAGAAAGGAGACATTTTTGATTTCAAAACAGTTTTATTGTGTGTATATAATTACAACAATAGTATATTACACATAAAAAATTACCGATATAACTTATTGTCCTCTATATAATTCACTATTGCATTTAAAGCACTTTGAAGTCTATGTATATGTACTATATCGACTTTCGCAGCGAAGCATAATTAGTCCTCCAATTTAAATTTGCTCAAAGATAGCACGTATCTTGCATATACTTCTTCCCACTCGAGACAAAGTCGAGATCCTCTCGTGATTTCTACCGCAATGATTGGTGCTCTTGTATCATTGCTGCTGCTACCAGCTCCACTATCAACTTCTAATAGTCTAAACATTCCACTCACTATTGCAAATACATATCTTGCCAAATAAATTATCGAGTAAAGTCAAATTGTTCTCACTCCTTGAATTCTATTCTCACACTAATAACAACTATACTGAAAATCCTTCCTTATATTAGTTGTGTCGCTTGCTAATACCTCTTTGGGCTATTGCGCAAATCCAAAGCTGAAATTCCCAGAAATCTGCTCTGATGTCACTTAGCCCAGTATCTCTAGCTCTTTGACTGGCTTAGAAAGAGGCACGTGATCTTGTTCGCCCTGTTGTTAGCCCTGTGTAGCAATGCCCCCTCTACTGAGATGGGGCCAGATTTCCAGGCATTATTTAAAAACCATCAGAAATTATATAAAAAAAAGTTTTTTCGACTGAACATATGGAGCAACTTAAAAAGTTAAAACGAACAAAAATTATTACGTACATAAAGGGGGTTCCCCCTCCTTAACACCTAACTCTTTACGCTAAAGTTTTTCAGTACTTTTAAAAAAGCGTCTTATTGTTCTAATTAAACAAACCTTGTGTTTCAAGAGTCATTATTAAAGAATTGCGACAAATTTCAAACTTTAGTGTAAAGAGCAAGGTGTTGAAAGGGGGGCAACCCCTTTATATACGTAATAATCTCTGTTCGTTTTAACTTTTAATGTTGCTCTATATTTTCAGTCGAAAAAATTATTTTTTATTTAATTTCTGATCGTTTTTTAAATAATGCCTAGAAATCTGGCCCCACCTCCACGGAGAAACCCCCTCCTCGTGGTAATATTATCTAGAGAATTCAATCCCGGTGAAAATTTACCCTGGACAATTACTCTTGACCACTCTGCGCGTAAAATTGAGAGGCGAAAAGAGAAAGCAAGGCATATAAAAAGAATTTTGTATAAGAATTCTGGCAAATTCCCCTGACAAGTTCACTCCCTGGAAACTTCCCTCCCCTTGGAAAATTCCCCCGTGGAAAAATACCCAGCAGAAAATTTGTTCCCCCCACCCAAAAACTTATGCCCACATCCCAATAACAAATACTATGCGCAAACAATGGGCAAATTTTATAACTTAAAGACCTTTCCTTTGGGGCTGTAGGGGGGCTCATGAGTAGTAATGGTTCAATCTATTCAAGCGCAGTGTCCCCCCATATAGCTATAACAGTTACAAGCAGAGTGTCTACCATCATACAAGCAGACAGTGCAATGACCGGATTCAACTACCATGAAAAATTCGTGCTGATCTCTGTTAAAAGTCGTGCGTGTTTTCATGCTAGTGATTCGTTTCCTTTGTATGAAGTTGTGAAATTCTTTCTGTCATTTAATTTGTTAAGTGTGATTGACTTATGTTTAACCTTGAACACGGATATAAAAACTCTGGCAATTTGTTATTTTCTCATTTCAGAATTGACATTTGAAATATAATGATGCATTCAAATAAAAGGAATATTGACGAAATCTACACGCAAGAAGTAAGTTATTCCTTTATATTCTTAGTGGGTAAAGAAATTAATTCTACCAAAATTTATACAGAGCCTATTATAGTTAACAGATTGTTAAATATTTTTTGAACCTGGATCTCCAGAGATCGATAAAGAGCAATATAAAAACATGAAAAAAGTATGTAAACACTGCATTTAAATGGCTTGCGAGCTTAGCACATGACGTAAATCATACCTATTTTTTATTCCGGCCCACAGTTCCCAACATTCGTTCCCCACCCGCCCAAAGTGCCACAGTCGTCCACCCCCCCTCCCTCCAAACCCTTCCCTCCAACCCCCCCCTCCCCCCCCTACCCCTCCTCCCCCCCCCAATTTTTTTTTACTTTTCTTTTAACTTTTTTCAACTGTTTTTTACATCTCTTAGAATGTCATGAAACACACTTAAAACATAAGAAACTCACATTTAATATTTTCCAACTTCAAAATGGGAATGATATAGATATGTGTGTTGCGACTTTTACTATTAGAAAAATAATGTTTGTAGTGACCATTTTTTTTCTGAGTTTTTTTTTATTTTTTTTCGGACATTTTTTTTTAACTTTTTTTTAACTTCTTTTTTTAAACTTTTTTTAAACTTTTTTTTACATCTCTTAGAATGTCATGAAACACACTTAAAACATAAGAAATTCACATTTAATATTTTCCAACTTCAAAATGGGAATGATATAGATATGTGTGTTGCGACTTTGACTATTAGAAAAATAATGTTTGTAGTGACCATTTTTTTTTTTTGACAGTTATTTTTTAACTTTTTTTTCTGACAGTTTTTTTTAACTTTTTATTCAACTTTTTTTTACATCTCTTAATCATATCAGAAAAATAGAATGAAATTTTTAATTTTAATTTTAAAAAGCTTATTCTTGTGTATACTATTGATGACCTTGTGTCTCCGGCGTTTACCCTGTATTTATGTCTATTTTGTACAGATATTTTAAAATTAAACCTTGAACCTTTAACCTTGAGGACTGATGGTTCTCTTTCAAGATTTTTTTCATGAAAAACAAACTTTTTTTTAGGATTTTCCAGAGCTCCCCCTACCCATTAAGAAGATAAAAAGGGGTGAAGCGACTCCAGTGGTCATTTCAAACAGACCGACGGTTATACAACACGGTCGTAAGTCGAATTCATTAATACCATCAACTAAGGAAGTATGTTCGCATGATAGTGTTATTGTAGCATTGAATGCTGACAAGGAGAAGTATTTAAAATATGAAATAAGTACAAGTGGTAGCACCATCGGAAACGTATGCGTGTATTGTCATGACAGTAAGGAATTAAATTTCGTTGGAGTACCAAAAAAATTCAACTCTTATGATGGTGGATATGCGAGATTGAGATCTCCGGAGATGATTGCACTCAAAGAGAATGCCAACATAAAAATAATAGTTGATGAAGAAGGGCATCTTCTTGCTAGTGCTTGTGGTAACATGTTACCCAGTGTTAAACCATATCGTCAGCTTTAGGTTCTTAGCATTCAAATGAAAGCAAAGACGAAAAGAAAGGCCTACTCTTCTGCTAATATCATAAACCATATCTTGTCTACGTACCGGAACTGTTACCTGTGTAAAAATAGTATGATAATAGACAGTGAAGTTCCCAGAAAAATAAAAAAGGTATTGGCAGGAAATATCACTAAGGAATATAAAGATGAATCGATGAAAAACAAAGTACCAGCAAACGTTACTGCCATTGATCAAACAGTCAATGAACCAAATAATACTAAAGACGAAAAGCATATTGAGCCTGTCGATGACACACCTGTAAAAATTGTGTATGACTCAAAATGGAACAATGATTATTCTACTGATTACGAACTAAGAGAAGACAACAGCTATAGTATCAAGAGAGAACATGGTGAACCATTTTATGGAACAGATTCAAAATGACCAGGGTTATTCATTATTATTAATAATGTATAATAACAATATATTTTTTGTATTAATATTCTACATGACATTATTTCATTAAAAATATGTTATGCATTACATTGTTATGTGTTCATTATTTTTAATAATGAACTGACATACAAAGCAACAATCACAGGCATTGAGATAGACAAACATCTACCCAGACACATAGGCGAGGAGAGCGAGAGTGACAAAAACACATATAAATATATAGATTCAGACATACAAAGGAATACAAAGGAACATACAAAGGAACAATAAGCATGATAATGATGTAGTTTTTTATAATTCTAAGATAAAACAAGCGATTGATAATATAAAGAGGGATTTTGTAATTGTACCCATTGATTAAGCAAATAATAATTTTGCAATAATTTGTCAGAAGCTTTATTGTGATGTTTTAACAAAGGAGCTTAGTACAACAAATACATATAAAAAGGTTCAAGATGTTAATAATAGTCTATTGATTGGAATAGAGGATATTTTTTTTTTTAATTTAATATTAAGGTTAATGATAATGATAAGAATTTTCCGTTTTTATATTGGACGGCAAAATTTCATAAAAATCCCCCGAAACCACGCTTTATTGCGGGTGCAGCAAGGTGCCCGACCAGAGTTGCGGCCACTGACCTTTCGTGTATTTTAGGAGAAATTAAAAATAAATTTGAGGCATATTCTCGGGAATTAAAAAATTTTCTAAGTTTAATCCATACTGGAGTGTTAATAATTCGCTGCAAGTAATAGACTCTCTTGCTTTAGTTTCAGCCAAAAAGTGGACTCGTTTGATTTCACTACATTATATACAAATTTACCCATTAATTTAGTATTTATAAATTTAAAAAAGATTATTAAGAAAGCTTTCCTTTTGTCTAATTTGCCGTTTTTAAAAATTGATACGTATAATAAGAAGGCGAGATGGGCTAATTATTTTAATAGTACCACTAGCTCAAGATGTTATAGCCTAGACATGATTTTTGATATACTAGAATTTGTTCTATTTAATACGTATATAAAATATAATGGTAATCTATATAATCAAAGTAATGGAATTCCTATGGGGGGTAATGCCAGTCCAGTTATAGCGGACCTATTTTTAAATCATTTAGAATATGATTATATGATGGATAAAAAGAATCCAAGTAATATAAAGTATTTGCTCTCAAATAATAAAATATATTTAGATGACCTTCTGGTGATAAATTGTTCAAATTTTTTAGAGATTTCAAGTAAAATATATCCACCAGAGTTAAAGCTGAAATCCAGTAATGGAAATGGCAAATATGACCATTTTCCAGATTTAGAGATTAATGTGGCACCTAATAATACAATAATTTTTAGAATATATAATAAAACAGACGATTTTAATTTTGAACTAGTCAATTTTCCATTTCCAAAAAGTAGTATTCATTCGAATATAACATATTCATCGTATTTTTCCCAACTATTTAGATATGCAAGAATTTGTACTAATTACATCGATTTTAGAAATAGATGTATGTTACTTAGCAAGAAGCTAATCGTAAGAGGTTTTTCCGCCAATAAACTTGCTTGGCAATTTAAAAAGCTTTGTTTTAAGTATAATCAGCTTTTACAAAAGTGTAATAAAAGTTATCAAGATATCTTGAATGATATTTTACGGTAACTTTTTGAAGGAATCTGGTTTATCTTCCCTTTAGTTTAGGGTAGATTGCGACACATGTGGTAAAGATTAAGGTGTGATATTCGGAATTTAATTCTTAGAATTTGAGTGAGAGTGAAATTGTTCCGGGGGGAGGGCTAGTGCTATTTATTTATTTGTATTTAAATCGGCTGAAGGTTTGGCTTTCAGTGTTATTGGAAGGTTGGTTAAGGATGTTGAAATAATTTTTCTGGGATATATATTTTTATTTTTTAGATATTTTGAATTTTGTTTATGTTTATTCCATAGGTGTCACTACATAGGGGTATGCCAGATTATGGCATGGCGTGCTCATATTGCCTGGGTAATGAAATTTAAGCGCCGAAACCCATTTAGGCAATGAGTTTTCATCTGATGAGCCCCGATATGTGGTGATCACCTTAGGAATATAATGTTTTTGTAGATTTAAGGTGTTATAGCTTGGTTTCGGAACATTGACGTATACTTATTGATGCTGACTTTGCTATATTTTGGACTTGATTTTCGGATTGTCGGATTGGATATACTGTTTTGTCCTGGGGAACTGGATGGATGAGTAGGGTCTAGACCTTGTTCAAGTGCTCATTTATTTCAGTTACAAAAGTAGGAAGACGGTTTTTTTTTTTTTTTTTTTTTTTTTTAGCCAAGTAATTACCGTAGTACATTATATAGATTCTGACATACAAATCGACAAAGACAGGCATTGAGATAAGCAAACATCCGCCCAGACACATAAGCAGCGAGAGTAAGAGAGACAGAAACACATGCAAATATATTGATTCTGACATACAAACCGACAAAGACATGCATTGAGATAGGCAAACATCCGCCTACACACATAAGCAGAGGAAGTGAGAGAGACAAAAACACATATAAATGTAAGGATTCTGACATACAAACCAACAAAGACAGGCATTGAGATAGGCAAACACCTGCCCAGACACATAATATATGTGACCGAAATATCTGGTATTTTTGTGAATTTCTATTTCACTGTCTATTAAAAGGATTTTATCCCTATTTGAACTTTTATTTATAAGCAGAGGAAGTGAGGGAGACAAAAACACATATAAATATATGGATTCAGGCATACAAACCGACAGAGACAGGTACTGAGATAAGCAAACACCCACCCAGACGCATAAGCAGAGGAAGTGAGAGAGACAAAAACACAAATAAATGTAAGGATTCTGACATACAAAGCAACAATCACAGGCATTGAGATAGACAAACATCCACCCAGACACATAGGCAAGGAGAGCGAGAGTGACAAAAACACATATAAATATATAGATTCAGACATACAAAGGAACAATCACAGGCATTGAGATAGGCAAACACCCGCCCAGACACATAAGTAGAGAAAGTGAAAGAGACAAAAAACACATATTAATGTATAGATTCTGACATAAAAATTGACAAAGACAGGTATTGAGATGAGCAAACATCCGCCCAGACACAGAAGCAGCAAGAGTGAGAGAGACTGAAACACATGCAAATATATTGATTCTGACCTACAAACCGACAAAGGCATGCATTGAGATAGGCAAACATCCACCCAGACACATAAGCAGAGGAAGTGAGAGAGACAAAAACACATATAAATGTAATGATTCTGACACACAAACCAACAAAGACAGGCATTGAGATAGGCAAACACCTGCCCAGACACATAAGCAGAGGAAGTGAGGGAGACAAAAACACATATAAGTATATGGATTCAGGCATACAAACCGACAGAGACAGGTACTGAAATAAGCAAACACCCACCCAGACACATAAGCAGAGGAAGTGAGAGAGACAAAAACACATATAAATGTAAGGATTCTGACATATAAAGCAACAATCACAGGCATTGAGATAGGCAAACATCCGCCCAGACACATAGGCAAGGAGAGTGAGAGAGACAAAAACACATATAAATATATGGATTCAGGCATACAAACCGACAGAGACAGGCACTGAGATAAGCAAACACCCGCCCAGACACATAAGCAGAGGAAGTGAGAGAGACAAAAACACATATAAATTTAAGGATTCTGACATACAAAGCAACAATCACCATCATTGAGATAGACGAACATCCACCTAGACACATAGGCAAGGAGAGCGAGAGTGACAAAAACAAATATAAATATATAGATTCAGACATACAAAGGAACAATCACAGGCATTGAGATAGGCATACACCCGCCCAGACACATAAGTAGAGGAAGTGAAAGAGACAAAAACACATATAAATATATAAATCCTGACATCCAAATCGACAAAGACAGTCACTGAGATAAGCAAACATCCGCCCAGACACATAGGCAGGGAGAGTGAGAGACAAAAACACATGCAAATATATTGATTCAGACATACAAACCGACAAAAACAGGCATTGAGATAGGCAAACATCCGCCCAGACACATAAGCAGAGGAAGTGAGAGAGACAAAAACACATATAAATATATGGATTCTGACATACAAACCGACAGAGACAGGCATTGAGATAGGAAAAAACCCACCCAGACACATAAGCAGAGGAAGTGAGGGAGACAAAAAACACATATAAATATATAAATCCTGACATCCAAATCGACAAAGACAGTCACTGAGATAAGCAAACATCCGCCCAGACACATAGGCAAGGAGAGTGAGAGACAAAAACGGCTGAGATCCGACAACGGCTGATGATAAAGAATTTATTCATTCCAATAGATAGATTTTGTCAATGTTATCTGACGTACCCGACAAATGATATCGATAACGAATTTTAATAAAGAATTGGTTCAATTTGATACTTAAATTATGTCAGTGTTATCAAAAGTATCTATCAAAAGACATTGATAAAGAATTTACTCACTCTAATACTTAGATTCCGTCAAAGCTATCCCAAGTATCTGTCAATAGATGTTGATAGAGAATTTATTCATTCTTATACTTAAATTTTCTCTATGTTAACCTATCTATCCGACATACGATGTATGCAAATTCCTTTTCTTACATCTCCGATGTTTTAATAGACATTCTAAACGTTTGATATGCTGGCTTACTCTAAAAATAATGAACACATAACAATGTAATGCATAACATATTTTTAATGAAATAATGTCATGTAGAATATTAATACAAAAAATATATTGTTATTATACATTATTAATATCAATGAATAACTTTGGTCATTTTGAGTCTGTTCCATAAAATGGTTCACCATGTTCTCTCTTGATACTATAGCTGTTGTCTTCTCTTAGTTCGTAATCAGTAGAATAATCATTATTCCATTTTGAGTCATACACAATTTTTACAGGTGTGTCATGGACAGGCTCAATATGCTTTTCGTCTTTAGTATTATTTGGTTCATTGACTGTTTGATCAATGGCAGTAACGTTTGCTGGTACTTTGTTTTTCATCGATTCATCTTTATATTCCTTAGTGATATTTCCTGCCGCTACCTTTTTTTATTTTTCTGGCAACTTCACTGTCTATTATCACACTATTTTTACACAGGTAACAGTTCCGGCACGTTGACAAGATATGGTTTATGATATTAGCAGAAAAGTAGGCCTTTCTTTTCGTCTTTGCTTTCATTTGAATGCTAATGCCCGAAAGCTGACGATATGGTTTAACACTGGGTAACATGTTACCACAAGCACTAGCAAGAAGATGCCCTTCTTCATCAACTATTATTTTTATGTTGGCTTTCTCTTTGAGTGCAATCATCTCCGGAGATCTCAATCTCGCATATCCACCATCATAAGAGTTGAATTTTTTTGGTACTCCAAAGAAATTTAATTCCTTACTGTCATGACAATACACGCATACGTTTCCGATGGTGCTACCACTTGTACTTATTTCATAGTTTAAATACTTCTCCTTGTCAGCATTCAATGCTACAATAACACTATCATGCGAACATACTTTCTTAGTTGATGGTATTAATGGATTCGACCTACGACCATGTTGTATAACCGTCGGTCTGTTTGAAATGACCACTGGAGTCGCTTCACCCCTTCTTATCTTCTTAATGGGTAGGGGGAGCTCTGGAAAATCCTAAAAAAAAGTTTGTTTTTCATGAAAAAAATCTTGAAAGAGAACCATCAGTCCTCATCAATAGTGTGCACAAGAATAAGTTTTTTAAAATTTAAATTAAAAATGTCATTCTATTTTTCTGATATGATTAAGAGATGTAAAAAAAGTTGAAAAAAAAGGTTAAAAAAAACTGTCAGAAAAGAAGTTAAAAAAAAACTGTCAAAAAAAAATGGTCACTACAAACATTATTTTTCTAATAGTAAAAGTCGCAACACACATATCTATATCATTCCCATTTTGAAGTTGGAAAATATTAAATGTGAATTTCTTATGTTTGAAGTGTGTTTCATGACATTCTAAGAGATGTAAAAAAAAGTAAAAAAAAAGTTTAAAAAAAGAAGTTAAAAAAAGTTAAAAAAAAAATGTCAGAAAAAAAATTAAAAAAAACTCAGAAGAAAAAAGAAAAAAAATTGGTCACTACAAACATTATTTTTCTAATAGCAAAAGTCGCAACACACATATCTATATCATTCTCATTTTGAAGTTGGAAAATATTAAATGTGAATTTCTTATGTTTTAAGTGTGTTTCATGACATTCTAAGAGAAGTAAAAAAAAGTTGAAAAAAAAATTAAAAAAAGTTAAAAAAGTTAAAAAAAAATTGGGGGGGAGGGGGGTAGGAGGAAGGGGGATTGGAGGGAGGGGGGTTCGAGGGAGGGGGGTGGACGACTATGGCACTTTGGGCCGGTGGGGAACGAATGTGGGGAACTTTGGGCCGGAATAAAAATAGGTATGATTTACGTCATGTGCTAAGCTCGCAAGCCATTTAAATGCAGTGTTTACATACTTTTTTCATGTTTTGATATTGCTCTTTATCGATCTCTGGAGATCCAGGTTCAAAAAATATTTAACAATCTGTTAACTATAATAGGGTCTGTATAAATTTTGGTAGAATTAATTTCTTTACCCACTAAGAATATAAAGGAATAACTTACTTCTTGCGTGTAGCTTTCGTCAATATTCCTTTTATTTGAATGCATCATTATATTTCAAATGCCAATTCTGAACTGAGAAAATAACAAATTGTCAGAGTTTTTATATCCGTGTTCAAGTTTAAACATAAGTCAACCACACCTAACAAATTAAATTACAGAAAGAATTTCACAACTTCATACAAAGGAAACGAATCACTAGCATGAAAACACGCACGACTTTTAATAGAGATCAGCATGAATTTTTCATGGTAGTTGAATCCGGTCATGGCACTGTCTGCTTGTATGATGGGAGACACTCTGCTTGTAACTGTTATAGCTATATGGGGGGACACTGCGCTTGAATAGATTGAACCATTACTACTCTCATGTTATACCAAAAGGCTTACTTATTTGGCCTTTCAACTATGATGAACAAAATGCTATATCAAAATTTTGATCGGACGATTTTGGGAAAAAGGGGCGGGGCCTAGTTTCCCTCCAGTTTTTTGGTCATTTAAAAAGGGCACTAGAAGTTTGATTTTTTCGAATGAGCAATCTCCCGATATTCTAGGACCACTTGGTCGATGCAATCACTTTGGGGAAAGCAACAAGAACAAAAAACAAATAAACACGCATCCGTGATCTTTCTTCTGGCAAAAAATACAAAATTCCACATTTTTGCCGATAGAATCTTAAAACCTGTATAGTAGGGTTCTCTTATACGCTGAATCTGACGGTGTGATTTTCATTGATATCACTTGACTTTTAATGGGGTGTTTCTCTCTTTTTTGAAAATCCCGAAAATTTTCTCAGGCTCGTAACCTTTGATGAGTAAAACTAAACTTAATAAAATTTATATATTTGAAATTAGCATAAAAAAAATCCCTTGGTGTATCTATTAATATCAAAATTTTTTTTTAGAGTTTCGGTTACTATTGAGCCGGGTTGCTTCTTAGTTACAGTTCTTTACCACGAACTGTTTGATATGGGATAGTTTTATTCACAGTTCATATAATTATCCAGTATGATCATTCTCTATCTCACCCATTATAAAAACCCGGACCGGGGTACGAATGCTCCGGAGAACGTTTTTGCAGATATAAACATAAGCGAAGTCAGATTAGCGGGAATGCGGGTTAGTCTGTTTCCGATTGTTTCCAACAAAGTGCATGGAAACAATCGGAAACAGACTAACCCGCATTCCCGCTAATGCAGAAATAAGGGGGAGGAGCTTTTTGTTCGCACTGAGAACGAAGACCAGAAATGATCTGCGATAAGCTTACTGGATAATTATATGAACTGTGTTTTTATTAGTCATTAAAGCTTTCTCTCGATATGTTCTTTTCCAGATTATAATTTAGAGGTAAAAATAGCCCATCACTGCTGAGAGGGGCTTTTGCTTGTCTGATTAAGAAGTCTCTGAATTATTAATTAAGGAATGATGTTGATGTTGGGATCGAAGGTCAGTTTGAAAGTTTAAGTATAGAAGCTGAACTTGGGGGTGGGGTATTTTTCTGTTGTGGACAAGGCTTCATGTGCTAGGTGGATTGATGTTTTGTGGGGTTTTGAGAGCTAATGCGCGGGATGTCTCGTTCGCGATCGGCCTAAAAATACAGACAAGCTTATTATTCGCTTAGGTATATGTACATACCTAAAGTTTCTACAAAATCTTATATGCCCCCATGGCATAACTTACAACCCTTGACTTCAGGGTTGTGGGGGGGGTGGTTGTTATCCTCAAAGACCTGATTTCCTGAATTTCAAACTACGTTTCCCTTCAATCACTTTTGACTATTAAAAAGAGCACTAGCCCTTTGAATTTCCGATCAAATGAGTCTTTTTTGAAGTTTCTACGGCAAAGCTCTATAAAAACCTTATATGTCTCCAGGGCATAACTTACAATCCTTGCCTTGAGGACTGTGGGGGAGTTTCCTCCTCAAAAACATAATTTCTATCTGGAAATCAACTACGCTGAACAAAATTTTTATCTCAAAATTTTGATTGGATGTGTTTGGGGAAATTGTGGGCGTGGAAGGGGTGTTAGTTGCCTTCGAATCACTGTTGACCCTTAAAAAGGGCACTAGAACTCTCGATTTCCAATTGAATGAGCCCCCTTTGAAGTTTCTACGACGACCCCTTCCATATGAAGTGCCTCTGGAAAAAATATAAATAAATAATAAACATTGGAACCGTACGGCCTTTGCCATAGGCAACGCTGTAGTGTTGCCTCTGATATGCTAATGTTGTTGCATCCTTAGATATTATCTAAGTTTAATTTTTCTTTTAATGCTTCGCTATTTTCTTGTATTGTCGTACGTGGTTTTCTAATAAATAAGTTAAATAATTAATAAGGTTTGCAAGTTAGTAAGGTTTGAACGAGAGGATAGTGATCAAAGTTTGTTTTTCCTTCTCTTCAGTTTTCATCAAGTTCCTTCGTTATAACAGTGCCCTCCATGCATATCAAACGAGGAATGGAGACAATTTTGTAGTCGAGTATTGAGATGCCACATGTGCCACACGGCTTCATTATCCGTTATTTAGCTCCAAATATTTGGAAGGGTTTACCATCTAGCATTAGGGAAGCTGAACACACTAGTTCGTTTAAGAAGAGACTGAAGAAGTATTTTTTAAATGAGGAAATTTAGCATATTCATTTTTTTATTTGAATTAAAGTTTTTGGTAGGGGGAGGGAATGGAATTTAATTTATATAGATTTTGTTTTTATTTATTTTTGAAAGAGATATGATGAGGAATGCAGTTTGTTTTTATTTGATTGTGCAGTTTGTTGAGAGTTAAAGGGTTGCATCCGTTTTTTATCAGGTGCATTGCGCCTTCCCTGGGCGGTTGTTGTGTTCGATGTTTATTGTATGAGTTTTGTAAATATAATAGTCAAAAGTCAATAGTTTTGCAGGAAATTAAATAAAATAACAATTTTTCAACTGAAAACAGGGAGCAGCGTTAAAACTATAATCTTGCGCAATAATATAATATGGAGCAACGGTATATTGCGTAATATTGCGGGTGTCTCGTCATCCCCTAAGATATAGTTATTGGATCTTTCAATCATGCTAAATCAAATGGCTATCTCCAAATTTCAATCGGATATCTTTTGAGGAAAAGGAGCGTGGGGAGGGGCTATTTGCCCTCAAAATTATTTAGGTCACTTAAAGAAGTCACCAGAACTTTTTGCGTTAGATTGAATCCTTTCCCAATCTTCTACGACGATTGATTTGATACCATAACCCCTATTGATGCATGACAACTATTGCATCTTTTATCGATGAGGGCTAACGCCCCCGGTTTTGCCCTTGCAAAGAACTGTTTTACAACAAAAACAAAGTCTGTTTGAATTTTTTACCATAAGAAAACCCTATTGCATTTATTTGATTAAAAACGCTACTGAGAATTATTATTTTCCGTTTCCTCAGGAGATTTTTCCCTAACCAATAACAAGCTATACTGTGGTGAACTTTAACAACTTTGAACAGAAAAACAGGGAGCAGAAGAAGGGCTCAGAATAAACTAGCAGTTCAGGTTCATTTATTTTACCATCATACATGATCACACTGAGTACAAAACACTACCTGGCACAGAGACAAGTTTGTAGTTATAACTGTAACAGACTGAGTAGTCATTGCCAAATCCTCAGAAGATATTAAAAAAATGCCATTGAAACATTGAAACAAAAAACACGCACTAAATTTCACTTGTTTAGATAGGAACTTGTGTCATCTATAGTTGGATTTTCTGATATTCTGAATCCGATGATGTGATTTTCATTAAGATCGCTTGAGTTTTTAAGGGTATGTCCTCCTTTTTTCAAAAATCAGGCAAATTTTCTCATTTTCGTAGTGGTTGATGAGTAACATTAAACTTAATGAATTTTATATATTTGAAATCAGCAGAAAAATTCCATTTTTATTCTTAAATTGTTGTTAAAATTCTGTTTTTTAGACTTTTGGTTACTATTTGGCTGAATCGTTCCTTACTTACTGTTCGTTACCACAAACTGTTTGAAATTCAAAATTAGTTATGAATCTTAACAATTAATAGAGCAAGGGAAGAGGGGTTATGCTTTTCTAATCCTTATTAATTCTTGAGAAAGGCAATCTTTAGATTTCTAGTGGAATAAACCCCTACCGAAGTCGCTATGAGAACTCCTTCCACATGAAGCTATCCTCAAAGAAAATTAAATGAAGAACATAAATAATACACTGAAGCAGTGTTGCCAGTTGCTTGGTTTAAAGTTGCGCTGCTTAAAAGTGAAAATGCGCCGAATAGACAATTTCCCCTGAAAAATTCGCCGATTCAAAAATTTTAATGCACAACCGCCTCAAAAAAGCACCAAAATGGCGCAAATGCACCCCATCAGGCCACTCTGCACTGAAGGCTCATGGTTCTTTATTCCAGGAAAGTTTAGAGCGGTGCCTTTGCTTCGTGATACATCATGCATCAATGGAAGCTGCCTGACACAGTAACGCTCTCAGGAAGAAAAGCAGCCATCACACAAAAGTCTCGTGTTGTTCTATGACTTGCTAAAATACCTGTTATAAATCCTGTCATTGGACTAACAGGATTTTTGTTTGTTCTTAGGAGAGAGGAATTCTCAATACAAAAAATGACTTATACAGAAAGCCCGCCTGAGACTCTAAGCGGGCAAGCCTATCCGGCTTAGGGCACTTGTTCGCTCTGAGTCCAAGCAAATTCTGCCCCCCCCCCCTTTTGCAAACAAGTCCAGTCGACATTTTCCGTCATGAGTGAACCCAAAAATCTCGATCATTCCTTAGTTCTATGACTATCTACCTTAGTTCTTTCCTAGGATGGATGGATGATAGACTGTCTATCAACGATTGAAAATGACTTTATTTTAACAAGCTCAAACAGTTCGTGGTAATGAACTGTAAGTAAGGAGTGATCCGGCTCGATAGTACCCGAAACTCTAAAAAACGGAATTTTTATTCTTACCCATCAAAAGCTATGAGCCTGAAAAAAAAAATCACCTTATTTTCGAAAAAAGGGGGAAACACCCCCTAAAAGTAATAGAATCTTAATGAAAATCACACCATCAGGTTCAGGGTATCAAAAAACGCTACTGTAGAGGTTTCAAGCTCTTATCTGCAAAAATGTGGAATTTGTATTGTTTTTTTCCCAGAGGAAAGATCACGGATACGTGTTTATTTTATTTTACGTTTTTGTTTGTTTGTTTTTCCCAGGGATGATATTATCGATCCAATGGTCCTAGAATATCGCAAGAGGACTTGCGATATTCAAAGAAAAAAAAAATTCTTTTAAACGTTTTTACTTTTATAACTTTAAGTAGATAATTTAGGAGACCACACTGCCTTTCCATGACGATAAAATAACAGTTCAAAATAGGGATAAAGTCCTTTTTAATAGACAGTTTATAATAAATTTCACAAAAAATACCAGATATTTCGGTCACATATACAGTGACCGTCATCAGTAGTAAAACAGACTACTGAGTTTTACTACTGATGACAGTCACTGTATATGTGACCGAAATATCTGGTATTTTTGTGAAATTTATTATACACTGTCTATTAAAAAGGATTTTATCCCTATTTTGAACTTTTATTTTATCGTTATAACTTTAAGAAATCAAAAATTAATTAAGATTTTAAGGAATAAATTTCAGCATATGTATATTAAACTGACAATGCACATTTTCTTCAGTAAATTCATTTGAACTTTTTTCTGTAAAGTACAAAATTATGTTCTGGCTTTTAGAAATGATAGGGTTTAGAACCCTAATCAGATTAATTTCTGCTCATTTTGAGTTTGACTTATTTTATTTTCTGTTTGTTTTGGGTTGCATTTATTTTTTTTACACTGATTTATGGTAGTTGTATGCTTGGTAGAGTGTTTGATTCTATTTTTGTTTATTTTTGGTTTAATGGAGTTCTTTACTTTTTTTGAAAAACTTATTTTATACAAAACGTTTTTTTGTATTAACCCTGAATAAAGCTTGTGCCAGCTTTGCCTCTCGCTCAAATATAGGTAACGAATATATATATTTCGTTGTATATATTTCTACTGTGGTTATATATACCATCGGTGGACTTACAGAATTTTCATTTTTTTGAAAAGAAAAATGGCTGATACAAAAAGACAGCTAATATCTAAAATAGTATACACATTCTCTTTGATTTGGGATGAGAATGATTATGACAGTTCCTTGTTACATAAAAACATTTGCCTAGAATAAATATGTTTATTTTGAAATGAATTCAAAACAAAAGAAATACAAACAAACAAAAAAATTAATTAAAATAAATGAAAGAATAAATAGTATAAATAAATAAGAGAAACAAGTAGAATGGAAATAACTAAAATAAAATGGATGAAAAAGAGTGAAGTACCAATAGCTGCTTGGGACATTTTCAATAATCTTCTCTGGTCGGTAAAATTCCATATTTTACAGAATCGCATGAATTTAAGAAGCTCGTCTATTCTCTGCTCAATCGATGTAAAATTCTCGAGACTAGAGTATCTGGTGAATCTGAAATAAAAGAAAAATAATGCAATTGATATGCTAAAATCAAAACAAACCTGGTAATTGTGTAAACTGTATAAATGGACAAGGTCATGCTGGGCATGGACAAGGTCATGGACAAGGTCATTAGGCATACTGGGCACCTAACAGGGTTTGGTCGTGTTGTCATAGGTCAGATGAAGGCCTTATTAAACAGACGTTGAATGGTTATGCCGGTGACTCACTGGAAGAAGACCCGGGAATAGCAAAGAATGGCCTTTTCTAATAGAGCAAACGTGAGTCAGGAGCTTAGAAAACCATTAGTATTAATAAGGTTTAAAATAAAGCTAGACACCTCATTCAGGAAACTAATCGTTCATTAGTTATCCAATTGCATGATCTTGAGTCACTATACATTCTTTCATGCGCATGCTTTACTTTTCTCTGCTTCATGGTGACCTCCCCCGGCCCCTAAGCGTTCCGCTACTTTTACCTCTGATCATAATAATTATAATCTTCGCAATATGACAAGTCATATTCAAGTTCCATTTACTCCTTGCATAAGGTCAGATTTTAATCCTTTAATGGCGTTTCATATTGTTTGGAATAAGTTGCCTGAATCGGCTCGAAGGTGCCACTCATTCGGTTCGTTTAAAAAAATTGTTAAAATTTCTTTGGCTTCGCAGAAGTTATTTTTATCTGTTTTTTTTATTCTTATAATTTTTTATTATTATTATTTTTAACCTATTTGATCTACTTCATTAATTTAGTTTATTTATTCTATTTTTTCCTATAGTTTTATTTTATCTATATTTTCTTTTCTTCTCCTTTTGCTCTTATGTCTGTGAGTAAGTGATCATTTTAAATTTTGTTTTGTTTTTCATCTCTGAGTAAGTAACTCATTTGTCTTCCCCCTTCTTTACAGACCAATGAGCCATTGGGGGAATATAATATGTATCACTGTATGTGTATTTAATGAGGAATAAATCTTATCTTAAGTAATTCCTGGAAATTCCTTTTCTAATAGAGCAAACGTGAGTTAGGAGCTTAGAAAACCATTAGTGTTAATAATTAATTCCTGGAAACAGCTGTTCTACTTCTAGAAGATCAAGTATTTTGTACTCAACTGTCTGTCAGGTCATGGAAATTAAAGAGTTTCTGTCCTGGAACAGGCACAAGGCAGAGTCATTCCTAGGGTTAGTGATATCCAGGGCAAATTAACTACAACGCCACGATCAAATTGAAAATTAGGAATCAAAGTAGAAAACTCCCCAGCCGCCGCACCCACAGTCCAAGACGCTCGGGGCAAATGCCCCGGTTGCCACCCCCTCCTAGGAACGGCTCTGGCACAAGCAAATTATAAGAATTCGATTGGGGATAATTCCAGTTTATTTATAGTGGACTTATTTTTCAGCCAACTAGAATATGAGTATACGATTAAAATAAATAACCCAAGTAATGTGAAACACTTTTTCAAATAATAAAACATGTTTGGATTATCTTTTGGTGATAAATTGCGCGGAGTTTATTGGGATTTCGAATAATATTTACCTACAAGAGTTAATTCTGGAGCCTAGCTATGGGAATGGCAATTATAACCACACTTTAGATTTAGATATTAATGTTGCACATATTAATAAATTAGTTTTTAAAATTTATAATAAAATGGACGATTTTAATTTTGCAGTAATTAATTTCTCATTCCTTGTAAGCAATGTGCATTCAAATATTACATATTCATCTTTTTATTCCCAACTATTTGAGGATCCCTTGAGGATCTAGACAAGCTAAACATTATTATTTCTAAAAATCAGGGTGTTTATAAACTTTATATAAACAACGTCATAAAAGCTAACTTAAAGCTTTGAAACAATTTGGGAGGACTATGGCTAAGGTACTCGCCAAGGTTACAACTCAAGTGTATGTTTATTTTCATTAAGGAAGTTCGATACCAAAATGTCATTTTGGAGTCTCAGCGTTGGTTGACCGTCTCAAAGGGTCCATTAGCAAATTTTCTGAGTCAACAGTTCGAAAAGCTAACGAGAGGCTAGTTGAAAACAAAGGAAACTTACAATTTCTTACTAATTGTCAAGCAAAACGCTGTCTAATCACTGTATGTACATAAATAATGTGCATCCTGTGTCCGAAAAGTTTTCAATCTAGGTAGTTAGCACAACAGGAAACTTCCAAAGCTTCCAAATTGTTCAATGAGACTTCTTTTGAGCTGATTTCTAATGTTTTCCAAGCAGGTATACTAGAATATTTCTAGGGACTGTCCTTTCCAGAACTTGGAAAAGATAATTCTACTCCGTTCAATCAAAAAATAAATAATACGCTTTCTAATGATGCAAATTTCAGTGAATCTGGATAGATCTCTATCTCTGGCACAAAACTAGAGAAGTCCATGTCATTTTGTTTTAAGATTTCCGGGAAAGGAGGTGTCGGGTTGTAGTTTGCTGTCGTTTTTTCAGATCTCTTATTAAAGCCACAAGTTATGGCAAGACCGCCCAATCAATTCTGAATAGCTTGGTCACACAAATCAAAAAAGCTTGTAGTGGACGAGATAGAGTGATTCTTTAAGGTATCGAACGAACTTAAGCTTTCTAACAAAGTTTCTAAATTAGGCTCATTTAATTCAAGTACCTGTGTATTTTAATGTAGACTATATACTGACAAATTTATATCGTCTTCTATTTTTGCATTCTCAAAAAATCGATCATTTACACTAGTTTCATTTTTTTTGTACTTGAAAAATCAACAATTAATTTTCGAAAATAATTTATTATTTATAATCGTTAATTGGCTATATTTAGTCGATTCTGGTAATTTTTAACCTATGGTGTTCTGTCCAAAAGTAATCGTATTCGAAGTTTTACTCTCCTATAAGTGTGTTTACCGTCGGTTTAATTCTTGACAACACCATGCACTGAAAACATATCTTAGACAATATTAAAAACATGAGGGGCATTACCTGTAAAAGAACTAAGCGACGCCTCAAAAAGAGCAAGAGAAGGATAGGGACTGAACACGGATCCTGACGTGCCCGGTGGTTCAAATTCTCCATTATTATTTGCTTCCGTTATACAGCTCAGCGTTGTGGATTTCTTCATGTCGCACTTCCAAATTTTTAGCATCAGATCAAGCTTTGCTTTTTCTAGTTTAATGTCCTCTTTTTGTTCTATCTCTGAGTTAGAAGTTTCCAGTAGCGCTTTAAATGCTTTATTTGTCATGATCATCTCCTCCACTACACGACCTAAAATTCTTGGGGATGCGTTGCCGTATTTGACCTCCTCTGATTTGACACAGTTCTGGTAAAGAGGATGTTGCAGCAGGCAAAATCCCTCCGAGCGATTGGTATCGATTGATTTTTCCCAAATTTTCTTTTTTATTTCACTTCCTATTGGAAGAAGGTATTTGCTTGAATGTTCTCTTTCGTAAAAGAAGCCATCAATATAGAAACTCAATTTTTCTTTTGCATCTTTAAACTCATCCCTTAGTTTAATTCTTTCAATTTCAAGTCTGGATAATTCCTCTTTCTGCTTATTCTGCTTTTGATCATCCACATGGAATTGTTTTGATTTGTACCACATTATTTCTTCAATTTCATCTAGTTTTTTCTCGGCTCTTCTTAAGTTTCCCCATAGTTCTTCAGTTATTTCATCATTCCCATCCACTTTGGACATTGACCCAGCTATTGATAGATTTCTCCCTAGCCTGTTTACAGTAGGCCACTGGATACTCCTTTCAATAATGCAAGAACTGGAAAAAATATGTCTTAGTTTTTCCTGTTGCGGCCCATTCTCAGTTTTTCGCAAGTTTCCCCGTAGTTGTTCAGTTTTTTGATCCATCTCATCCTCTTCGGATGAAGCATTAGGCCATTGACTACTCCTTATAGAGATACAAGAATTATACAAGAAGCTGTGTCGATTGTTTTCTCCATTTTTCAGCTGTGAATAATCCTCCCCATCAGAAGAGTCTCTTGAAGGCCTTGATGTCTTAAAGACACTTATTGATGATTCCCCAGTGCTCTACAATGAAAAAGAAATTATCAAAAGAAGATTTTTTGGCAAAATTAAAGCAATATTTACTATTCTCAAAAATACTAACATCGACATCAACAGATTTAAACTGCAAAAATAAAATTAGTAAAACAGGAATGGCAATTCGATTGGTTAATTAGCAGCCATTCTTACTATGGGGTGACCCATCCCTGTTGCATGACGTATTTTTCACCATACGTATATTTCATCACTCCGTCCCGCCTGGCCCACAAAGCCCAGTGCATACGGTTTTTGAAAGTGAGTAACCTCTGGACTCCTATTCAAATATTGAAAGTGAAAAGGCATGTACTTCAATGGGTGCGCATTAGTGTTCTTCGCTGTCAATCCAGACTGGAACGCAAATTAAAGTTTTTTTAGTGTGTGTGGGGGGGGGCAACAAATATCGTAGAGGAGAGCGTAAACTATTATCGAGGAGGAATAAAATAGGAGGAGATGGGATATAAGATATGCTCTTATGTTTGGGCACAAATTTTTAATAAAAATTTGACTTTCCAAATATCTTAACATTGTGGGAAATTAATTTAAATTAACTTTCCGATAAAGAATTTTTTCAAAGAAAAGTAAAGTTCATATTAAGCTTAAGATCAGAAGAAATAAAAACCTAACATAACTCAAACTCAAAACAACCAGAAATTACTAAAATGAAACCCAAAACGAAAATGAAAACCAAAACGAACATAAATTAAACAAACAAACCTACAACAGGTACCATTATTAATGAAAAAATGAATCTTAAAGTGAGTAAACTAAAATTGAATATGTAAATCAAGCTTAAAACGAACTAGAATCACTACAAACAAGATTTTGGTTGCTACTTCCTTCCCTGACCGTAAAAGGCCAAAACGTACTGCGTCATTGGTGCTTCGCTGAAAATTATGTGTCTTGAACAGTCTTGGAAAGAAATAATGAAATTAAACTGAATATGTCATGTATAGTAATATTAATTGTAGAAAGCACATCAGTTCAAGGTTTCATTTCATTGTAATTTTTATTTTCATTTTCAATGCTGTAAAAACTGGAAAAGAAAATATTTATCTAATTCGTTTTCAGAGAAGCGCCAATGACACAGTAGGCCTTAGACTTCTGCAGTTAGGGATTGGGGCAGTATCCAAACTCTTGTTTGTAGAGAAACTATATTTGTCTTGAACAGTCTTGGAAAGAGCTAATACAATTAAACTGACTATTTGATATGTAATGATATTAATTGCTGAAAGCTCATCAGTTCAAAATTTAATTTTACTGTAATTTGTATGTTTATTTAAAGAATGTAATAAGCACAACAGAAAATATTTGTAATATAATGCGTTATCAGTCAAGCCCCAATGACCCAATAGGCTATAGACTTTTATAGTTAAGGACGGAGGCAGTACCCAAGCTCTTGTTTGTAGCGAACTTTGTTCGTTTTAAGCTTGATTTTGCATATTCAATTTTAAGTTTTCCTCGTTTTTAAATTTATTTATTCATTTATATTGGTACCTCTTGCATGGATGTTTGCTACAATTGTTTATTTAGGTAATGTCCGTGTTGGGTTTAATTATAATTCAATAGCAAAAGATTTTTGTACGTTTTAAGCTTAATTTGCATATTCAATTTATGAAACAAAATTATGAGCTCAAAACTGTGAACCAAAGAATATAGTACAATTATATAAGATGTAAATACTATTAAAATTACTAGAATAAATAATTGTTATATTTAGGGCATTTATTTTTAAGGACGTTAAGCTTTGAAGCAATAAATTTTAAGTAGTAAATACACAAAATGAAATTAAACACAATAACAATCAAAAACTAAAATGCTTGTTTGTTGTTTCCCTTTATTTAAAAAATAATAAAACCCCTCCATCCTGAACTTTGTGTATTGACGTCTGGGTAGACTTCCTAAAAGTGCATAACAGCTTTACGCCTGTAATCTTATTTTGAGGAAACGGTAAACATTGAAAATACTATATTCAGGTCTTTAGGAAAAAAGATGGGACAGCAGTTTTGCACTTTGTCAAAGCATAATTTTGTTTTCAAAACTTCTCGGGTATCCATCCGCTGAGCATGGGCGCCGGCAAAGGGGGAGGGCGTGCCCCCTGGAAATTTGGGGCTATTAAGTAATTATAATTAAACCAAAGGAAAGGGAGCAGAATAGGGAAAACCCATGAAAAAATGTTTGTTGCCCCTTTATTGGTTGCCTTCCAAAAGATTTTGACCCATAATAAGGAAAATATCAGCTTTAATTTGTGACTGAGTAACCCTTAACCAGTTTGTCACAAACATTTTCTCTATATGATTTAGTTGGAGTATAAAAATCAAATTCTTCATAGTAATGAATGGTAAGTAAATAACGATCCTTGTCACTAACGAAAGTATAAGAGCCTAACTATTGGTAACGTTCAATCAAAGAATCAGCTTTTTATGGTGGTCCTAAATATGTATTTGTTTATTAGTAATGCAGTTATTAGTACACAAGAAATTTCGTATAATTATAGAAAACACAAGGAAAACAACTTAATATGGGGCAATTTCAGTAAAAAGATGCCAATAACTTTTGCTTGCATTGCAAGAGTACCCATCAGCTGATATATGAAGCCACTACAAGCAGAAATGCTTCTCCTGACCGGAATGCTGGGAATTTCTGTATTTTCCCCCTGAACGGATACATTTTTTGTGTTTTTTCCAGGAGTGATGGTATTTATTTAATGTCACTTTGAAAAAGAATTAATTTTTTTACAGTTGTGAAGCATAAAAGGTGTCAAATATCCTGGCCTTTGGTATTCAAAATTAAACTAAAAATATTGAATTAAAAAATTTTGATTTGATTTTCTTAATCTTAGTTTTAATGTTTTACTTTGAACATACTACATTGATAATGCGTTACCTTTTATAAACACTGAGTCTAAAGGCATTAAATATTTTGGTGTTTAATAACCAAGTTTAAAACTTTTGTAAGTAGGCTATTTTTTGTGTATTTTTGTAATTACTTACTTTTTTCATTTTTATATACTTTGACTTTAATTTACATGCTTTTTCCATTGCCTTTAGAAAATTGTTTGTCTCTAAGCTCTGGATAATTCAATCCTGGCGAAAATTTACCCCAGACAATGACCCTTAACATCTCCACACGTAAAATTGAATCGGTAAAGAGAAAGAAAGACATAGAAATTTCGTTCTGGCAAATTCACCCAGTGTAAAATTTCGTTTGAAAATTTTACCCCCTGGAATCTATCCTCTTCATTTAAAATTCTCCCAGTAGAAAATTCGCCCCCCCCCCTCCCTACCCGAAAAATGTATGCATATTTCCCAATAAGAAATAGAACAATGGGCCAATTTTATAACCTTTCCCCAGGGGCTGTAGGGGATTATTTTATCTCCAAACACATAGTTATTGGGTCTTTCAACTATGCTGAACAAAAAGTTATCTTAAAATTTCGATCGGACGATTTTGGGAAAAAGTGGCATAGGAGGGGGCCTAGTTGCCCTCCAATATTTATGGTCACTTAAAAAGGGCACTAGAACTTTTCATTTCCGTTAGAATGAGCCCTCTCCTGACTTTCTAGGCCAACTGGGTCTATACGATCATCCCTGGTTAAAAAAACACGAACTGTTTGATTGCCCATCAAAATCCAAACAGAGATCATTGAAATATTGATCGTTTTTCCCGCGTTACCGAAATTATTGTATTCATAAAATTTCACAGCTTCACGAAATGTAATTAAACAAATAGAAAAGGTTTCTGAACTAAAGTATGGAACAAGTTTAAAATTAAAAAAATATAAATTACTCTGTGTATAGGGGGGACTGCCCCCTTCTCGACACCTTGCTCATTAAAAAAAGTTTTTTAGTGCTTTGAATTTTTTTTTCCAGTTGCAAATTTTCTTTAAAAACTTGGGAAAAATCCAATCTTCACAGTAAGGAGTAAGGATCTAAGGAGGAGACACCCCCCTTCATACAAAGAATAATCTGTTCAAATATGTTTCAAATCTTGTCCTTGCTTTCAGTTGAAAAGCTCTTTTTGTTTTATTTAATTTCTGATTGTTCTCCAAATCATACCCAGATCTAACCAATATATAATTTGAGGTACCGGTCTGTTAAATCCCTGGTCAATTGCTTTTGAAATGTATAAATCAATAATTATACGTGATTAGTACCGTCCTACGTCTAAATTTGTAATTTCAATTTTGGATAAAGTTTGAATATACTTAAAAATTTTGGCGATGAATAGTAATTTTGGTGAAAAGTCCTTGTTAATATTACTAATAAAGAAGTTTGGTTGGATGAAAAGGAGTATTATTGTTTGTATGGATGGAAACTCAGTTGCTGAAAACTAAGTTCCTAGTAGTATTTGCCACCCCAAGAAAATTTCATGGCGAGGCTGATGATGACCTGCCTTGCCTTTTCCACCTCTGTGCTGGTAGATATGGGAATGTAACATATAAGCTGTATAGAGAAACATTCTAATTAATTTCTACTCCTCCTTCCTGTTTCAACGTTTTTCTGAAGCCTCATGAAGAGTAAGCAGTTTGTCCATTAAAATGCACTTTTGTAGGAATCTATCCTACCCCCACCTAAACAATGACTCACCTCCCTTCATTATAGCTGATACGCAATAACAGATCACCAAACGTAGCCTAATTTCATTATAAATAAAGCGAATCAACTTGGTTGAATCCAGCACTACCATCGTGTGGCATTGCTTCTTTTGCAACTTGGAAGCCTAAAATATATTTATTGATACTTTTAAATCAATTAGCTTCTCAGGATTTTAAATTGATTGCAAATTAGTCCTCTTCGGGTTAAAGTCGTAGTTTGGTGCCCTAAACTCCCTAAACTGTCACCCGACTACCACTGGTATTTTGGCGTCTGGCCCCCACTGGAAAATTTTCTGCTAGCGCTCATGCCGCTGAGACGTCTACAGTTACATTTAAGGGGATCTGCTAACTAGCGGATCCAAGGTAGGCCAGGGGACCTCCTTAAGATTTTTCTGGCACCCTCATTCCTTGTTTTTTTCTGTTTTTCACTATTGTTTTTAAAATGAATGTTAGTTTGGTCAATTTTTGGCGTCCTTGTCACATTGGGCCCCTCTAAGATTTTGCTTATTTGCGGCCTAGTCACATTGCCCCCCCCCAAGGTTTTACTCTGCATCTGCTCTATGGATTCAGATATTGGAATATGTGATTACCTGGTTCACGTCTTCATGGCTATTTTCAAAGTCACACTCCATAGACTGTACACCAACCGAATTCTTGCAATCCATTAAAAACTGCTCTTACAAAAGGGGAAACAACTGAAAAATTAAAAGTTTTTAGCCTTTTTTTGTAAAGCTCAGTCAGTTTAGTCAGTTCTTAATTAGATCTATATCCTATTATAATTTATTGGGTAGCCCAATTAACTAGTTTTAGCTAGGCTGGTTTATATTCAGGGAATATTTACACTCAATATATATTATTACGTTAATGACACATATTCGGTACGTAAATTTTTATTTGCTCACAACCTTGGCCCTTCAAAACATGCATGGAATGATATTCCATTCTCTAAATAAATAGTCGTTATAAGGTACAACTGGATTTAACGTTTGTAAAATACAACAATTATCCAAAATAGATTCTTAAACAATTAAAAAAAAATCTTGCGCATTAGTGCTGTGTACCCACAAAATTTAGCTTTTAAATTTTCAAGACATTTACCCAACTATTTTTACTGTACGGTTGGAATATAACAGGGGTAAAAAGCCAAAGAAGTAAAATTATCAAAAAACTCTATTTCTGTATATTCTGGCCATCAAACATGTTTTTCATAACTTTGTCCCTATATATTTGAAAATGGTTATATTTACTTGTTATGGCTTGGGGGTTGTTGTGGCTGGACAATTGACCAATTTGTTCCAATTGTTCACTTTGATTCGGTTTGTTTTGCTTATATTTGAGTCGGGAGGGAAGCGCTGTAATTATTCTCTCCTAGGTGCCACCAATCCTAGGAACGGCCCTGCTGGCACCCATGTAGATGATGTAAAGACATAATTCTAAACAACAAGACTGTAACAAGCAGACCTGTTTGCAGAGCGTTGCAGAAAAGTCACAACAATAGACAAGAAACGATATTCATTTTTCAATTTCTTGATAGATTCGTAGCAGGTACACACGCAGGATTTTTTTTTCAGTGGTGGGGAGGATAATAAAGACCTAACTTAACTTTTTAGTTGGAATGAATAGTGCCTGGAAATTCAGAAGGCTTTGGAATCCCAGAGGAAGGTCTTACGCCCTCCTTGCGCCGCTTGCGTCCCTGGTAAATGGGCTGCAATTTCAACGACCTTTATAGTTCTGAAATTTGTTTGAATCAAGTGTCCTGGCTATGAAGACCCAAGGTCAAATCTGCTAGGGCCTTGTAAGTTTTGCTTTATATGGCTTATTAATTTTTTTCCCAGGTATTGGAAATATTTAACTATTAGCTGAATTTTTTTCATAGTTGCTGGGGCAAATTTCAAAACCCTACCCATCGTCCATTTTTTTATATGGCTGCATCAATAACTTCGCCACACTTCGTCATTGCTACAGCTAAAAAAAATGACATACAAAATGAGTCTTCCATGAAATGTGATGATTAAAGAAGAGTTGTCACCATTTTCTTTTATTTTTCTATAACATTCTTGTTTTGGGCTGCTTGACAAACCCCCCTCCTACTTCTAATATTTTTTTAAATATTTATTGCTCGAGTTAAGAATTGTTTTTTGAAGCATTAGAATATAAAGTAAAAAGCTATAAGCAAGAATGAAGAGAGGGGTTTTGAAAGTTTAGCCACCTTTTACAACAATTCTATTTTTATAAAGATAATCGTTCCTTTAACTTTCAGTTAAAAATAACAGATTCTCAAATTGATTTCAGTTTAATTTTATGTCAAATTGAGAGTTAATTTAATTATTGGGGGGGGGGGCATCCTTTTCAACGGTGGCGTCGTTAAGGGGGGGGGGGGTAGTTCCCCCCAATAGTTTGGAAATAACTATAATTTATTAAGTAGCTTTAGAACTGTTGCTCATTTTAAGTGTTAAATTTGCTCTTTATTTGAGCAGACCATTTTGTTTAATTGAGCCATGCTCATTTCTAATATAAGGAAAACATGAAGTCCATTACACTTCATAATATGTTCCACATTAAAGTTTTTCCAAATGTACAGCCTTTGAAACCTTATCATCAAATAAAAACGTGAGCCTAGTTTATGACAAATGTTCTATTCTTTCTATTTCGCCATATTTGCTCTGGTCAATTTTTCCCCTGATATTTAAGATGCATTTTCTTCCTAAAATCTATCAGTCCAAGATCAGATTCTCTTGTTTTAAAACTTTCAAAAGTGGAAATGAATACAACCTCTACCTCTGCAATTAGGACAAAAATGGAATCACTGAAGAATAAGAAGGTAGATATATAGTGAATATAATTCCTGAGTGAAAAAAAAAATAAGACTTAGTGTTTTTATATTGCTATTCGCACTATAACTAGATAGGTCAAATCGGTTGTAGTTTGGTCATGGAATTTATTGGAGGGGAACTGCTCCAGGAATCATTTAATTGTTTTATTTTTTATTTCCAGTATTTAATTGAAGCTCTGATTCCATTATTTGTCATTGAAATACCTAATAAGTGCTGATAACGCCTATTCCTTGCGCTTTGGATATTTTGCTGATTTTTCGCTATTTTCGCTTTCTAAATATTTCTTTTACCAGCTCCAAAAAAAGAACTTACATAAATGTGCTAAGAATTATGACTGAAATTAGTCGCATTTCACACAACACCAGCGCTACTTGTGGGGCATTTATTTCTGCATCAGCATGCTGCACGAATATTTCTGCTATACGAAATGTCTTCTGAGAATAGAATACAGTGAATTTAAATAAAATATGTATATTTTTCTCACAATTTAGTCATTGTGTGTGCACGTATAAATGGTACCAACCCATTCTCTTTTTCTATTGTTATCAGTTTTATCATGCAGCACTAGGAGACCGTGCTTTGCTTGTGAAGGGAATTATAGACATATAAACGATATTCAGTGCAACCCCCTCTGGAAATGTATGCCTATATACGCTGATTTACACAAGACAAATTTTTGTTGTATTCGGTTTTTTAAAACGAAGATACAAAGGGGAAGGTAATTTTCAAACTCTAGGAGTCAGTTTTACCTTCCAATTGGCATTCTTGCAATTTTTAATTAATTTTAGGTTAATGATTTAATGTTGCCAACAGTTGTTCAGACTTTCTGAATGCTCTTTGTCAAACAAGGCCCAACGGATAAGTTAATAATTATTCTAACGTTATTTTTCGAATACTTTCAATTTTACAATACGGTTGGTATTTGAGTGTGGGGAAAACATCACAATATAATGTTCACAATCTGTGCTATTACTTTGACTTATCCTGGATCTTTAATTAGACAGCGCTAATGGGCTGCCTATGATTTTTTTTCGGCTTTATCCCGCTGATATCAAAGCTATTTATTATTATAAATCGGTGAGTCCACAAACAAATCAATTTAATAAAAAATCATAAATAATATTCCAATAAATCACGTATACTATAATTTTAGTACAACAAATTAAATCTTACAGAGTCAAAATACATTCAAAATTACGAGCAAATGAATAGCGCGATACCGTGGGCTATTAGAATAGCACTTGGTTCAATTATAAGATTGAGCATCCTGTGCTACGGAAACTGATTAGATTAGGAAAATAAAACTTTTAAGGATGGGTCTACAGGCTAAAGTATATCCCGGGAAGGTATTTTGAAGTACCTACCTCCACTCCTTCTCCCTCTAGAGGGTCCTGAAATTTCCCTACTCGACAGGTAAACTCTGATAAAACAACATTTTACCTCAATTTTCAGTTATCCCTCTCTTTTTCTCTGGCTTTAGTTCTGAAAATTTAATTTGTGTTATTTGAGAAGAATTTTAAGCCATATCAATATTTTTTTTTCAAAATTTAGGAAATGTAATTGCATATCTTTAAAACTTTATAAATTGAGATTGAGGAAAGTTTTGAAGCTGGAAACCATTTTATTGTACTTCAGTTTAGCAGAAGATCTATTTTGCAAGGTTTCACTTTTATAACACACAGATCTTTAAAGGTCATCAAAGGTCAAGACTCTTTAGAGGGAGAAGGAGTGGAGATATGTACTTCAAAATACCTTCCAGGGATACACTTTAGCCTGTGGACCCATCCCTGAAAGTTTTATTTTCCTAATCTAACCCCTTTCCAAGTTATCCAAAAGTAGCTGAAGTAGAATTTTACCACGTAAAATTGTGTTAATTAACTAAATTATACTACTATAGACTGCATTAGGGGGGTGCGTGCCCCCTCGCCCCCCTGGATCGGCCACTGCTGTGCTAGGCGTTGAAGGAAGTGAAGGGGGGATATGCACTGCCACATTAGTGGTGAATTTGGCTGAAAAAAGCCAAGTGTATACGATATTCACCTTCGCCCACCCGAAAGCTTGTTTACGCTGTACTACTGTCGTCTGCAGCAGCTCATTGCTGACATTTCCAGCAAAAGCCGAGCACCAGCACTTATATTTATGATTGTTTAATGTGTGTTTATTGTTTATAATGTATTGCTTAATGTTTTTAAATTCACCAAGTAGCGTGTTTATTAAATAGTTACTTTTCTTCACTACCGCTTTAATAGCACCCCCTCCCCCAATAAAAGTAATGTAGCTACGCCCCTGCTTTTCATAATCTTGCTCATGTACGTCACATTGCTTCTTTTCAAAATTAAATAGCGTTTTACCAAGTAGTAAGAAGCCTGCGGTTACCGTCTATCTGGACTTGACACTTTGACTTAGGGCTCCTGCCGCGTTGGGGGCAGCGTAGAGAGCGTCGCAACTCTACTCCTCCAGGCTGACCGATTTTGTGCTAAGATTGGGGCCTCGTCGACAGCAATGTTGGCCATCTCCAGAAATTTATTGAGGCTATCCTTCCATCTGGTCCGGGGTCTGCCTATCGGGCGGGACCAGCCATGAGCTTTTGGGTTGAAATAATAAATTATTCTGGATGGGGTTGTCGTCGGCATACGTAGGAGGTGTCCAAACCACCTGAGAGTGCACTGTACTATATGGATGGAGAACGGCACTTAGAAGGTGAGCGTAAGTAATCCCCGAATCGTCTATTCCCGAATCTTTAAGCTAAGGGAGCAACTGATCTTAAGATCTTTAAGACCCAAGAATCAGACTTTTGATGCTTGAAAATCGTTCTTGTTGCAAGAGGAGATCTGTCACATTCTCAACACCAAATAGTTATTCCAAATTAATATTTACCTTGTAGAGGACTCCTTTATTGATTCGGAAGATCACATCCCATAAACTATCATCTAAATATGATTTACCATAAACTATGATTTAACTGCAGTACAACATTGAGACATTGCTCTCACTAAATGAAAATAACAAATTGACAATTAAAGCAGTTATTGTCTTAAAATATACTGTTTCAAACACTAGGAGTCTCCTTCAATTGTTTTAGTCAGATTTAATTATTGGGTCAGCCAGTTGACGTATCCTGGTCATCTCATTCCGAAGATATTTATTATGTTAATTATGTTTCATGTAATACATATTCAATTTGCAAGGAAATACTTATGTATTTAAAACACTATTGAACTTTAATGACTTAACCAGGGGGTCAGGGGCGTAAATTGCTTTTTTTAGTATACCTTTGCCTCTATGGTACTATATGGCTCATTTTTCACTGTCATTTTCGCTTGACTTGGGAAAATCAGCTCCAACTTTCCCCTCCCAGGATTTTGACAAAATTATGCCGCTCTGGGGGGCTAGTCAGGGTACTGAAAGGATCCCCTATTGATGCATGAACATAGGGTGGCTAAGTTCAAGATCATGAATATTTAGATATAAGATAATGTTTACCTTTTAAGTAAATTATTGATTTAAGGGGAATTTTCCATAAGCTGGCTCATTAGAAAAATAATGTAGAGTTAAACACGTTAGTCTGAAATTTGTGAGGTAACAAACGGGTTTAAGGCCCTTCCTCCTTTCCGCAGTTGTCTGAAATATGGGATATATATATATATATATATATATATATATATATATATATATATATATATATATATATATATATATATATATATATATATATATATAAACTAAAGTTTTAAAATAAAATAGCTATGTTTATTTGCATTAGATGGAAATAGTGGCGTCATTTGGAGGGGGGGCAGTTGCCCCTCCAAATAATTTGGAGAAAAAATTATTATTTAACCCATGGCCCTTGACGCTCCTGATGAGGATCCCTCCCCCCTAATAAAAATGCTGGAGCTACGCCACTGGGTGGAAAGATTGTAGCATAGCTTTTTTGGGTGTTACTAATTCGCGAGAGTTTAAAGAAGGATAGGCAAATGAATTTTCAACAATTTTTTTTTTGGGGGGGGGGATTTTTTGCCTTATCAATTTCCACTTATATTACAGGAAGAAGCATATGTCAATGAAAAGAACCCAAAAAACGGTAGTTTTCAGTATTGGGGAAGGGTATGCCCCCAGCATCCAACTGTTAATTAAAGTCACAGCGCTGGTGCATATTTTTTCTTGAATAAACAGAGAGTAAAACTATGAAATTTAAAATATCAGCCCTGGTAATGTCTTAAGCATTGGGGTCCTTTTTTTTTTAATCAATTCGAAACAGTTCTTGCACGTCAATAGTCATTAGCTTGGTAAGGCATGAACTAAAATTATATGTGTTGTCAAATATACATATCATTCTTCAACGGCGTAAAACCCTTTTTTGGGAATGAGTATGGCCAACTTTCAAGTTTTTTAAGGAAGAAAATCAGTTCGCACCCTCTTTTAAAGTACAAAGTATCTGGAACTCAAAAGGGAAAAGTCGTAGGCCCTCCTCTTCTGAGCCCCACCCCTCCCATGCCCAAGCTACTTAATTTGATATAAGGTTACATTCAAGTCTTAGTCGTAGTTGGTCAGTTCTGAAGATGGCTGTGCCAGACACGATGGTTGAGAGTAGGAAAAATACTATCGGCAAAACCATAAAAGGCTAGACAATCCATCAAAAAGGTCACAAAAAAAACTTAAAAAACACATCAAAATTTGTTATTATTCATTTTTGTTACGTTTTTTACGATTTTGACAAACATGTGGGGGGGGGGGGGGTAAAAAACCCCTCCTCCTGGATATGACATTGGTCCTAGGGGTTCGTTTTGAATGGTTTTGAAATTGAGGTTTTTCATGGAGACTAGAAACGGCTAATTTTTCTATGCCAATATACAAGAGCATATTGGCACGACGTTGACATCCTTTAGAGGTTGGGGCTTGGATAGTATAATAATAATAATAATAATCTGTATTTAAAAGCCATATACAAAAAGACAAATACTAAAGAAAAATTACACTTTATTTGACATCCTTCCCATCAATACAAAATTTCCTACTGCCACAATATAACGGGGAGTCCTAGACCTCATTAACTCACAAAGCAGCCTATCTCCCCCCCCCTCCTGGATAATTAATCCCCTTAAATGAGAGAGTTGCTTACACTGGAGGAGGAAATATATTGGGTTCGAAGATCTGATTCTATTCTTCAGGAAGACAGTCAAGGGCACCCATAAGATAGAGGGCAGAAGGAGGCCATGGCTCCCCTTGGAAATTGGGAACTGTTAAGTAATTATAAGGAAATTAAAGGAAAAAGAGCAGAGTAGGTAAAACCATTAAAAAAAGGTGTGTTGGCCCATGAGTTCTAATTTGTGACTGAAAACCCCTCCTCCTGGATATGGCCTTGGTCCTAGGGGTTCGTTTTGAATGGTTTT